>CM067175.1:10606937-10693789 GCA_034093135.1 Erigeron breviscapus
AGGTGTTGGCATTTCTGGTAGATTTTCTTCTTCTTGTACATCTTCACCCAGAAAATTCAAGTTAACATCAAAGCCTTCAGACATTGGGGATTCAACATCATCCCATTCTTGAGCAATCCCAACTGTCTGTTCACCAGACTGTTCACCAGTCTCTACATTCACTTGTTCACCAGCCTCTACATTTAAATCCAGTGGAGCCTCTTGCTCACCAGAAGCATGTTCATCAGTCTGAACATCTTCAACAACTTCCTCAACAACCTGTTCTACAATCTGGGCAATATTTTCATTTCAGCTTGTTCATCAGTTTCCTGCCCAACAACCTCTTCAGATTCAAAGATTGGTGACCCATCCAGATTCATAACATCACCTGGATGTCTTTCTGGAATAACCTGGAGTCCAGCTCTCATCAGACACCTATTAGTTCTAGGTCATCTGGAAGGTTCAACAACTTCTTGACCTTGACCTTCTGGAGCAACTTGTCTTATGGGCTGTACAGCCTCTATTATCTGTACATCATCACCAGATGGTCCTTCAACTGGAGCCATTTTAACTTCTTCCCTTTGCAAGGAAAGCATGGACTGAGGAATATCTACCTCATCCAGTGGAGACCTGAGGTTGACCAAATCTCTCATATACTCACTCACAGAAAAGTGAGTAGTATCCATATCATACTGGTCTCCAAGAGCATTTTTAAATATTAGGGAAAGGAAACGAATATAAGGAACGAACAGTTTTCTTCCTTTCACCCTAAGTCGCTCAACCAAGTCATCAAAAAGAATCTGGGCAAAGTCCACCCTAAGCCCAAACCACAAGCAGTAGGCAATCTGGAGGTGGGTTTGATTGATCTGGTCTAACCCTCCAGAGCTGCCTCCTAGACACTCAACAATATGTGTGAAGAAATATCTCCATGAGTCTGACAACTTGCTCATGTAGATAGTCCCCTTTCTGGATAGCTGGCCATGCTCATCCAATATATCTGTATGCCCCATTAATCTGCATACTTCCCTTGTATTGATACCAGTGGGAAGCTCAATAGGCAGCTCATTCTGGTCAAAATAGTTTAACTGTAGAACAGACCTGAGCAGACTTGCAGTGAAACCAAGTGATCTGGTACCTCCCTTGAGAGTATAATTGATCGATGAAGTTTCATCGTCATATTGAGCAGAGTACCAGAATTCACATAGGTACTCGTGATACATCCTTCCTGGATTCAATGTTAATACACCATATAATGGGCAAGAGAGAAAGAACGAGTTTAATCTCCCAATAATCGATTGGGCATCATGAACACTGGACAGAGAGAGTCTTGCCATCCAGTTATTCATATTGATTCTTATGGCACTTGCCTCAAGATTGATATGAGGTGCCCTAGCAACATTTTCCGAAGGAATGTATTCATTGGCAAGCAGATTTTTTGTTCTTGATTGTCTAGGTGCCATTATAAGGAATAGATGAAAATGAAAATGAATATATAGGTTATGATGAAGATTTGATGAAAGAATGAATGAAAGTGGAGTAAATAAGAGAGATAAATATGATTGGAAAATTGAATGAAGAAGTAAATGAAGGAATTTGAAAGATTTGGGAGTAAATATGTTCGAAGTAAATGCAATTGAAATTGAAAGTGGGTATATATAGGAGAAGGAATGTGGAACTCAAACGATTTATTTGAAATTATCAAATAGCATTTTTGATCGGGTTCTGAGATCCGCATTAATTACATCACATCATACATAAATGTATGACGGTTTACAGCCCACAAACAGTAACAACTTGTACTTTTTGTTTTCCCAAAGTAAAAAGACCATCATTGCGTTGAAAAATTTACATGCCACGTAGGATTAAAATATCTTCAAAAAGGTTTGCTTACGTGGCACACACAAAGACCAAGTATTTAGAAAATATTATGACATAGTTCAGTGCATCTGGAGGTTGACTGGACACTCCAGTATCACTGGTGGATTAGTCCAGTGAACATGTACTGATGGTACACTGGAGGGACACTCCAGTAAAGTACCAGTGAAAACCATTTTTGAAAGACTGGTAACTTCAAACGTGCACGTCAACTAATACAGACAAATGAGAGGGACACATTTACAAGGAGACATAAGTCAACTCAAACACGCACTTCAACCTGTCTAGTTACCAGTGAGAGGGACACATTTACAAAGCACCAGTAATATTTTCTGAAGAATTTGTCCAGTGAGAAATAAATTCCCCCTGAACTTAAAACACTTTTAATAGAAAAATATTTTTCAAGTCTTCCCTAGAATGTTGTTCCAGAAATCTAATAATGCAAAGATAGTACACATAGGCGTTCAATATCTGAGCAGTCACCAGATTTAAGGATTTAACATTCCCAACTCACCAACAAGATATTCAAAAGTTTTGACATCCAGAGGTTTGGTAAAAATGTCAGCGAGTTGTTTGTCAGTGGGAATAAAATGGAGTTCAATGTTGTTTTTCATAATATGATCACGAATGAAGTGATACCTTAGATCAATGTGCTTCGTTCTGGAGTGCATGACTGGATTGTTTGAGATAGCGATGGCACTGGTATTATCACCGAAGATTGGGGTCTTTGAATATTTAATACCATAATCAAGCAATTGGTTCTTTCTTTCCAACTGGGAAAGGAACCAGATACCAGGCCTTGTTCCTTTCAAACTGGTGAAGCTCTTCTTGCATAGCAGTCACCCAGCTTGGATCTTCCATAGCCTCGTCAATCTTCTTTGGTTCCATCAAAGATAGAAAACTAACGTATAAGCATTGATTACTGGAGGCTCTTCTGGTCTGAACTCCTCTACTGGAGTCACCTATGATCTGATCAATAGGATGAGCTTTTGTCCATCTGGAGTACTGACCAGGATTGTTACTGACAACAATATCAGTGCAAGAATTCAGTTGAGTCTCCTCTGGAGTTGGCTTTAGATGGTGAAGAGTTCATATCATATTTCTTTAAAAGTTCTCTAACATATTTCTCCTGATTAATAAAAATGCCATCTTTGTTTTGTTTAATCTGGAGTCCAAGAAAATATGTTAATTCACCCATCAGACTCATTTCATATTCAGTGGACATGATTTTTGAAAATTTCTTGCACATGTTTTCATCAGTAGACCCAAAAATGATATCATCAACATAAATTTGTACCATTAACAGATTACCTTTCTCATGAAGAATGAATAAGGTATTGTCAATTGCACCTCGTTTAAAACCATTTTCAACAAATGTTTAGTCAGAGTATCATACCAGGCACGTGGGGCTTGTCTGAGGCCATATAGCGCTTTGTCCAGACGATATACCCAATGTGGATGCTTTTCATCAATGAAACCTGGAGGTTGTCTGACGTAAACTTCTTCTTCAAGCTTTCCATTCAAGAAAGCACTCTTTACATCCATCTGGTAGACCTTGAACTGATGATTAGCAGCGAATGCTAAGGATATTCTGATCGCTTCAAGTCTAGCCACTGGAGCAAATGATTCATCAAAGTCGACATCTGACTGGCAGTAGCCTTGTGCTACCAGTCTGGCCTTGTTTCTGATTAGGTGGCCATCTTCATCTACTTTGTTTCTGAAGACCCATCTTGTTCCAATTGGTTCTTTCTTTCCAACTGGGAAAGGAACCAGATACCAGCCTTGTTCCTTTCAAACTGGTGAAGCTCTTCTTGCATAGCAGTCACCCAGCTTGGATCTTCCATAGCCTCGTCAATCTTCTTTGGTTCCATCAAAGATAGAAAACTAACGTATAAGCATTGATTACTGGAGGCTCTTCTGGTCTGAACTCCTCTACTGGAGTCACCTATGATCTGATCAATAGGATGAGCTTTTGTCCATCTGGAGTACTGACCAGGATTGTTACTGACAACAATATCAGTGCAAGAATTCAGTTGAGTCTCCTCTGGAGTTGCTTCTGGAGGAGGATCTTGCCAGACTACTTCAGTATCTTCATCTGAGTCATTTAAATCACGATTTGCATCATGAAATTCTTCATTTGAAGGCATTTCCTGGAGTACTGGTTCAGTTTAAAATTCTTCATAAGAAGACATTTCTGGTCTATTCTCAACTGACACTGATACTGGGGGAGCAGTACGCACATCTGAACCAATATTAATTTCAGAGGGTAGTTTGAAAATAATAGAGGGATAGAATGGAGTACTACTGGAGAGTTTCTGAACAGGTTCCAGATCAGGATGACTGGAAACTGTGTCTTCTGAATCTTCATTTTTGTCGTTTATAGGATCAGATTCACAAAAGACAATTGGAGTTACTGAGGGAGTGTCAAGGGCTGGCTTCTTGTTGATTGCAACATTTGATTCATCAAATGTGACATGAATTGACTCATGGACCTTCTCCAGTCTTTTGTTGTAGACTCTGAAGGCCTTGCGAATGGCTGAATAGCCTAAGAAATACCCTTCATCAGCTTTGGCATCAAATTTGCCTAGCTGACTTGAGTCATTCAGGATGTAAACTGGACATCCAAAAACGTGAAAATAACCAATATTTGGTTTTCTATTTCTTAAGACTTCATAGGCTGTCTTTTGTGTCTTTTGATGTACACTGATCGATTCTGGGTGTGGCAAGCAGTTGCAATTGCTTCCGCCCAGAAACTGGTAGACAGACCAGATTCAGCAAGCATACTCCTGGCAGCTTCTATCAGCGTTCGATTCTTCTTTTCCACCACTCCATTTTGTTCTGGAGAGCGGGCTGATGAGAAATTCTGGGAGATGCCAGTGTCAGTACAGAATGACTCCAGAGTTGCATTCTGGAATTCTGTTCCATTGTCACTTCTTAACTGACACACTTTTCGACTGTACTTGAGCTCAATTTGCTTGATAAGACTGATGATTTCAGCAGCAGCTTCACTTTTAGACCTCAGAAAGATCACCCAACAATATCTGGAGAATTCATCTACGATCACCAGGGTGTATCTTTTACCAGCACGAGTCTAAACGTTCACTGGACCAAAGAGGTCCATATGAAGCATATGAAGAGGTTCAGAAATGCTGAAATTCTGTCTGGTCTTGAAACTGGTACGTTTTTGCTTACCCATCTCACATCCTGGACATGGCCTTTCCTTTTTAAAGGAAACTGAAGGTATCCCATCTGCAAGTTGTTTTCTGGACAACTTATTAATGTTCTTGAAATTTAAATGGGATAACCTTTTGTGCCATAACCAGTTTGTGTCTTCATCAGCTTGAGTATAGAAACACTGCTCTGAAGGAGAGCTTTCCATATCCATCACGTACACATTCCCTTTTCTGGGAGCAATCAACACTACCTTCCAGTCCTTGTTGAATACGATACCCAGAGCAACATTGAATAAGACTTGATAGCCATCATCACACAGTTGGCTTACACTGATCAAGTTATATTTCAAACCATTCACAAATGCAACACGTGTGAACTTGACTTGTCCATTGTTCAGAACACCATATCCCCAGTCTTTCCACAACCATCATTTCCAAAAGTAATGGAGGGTCCATCAGAAATGGTGAACTCCTCCAGTAGGGTCTAACATCCGGTCATCGTCCTGCCAGCTGCACTGTCAAGATACCAGATATATTTCTTTCGATCACCCTACACATACACCAGATATTGATCAGTTAGATTTGGGAACCCATCGACTGATGGGTTCACTGGACCCTCCCTTATAGGTCCCTGGGGCAATCTGGTTCAGTTCGCTTTCTTCAACAGTGGTCTTAGTTGAAAAGACCACTGGGGTTGATAGTTTTAAAACCTTTTTCATTTTCTCAATTGGAGAAATAAATTTGTCTTTCTTAGCAAAAGGTTTTATGTTTTGTCTAGGGCCAGATGAAGTACCCTCAATAAAGTTTAATCTTGCATTAAAACTTTGTAATTGACGAGTCAGAATTTGAATCTGGCTCTCTAACCTGGACAAAACATTTTCTTCAGATGATACCTTAGCCTTTCCAGTCCTTGTTGAATACGATACCCTGAGCAACATTGAATAAGACTTGATAGCCATCATCACACAGTTGGCTTACACTGATCAAGTTATATTTCAAACCATTCACAAATGCAACACGTGTGAACTTGACTTGTCCATTGTTCAGAACACCATATCCCCAGTCTTTCCACAACCATCATTTCCAAAAGTAATGGAGGGTCCATCAGAAATGGTGAACTCCTCCAGTAGGGTCTAACATCCGGTCATCGTCCTGCCAGCTGCACTGTCAAGATACCAGATATATTTCTTTCGATCACCCTACACATACACCAGATATTGATCAGTTAGATTTGGGAACCCATCGACTGATGGGTTCACTGGACCCTCCCTTATAGGTCCCTGGGGCAATCTGGTTCAGTTCGCTTTCTTCAACAGTGGTCTTAGTTGAAAAGACCACTGGGGTTGATAGTTTTAAAACCTTTTTCATTTTCTCAATTGGAGAAATAAATTTGTCTTTCTTAGCAAAAGGTTTTATGTTTTGTCTAGGGCCAGATGAAGTACCCTCAATAAAGTTTAATCTTGCATTAAAACTTTGTAATTGACGAGTCAGAATTTGAATCTGGCTCTCTAACCTGGACAAAACATTTTCTTCAGATGATACCTTAGCCTTTCCAGTCCTTGTTGAATACGATACCCTGAGCAACATTGAATAAGACTTGATAGCCATCATCACACAGTTGGCTTACACTGATCAAGTTATATTTCAAACCATTCACAAATGCAACACGTGTGAACTTGACTTGTCCATTGTTCAGAACACCATATCCCCAGTCTTTCCACAACCATCATTTCCAAAAGTAATGGAGGGTCCATCAGAAATGGTGAACTCCTCCAGTAGGGTCTAACATCCGGTCATCGTCCTGCCAGCTGCACTGTCAAGATACCAGATATATTTCTTTCGATCACCCTACACATACACCAGATATTGATCAGTTAGATTTGGGAACCCATCGACTGATGGGTTCACTGGACCCTCCCTTATAGGTCCCTGGGGCAATCTGGTTCAGTTCGCTTTCTTCAACAGTGGTCTTAGTTGAAAAGACCACTGGGGTTGATAGTTTTAAAACCTTTTTCATTTTCTCAATTGGAGAAATAAATTTGTCTTTCTTAGCAAAAGGTTTTATGTTTTGTCTAGGGCCAGATGAAGTACCCTCAATAAAGTTTAATCTTGCATTAAAACTTTGTAATTGACGAGTCAGAATTTGAATCTGGCTCTCTAACCTGGACAAAACATTTTCTTCAGATGATACCTTAGCCTTTCCAGTCCTAGGCTTTGGTAAGGGATTGGTCTGAGGCAAAGGTCTATTCCGATGGACCTCTTTAACTGGAGCAGTCATCTGGAGTGCTCCAGTCTTGACCTCTGGGGATTGAACTGGGTAAAAGTTGGTCTTGGGAGTTACAGGCTCATCATAGACAGTGGTGGGCCTGAACTCCTTTGGTAATCGATCGATTACTGGTATTAATGATGCTACATGAGTATTTCCATCTAAGTATGCACGTTTTTGAGCAGGAAATTGTTTTAATAAAGCATCATATGGCTTTTTGGTTTCTAGCCATGATTTTATTACCAGTTTTTCTTTCTCTAAAATGATCTCAAGATCTTGTTTTTCTTGAATCAATTGTTCAGTTACCAGAACCTGGGCTTGAAATGCCAGTTCAATGTCTTGAAGTTCCTTTAATTTTGATTTTAAAGCATTTATTTCAGAAGAATCTGTTTCTAGACCATTTACACAATCAGATCTAACAGTTTCTACAAAAATCAAATCAGAATTAAGAGCTTCAGCAATGTCCAATTTTAGTTCTTAGTCAGTTGCATTATCATAATCACTAACCTTCTTGATAACAATGTCTACCCATCGTCCAGATGTGACATCTTCCTTCACCAGGTGCTCATCATCTGCCAGAGCCATGTAACAGCAATCTCTTTCCTCTTCTTCATCAGCAGATGATTCATCAGAAGGAACCCACTTCTCTTCAGTTGTTGCAATCATGCACTTATTATTGGTTTCAATTTGTTGTGCCATGAGAGCAATTTGGGCCTTAAGCTTTTTATATTTCATTTTATAGCTATCATCAGGCTTATTATTTGAAGAGAATGGACCAGGCTTGGATACAAACTGGTTGGACCTGCACTCTTTCATGAAATGACCCTTTTTGCCACACTTAAAACATGTCAAATTGGTCTTGTCAGTGGAAGAACTGGATGCAAATTATCCAGATGGCCTATTTGCTCTTGCTTTGAAACGGTTAAACGTTTTAGCAATCATTGCAATAAGGTCATCATCTTCAGTTTCATCACAACAGTCTGGAGAGACTTGACTAGACTCTCCAGAATCCATGAGTTCAGACACCATCTTCTTCATAGAAAATACATTCTCAGAAGATATCAGTGCTGTACTTTATGGTTCAGTATGACTAACCACATTAGGACTACTGGAGGCATGGTTATAGGCATCTTGTTCTGCCACCACTCTCTGAGCTTGATTTTCTTCAGTGTACCTGAAAGCTCCATAAAGAGTTGAGAGAGTGTGTGTGTGCAGAGTTTTTCCTTGTCGTAGGACCAGGATCATGTGAGACCATTTGGTGGGTAGAATGTCACAAAATTTCTCCAGAAGTATATCCTTGTCCTTCTCAACCCCAAGACCTCTCAATTGGTTTATGATACTCATAAATCTGGTGTAAGTACCAGTGAGAGACTCGTTAGGTTGAGCAAAAAATGACTCAAACCTCTTGTTTAAGGAGACCTTTCTGGTGACAATGGTGTCATCTCCTCCTTTATGTTGGTTTAAAAGTTCATCCCACATGGTTTTAGCACTAGGAAAAAGAACTAGTGTGGGAATTAGGGTTTCTGGAACGGCCCCGAGGATCATGTTTTTGAGAAGGGTGTCTAGATTCACCAATCTCCTATCCTCTTCTGACCAATGTTCCTCCCTCTTTTCCCTTCCTCTTCTAGATCCAGAAGGATCAAGAAGGGGAATGAGAGGTGATGATGGTACATAAGGACCTTCGTTTAAAATTTTCATCATGTTCCTCTCAATACCAGTGACATGCAAAACCATCCTAGCCTTCCACGTACCAAATTCATCACTGTTCCCACTGAATTTAGGAACAGGATTATTTGAGTAGTGCACATGCACGTGTGGAGAAGCAGGAGTAGGAGGAGGAGGTGGATTAGTGTTATTAACAATTGGTGGTTCATTTTGATCATTAATATTTGCATTAGGATCGGGACCAAGACTAAAACCTTGTGTATTTTCTTGGTTAGCCATCAAGAAACAGATCTAGGCAATGTTTAGCCTTCTGCTCTGATACCAAATGTGAGTCCCTTAAGTTCGATGGTTAACCAGGAAAGTGCAAAATACAACAAGTCTAATAAGCACTAGATTGGACTAGTATTACTTTAATATAAATGCAAGTATATAAATAAAGTAATACAAGACTTAAAGCAATAAACAAATAAAGTGGAACATTATGTATTTTTCATGGGTATTTTATTTATGATGTTAAATAAAACACAAGGTTGTTGCGGAATCAAGATAATACAATTAAGTATGTATCCTAACAACCTATGAGTTACAAATGATCTATATTTGTCAAATAACTCTTTAGGATCGAGATACTTAAAGTTGTGAAGTATCCCAGTTTAAGATCGAGAGTATTTGGACAAATTCACTTCAATGCAAAATGAATGCTTAAAAGTATTTATGTCAAGGAAATGACTTTGTATTTATAGGCAACAAAATTCACCAGTGAATTTTGTGCCGTACAAATATGGTTGCATACATTTAATGATCCGACAAGAACATTAAATGTATTGGATAAGGAATAAGGATAAAGTCACATCAAATGCAAGTGTATCCTTTTATCCAACCACCTTTACACACGTATACTTTGGTAAAGAACAAGTGGATTGTTCTTTGGAAAGTGTGTGAAGGGAAAAGTCAATCCTTGATATCAGCGTTCAGACTTGTAGGATCTAGAACACTGACAATCCTCCAGTGTACAGATCTGGTAAGACTTTCCAGTGGACTCCGCCATTTGCTAAGTCTTCTTTCTTCAGACTTCAGTCAGAATGTCTTCAGTAGAGTTGATCTGGACTGGGGTGAAGTCCAGTGAGCTCATCTGGAGAATACTCCAGATTTCCTATACAAGTATTTGCTCACTGGTCTTCAATTATTTCTGGACAAATCTTCAGAGGGACTCCAGATTCCAAGTCTGAAGTAGGTCCAGTAGAACACGTTTCTGGTCAGATCTTCAGTGAGGCTCCAGTAGTCGAGTCTGGAGCGAGTCCAGTAAATCTGGACTAAATCTGGACCTAACATATACTTTAAGCCACATGTGCGCAATCCACGATGTCATTAACTTGTTATAATGTTGGGTAACCATAAAAGAGTTGATCGGGTTCTTTTAGGGTTGCCACAATATTATACTGGCATAACTTCATTTTTCCCTAAATCATCAAATTAGCTCCAACCAATAACAACAACAAACCATATTAACCACATTCATCACATTGAATTCAAGCTATCACACAAGTGGTCTTAACTATGAACTCACACGGGGATTCACATAATTCACATTGCACACGAATTTCCTAACCATGCATGCTATATGAAGAGTTTTAGCTTAAGCCGTAGTCTAGGTCAAACCGCCTAATTCTCTACGACCTCGCATGGGCCACCATTCTGTAACACCCCAAGCCGAGGCTCGAAATATCACGGAAATCATATAGCGCAAGGAGGAATTACAATAGAACAAGAACTAAATGCAAATAAAGATTCAGTGAATCCATACAATACGAAACAAGTACCAAAATACATAAGGAGCAAATAACCATCAAAGTTTACAAAAGAATATCCAGAAGATGGCAAATCGATCCTAAGTGTAACACCCCAAGCCGAGGCTCGGAATATCACGGAAATCATACAGCACTAGGTGGAATTACAATAGAACAACTAAATGCAATAAGAGGATTCAGTGAATCCATACAAACGATAAACAAGTAACAAAATACAACAGGAGCAAGTAAACATCAAGATTACAACCGACAACAAAAGAAGGCTAATGATCCTAGATACAATGCAACGTAAGGTAAATGGATCCTTGATCCATATCAGTCCAGTCCGGGTTCAACAGTAAGCAAACAATCAACTCCACGTCCTGAATAACCTGGTTACCTGAAAAGTGTACTAAGCATAGTCAACACAAGGTTGGTGAGTTCGTAGTAATGGTTCGTAAGGAACCAACATCAATAATCACAATATAAGAATAGAGGCTAGACATGACTTACAGTGAGCCTCTACATAATACAACATCGTCCAACAACAAGATTACACAAGACAAGTAAATGTGTAAAGAGGAATGCATAAATGATATGAGTATGAATGCAAATGCCGGAATGCATGAATAAGCCAATATGCCTATCCTGAGCGTGACC
This sequence comes from Erigeron breviscapus, assembly GCA_034093135.1. Taxonomy (NCBI): domain Eukaryota; kingdom Viridiplantae; phylum Streptophyta; class Magnoliopsida; order Asterales; family Asteraceae; genus Erigeron; species Erigeron breviscapus. The sequence continues at coordinate 10,618,343 of CM067175.1, forward strand.
TTCAATCACGTATGCAACGATACCCTTCTGCCATCGCCATGGACAAGGCTGTATCTCAAAAACATCGAGATATATATGTCTATATACTCGGGGTCAGGTCTACATCCAAAATGGGTGCATACATCTATGCACCAGGATGCCGGCAATCCCCTGCCGAGGGTCCAACAATAATGTATGCAATGCTTACAACAATGTAAATGCATAAATCATAAACCAACGATCGATATACGATGAATATGAATCAATGATCAATATTCGCCAATCCTGAGTCATCAATCAATAAACGTCAATCACAAACCAATAATCACCATTCCTCAACATCAGCCATTAATACTTAACCAAAATATTAACCAAGTCAATCGACATATGATGAACCATAACTAATAATCAATAATCGTCAATCTTAACCCACTAATCATCATTCGACAACCATAAGCCATCAACCACAACTTAAACCAACTATACGTACATATACTTCAGAGGATTCTACTTCCTTCGAGTTTCAAATGCTTATATATAGGGTCACCCGCAGCCTTCCCACCACATCTAAAACCCGACGAAGGCATAACCGACTTTCATGTATATACATCTATCCTATTATTACTAGATACTTAACAAATACAACTAAGTCATTCACACATGATAATCGTCTCAACAATTCAATACTCGAACCAATTTAACCAATCTCACGACAGGAACCATCACACCAATCCAACAACTAAAACAATCAATCAAACAATCAATCAATCAAACAATCAATCAATCAATCAAATGCAAGTAAACACACCAGGTTTACACTTTTCAGCCCGGATCTCAAGTGAGTAGGGAGATACGAAACTCACCTTGATCGGCAAAGAAGCTTAAGTCAAGTTAATAAAAGATTAATAGCGAGTAGTAGGATCCACACGGCCACAACCTATAAATATACATCATAATACCGTAATGTCAATTATACACTCATAAACAAGTGGGTTTAGCACAATTAGGTCAAGTCTCAAACCCTAAACGCCTTTACAACTTAAACGGGCAAGAACAAGACACTTTGACTCGACATTTTTAGAAATGGAAGAAGGTTCATATAAAACGAGTGTTACTATAAGAAACTAGACTCTCTTACGATTCTAACGATAGGTCATACGACTTATTTGGACTTACGGATCAAAAGTTATTAACGTTTTAAAACTGACGCGCAAAATTTCCCCGAAAGTATCCACTGCGCCGCAGTGAGCCAAAACCATGCCCACTGCGCCGCAGTGGGTTAAGGAGCCAGAATGGCCGAGGGAATCCACTGCGCCGCAGTGGGGACTATGCCCTCCCACTGCGCCGCAGTGGGACAACCTGCAGATTCAGAACCAGCAGCTGCAAGTGCAGCAAAAACGACCCAAACACACCCGAAAACGATCCAACGACCTCCAAATCGATTTGTATGAACTTGAAACTTAATTTGAAGTATGAATACACATTATTACACCTAATAACACTTAACCCATTCCACAAAACCCATTCATAATACCAAAATCGCCCAAAGTCATTCAAAACCCTAACCAAAACCCTAACTTGACCTAAAACGAGTTTCGACTCGATTCGTGGCTCGAAATGGCTGGACACCAACTAGAAATAGATAAACAAACATGAAATGATGATTATGGAATGAGTTTGACTCACCAAAAGTTCCACCTAAGGTTCAAATCCGAAAGTGAGCGAATGGAAAGGATTTCTTGCACTTGAGACTTCAATTCTTTGATATGATGGAGATGAGATGAAGATGATGATGATTCTTGCTCTTGATCAAGTTAACAACAATGATTTGATGAAGGAGACTTAAAGAGAGGTGATTGCATGTGTGTGTGTTCTTGCTAGGAGTTCAAGAGAAAGATAGATAGATGAAATGAATGAAAGGGAAAGGATAAGGTGGGTTGGGTAAATGGGTCTTGGATCCTATCCACGGGTCGACCCATCACACTAACTAGCCAAAATAACTATTCGTCGAGTGTCGAATCACATAATTAATCGGTCAATCGACCCGTCAAACACATTATCTAGTCGTTTAGCCACAAATTGAACCAAATCATGTTATTAAATAGAATGTTAGTCATATTACACATAAAGTCAAACGGGTCAAAATAGCGGATGTTACATTATCCCCCCGTTAAAAGAATTTCGTCCCGAAATTCGACAAGACACTAATCGTTAAACAATTGTGGGTACTTGGACTTCATATGATCTTCTCGTTCCCAAGTGAACTCGGCTCCACGTCTAGCATTCCATCTAACCTTGACAATCGTGTAGAGCTAAATCTTGAGTTTCTTGACTCGGCGGTCCAAGATCTCTACCGGTTCTTCAATAAGATTCAAATTCGAATCAACCCTAATCTCGTCCCTAGGCACATGATATGTAGGGTCCGCCAAACACTCGCGTAGGTTGCAATTATGAAACACATCCTGTACACCGCTAAGCTCTTGTGGAACTTCTATTCAATAAGCGACTTTTCCAACCCCCTTCGAGGATCTTGTAAGGACAATTATACCTTGGCCCGAGTTCGTCTCGCTTCACGAATCGGATGACGCCTTTCCACTGTGATACTTTCAAACGTACAAAGTCACCCACTTTCAACTCTCACGGTCTCAGCCTCACGCCGGCATACTCCTTACTTAGCATGTGAGCTAGCTGGCTATTTTCTTAGCTTGAGAAGTTGTCCTTGTCATTCCTATTAGAAATCCTGACCCGTTACTTTGGCTTTCCTTGCTTCTTGGCTTGTCCCAGTGGAGAATAACATCTCTACTACTTAGTGTTTCGGTCAGTGGCATTCGAATACTCGCGTAACAACCGTCGTTGTACAGGATTGCCGTCATGGTTATAAGTACATTATCTTTGATCAAGTCTCAAGTCGGTTTGAGTGCCCGTTGCTCATGGGATGGCTCCCTGAATTGGAGTTAAGCGACTTTCTTTATCTGGAAGGACAGAAATCGAGTCTTCGTGTACCTAACCCATTTCTTCTAAACACCAATGTGCCAAGTTGTCAAATTTTTACCGGTTTCGTCGTATCATGATCACTTCTTGACGTCGGCGACTTCACGGCGAGGTCCATTCCAATTCGTTTTTCTTCCAATCTCTCTCCCGTCTTTCACTACCTGCTTATTCACGTCTCAGAAGTCTATAAGGGCTTTGACTACGCGCGCGATGTTGGGAAGTTGAGCATAAACGAAATTTAAGTTATCGAGATGGGACAAGCCCGGTAAGTCACCCGGAAGGTCCTCGGGAGACTCAAGATTGACAAGGATGACGTTAGCTTTCAGATTCTTGAGACGGTAGCTCTAAGGACGCCTAAGTTGGAAAAACTTACACGGAACCCTAAGAATCCTACCGTTAGATATTTTACACTAGTAACCCTACCACGCAACTTTAGAACTGCCTTACCCGGTGGCTTCCAGATTACACTCACTTTCTCGCCAAGAATCTTTAGATCATAGGCACTAAGTAAATGAGGAGTCTTGTCGTCTTTTAGAGTCGAGATAGATACACGGAGTATTTGAATAAATTTAGTTAGCGAGTCGCTAAACAGTCAAAATTGCAAACATATAATTCCAAAACACACGAACGAATGTAACTCAAAGGAGTAACGTTAGAATAAACGAGATTCATAGTCGGTTTCGATATCGAATGGTGTCGTAACATAACAATCATTAGGAGGGATGTACCTTAACCAACGTTGGGATCACTTTGATCTCCTCTGCCATTCTCTGCAAAAGGTCGGCTACGAGGTTGAACTTGATGGTCTTGCTGGTCACGGCTTTGATTATAAATGACTATTTGTAGTTGATTACGAGGAATCGCCACTTGGGCTTGTGGTTCGGTCCGTTTAGGACAAGCATTTCTGTAGTGGTCGGGGCTACCACACACAAAACAAACACCTTGATGGCTCCGAGGGTGGTCAGCTTGGGGATAGATGGTTTGAAGAGGCGTTACATTCAATGGTGTCGCTTTCGGTGCTCTACAAATCCCAGCTAAGTGCCCGATTCGATTACAATTAAAGCAAGTCCCACATTGGATAGTGGGAGAGTGATGGCGATTACACCTCCCACACAAGGGGTGAGATCCTAAGTAAGTTTTCCTTGCCGGCTCTGCTACTTCAGTTTGTTGTCCAATCCATTTTGGACAATCTTTCACGTAGTGTGCACGACTACCACATCCGAAACACTCGCCTTTCTGTTGATTACCTTGGGGAGGGACGACATGAATAGGAGCCATGTTCGTTGGGCCCGTTCTCGGGGCTCTACAATTATTGGACATGTGGCCAACTTGGTTGCAATTAAAACACGCCCGACATTGAAAGTTGATGGGGTGGTGATTGTCACATCCTTTACATGACGGATGAGGTCCTACATACGCTTTCTTCACCGATCCCCTCGCCGCCCTGGATCTACCCTTATTATGACCATAGGGGTCAAACCTGCCCGCTTTCCTTGCCTCACTAGGTTCTCCGATTTCTTTCCTTTTTGATGAGGCTCTACCCGCCACCTCCTCATCGCCCATATTTACTCTAGTTTCACGCGTCTCGTTGTTTCCTTGGAGGCTTGCCGTGACTTGGGCTACGATAGTGGGTATGGCATTTACCACCGCTTGGGCAATCACGGTTGCTAAATCCGGCTCATCGCTATGGCTAGTCGTATTCCTTCTTGATCTCACCATTTTCTACAAGGTAAGTAACGCGTTGACCCGAAAGTTAGCCTCACAATGCTCACATATTAGTCACACAAGTAGTTAATGCTCTCATACCATATAACATACTCATTTCATGTTATTATACTAAGGTAAGAGTGTTAGAATCCTATGAAATTGTTATTCATTATTTTATCATGTTAAGTTCATTACCATTGGTTACCTTTAATTCATGTGATCATGTCAATACATCATACAATAAAACTAACTTGTTAACTTCATTCTTACAATCGCCCGTCTACTAATACCTTTTACACGTGCATTACCAGTTATCCCCTAACCCGCATGCAATCAAGTTTAACTATGCCTCATACGTTTTTAAGTTCACATACCATTAAGCAACATATCCCTATTGTTCACCGATTACGATTAACATTATTAGTGTTGGAAAATCATTCGTTTATAATACATATGAGTTAGGATGTTTACAACCTCGATACTCTCTTAGGGTGCATATCAACATATCTATCACGTCGTATCCTAACCGTTTATCAACACGTTTAAGTCAAATTACAACAAAAGCATTTACGATTTCAACTTGACCACTACGGGCCATACCTACATACATACACATCACACACGCATAACATATATGTTACTAAATCATACTAGTCAACACGTCATTCCACCACTAAATCCAATAATAGTAGTAGTTCTAGAGTTTATGACCCGGGGTTAGCTTCACAGTTTTTCTCATGTTAACCGTCTTATTAGTTAGTGTTTTAACGCCGACACACTACACATGTTCTATGTTTCTTACTAAGGCCAACACATACTTATTCTCAATTAACTGTCATATCATGTTATCATACCACATACCCTACGTGTTTCACATTACTACACTAAGGACAGTATATCAAAGTTCTCAATTAATCGTTGTCTATCATTTTCTCGTGCTAAGTTCACAACAATTTACCATCGTCAAAACCAATTACTCGAATTAAACACATCTCATTACAAGCAACTAAAACAAGTCACTAACACGAGTGATTTAAAGTATAATCCGAATTCGATATGCTCTCTAGTTATTGACCAGGTATGTATACAGGGTGTACCAACGGCTAACCCTCCACCTAATCAACTCCCATTAAGCATATCGGTTCCTTATTATACTCTAAGCCAAGCATGCGCAATCCGTGATGTTATTAACCTGTTATAATATTGGGTGACCATAAAAGAGTTGATCGGGTTCTTTTAGGGTTGCCACAATATTATACTAAGGTAAGAGTGTTAGAATCCTATGAAATTGTTATTCATTATTTTATCATGTTAAGTTCATTACCATTGGTTACCTTTAATTCATGTGATCATGTCAATACATCATACAATAAAACTAACTTGTTAACTTCATTCTTACAATCGCCCGTCTACTAATACCTTTTACACGTGCATTACCAGTTATCCCCTAACCCGCATGCAATCAAGTTTAACTATGCCTCATACGTTTTTAAGTTCACATACCATTAAGCAACATATCCCTATTGTTCACCGATTACGATTAACATTATTAGTGTTGGAAAATCATTCGTTTATAATACATATGAGTTAGGATGTTTACAACCTCGATACTCTCTTAGGGTGCATATCAACATATCTATCACGTCGTATCCTAACCGTTTATCAACACGTTTAAGTCAAATTACAACAAAAGCATTTACGATTTCAACTTGACCACTACGGGCCATACCTACATACATACACATCACACACGCATAACATATATGTTACTAAATCATACTAGTCAACACGTCATTCCACCACTAAATCCAATAATAGTAGTAGTTCTAGAGTTTATGACCCGGGGTTAGCTTCACAGTTTTTCTCATGTTAACCGTCTTATTAGTTAGTGTTTTAACGCCGACACACTACACATGTTCTATGTTTCTTACTAAGGCCAACACATACTTATTCTCAATTAACTGTCATATATCATGTTATCATACCACATACCCTACGTGTTTCACATTACTACACTAAGGACAGTATATCAAAGTTCTCAATTAATCGTTGTCTATCATTTTCTCGTGCTAAGTTCACAACAATTTACCATCGTCAAAACCAATTACTCGAATTAAACACATCTCATTACAAGCAACTAAAACAAGTCACTAACACGAGTGATTTAAAGTATAATCCGAATTCGATATGCTCTCTAGTTATTGACCAGGTATGTATACAGGGTGTACCAACGGCTAACCCTCCACCTAATCAACTCCCATTAAGCATATCGGTTCCTTATTATACTCTAAGCCAAGCATGCGCAATCCGTGATGTTATTAACCTGTTATAATATTGGGTGACCATAAAAGAGTTGATCGGGTTCTTTTAGGGTTGCCACAATATTATACTAAGTTAATAACATAACTTCATTTTGCTCTAAATCATCAAACTAGCACCAATCAATAACAACAATCCATATTAATGACAATCAAATTCAATCAAAGCATACCTTAACCACATTGTATCCATTCCACATTCATCACGTTGAATTCAAGCCATCACATAAGTGGTTTTAACTACGAACTCACAAGGGGATTCACATATTTCACATTGCACACGAATTTCCTAACCATGCATGCTATATGAAGAGTTTTAACTTAAGCCGTAGTCTAGGTCAAACCGCCTAATTCTCTACGACCACGCATGGGCCACCATTCTGTAACACCCCAAGCCGAGGCTCGGAATATCACGGAAATCATACAGCACTAGGTGGAATTACAATAGAACAACTAAATGCAATAAGAGGATTCAGTGAATCCATACAAACGATAAACAAGTAACAAAATACAACAGGAGCAAGTAAACATCAAGATTACAACCGACAACAAAAGAAGGCTAATGATCCTAGATACAATGCAACGTAAGGTAAATGGATCCTTGATCCATATCAGTCCAGTCCGGGTTCAACAGTAAGCAAACAATCAACTCCCATTAAGCATATCGGTTCCTTATTATACTCTAAGCCAAGCATGCGCAATCCGTGATGTTATTAACCTGTTATAATATTGGGTGACCATAAAAGAGTTGATCGGGTTCTTTTAGGGTTGCCACAATATTATACTAAGTTAATAACATAACTTCATTTTGCTCTAAATCATCAAACTAGCACCAATCAATAACAACAATCCATATTAATGACAATCAAATTCAATCAAAGCATACCTTAACCACATTGTATCCATTCCACATTCATCACGTTGAATTCAAGCCATCACATAAGTGGTTTTAACTACGAACTCACAAGGGGATTCACATATTTCACATTGCACACGAATTTCCTAACCATGCATGCTATATGAAGAGTTTTAACTTAAGCCGTAGTCTAGGTCAAACCGCCTAATTCTCTACGACCACGCATGGGCCACCATTCTGTAACACCCCAAGCCGAGGCTCGGAATATCACGGAAATCATACAGCACTAGGTGGAATTACAATAGAACAACTAAATGCAATAAGAGGATTCAGTGAATCCATACAAACGATAAACAAGTAACAAAATACAACAGGAGCAAGTAAACATCAAGATTACAACCGACAACAAAAGAAGGCTAATGATCCTAGATACAATGCAACGTAAGGTAAATGGATCCTTGATCCATATCAGTCCAGTCCGGGTTCAACAGTAAGCAAACAATCAACTCCACATCCTGAATAACCTGGTTACCTGAAAAGTGTACTAAGCATAGTCAACACAAGGTTGGTGAGTTCGTAGTAATGGTTCGTAAGGAACCAACATCAATAATCACAATATAAGAATAGAGGCTAGACATGACTTACAGTGAGCCTCTACATAATACAACATCGTCCAACAACAAGATTACACAAGACAAGTAAATGTGTAAAGAGGAATGCATAAATGATATGAGTATGAATGCAAATGCCGGAATGCATGAATAAGCCAATATGCCTATCCTGAGCGTGACCTTCAATCATGTATGCAACGATACCCTTCTGCCATCGCCATGGACAAGGCTGTATCTCAAAAACATCGAGATATATATGTCTATATACTCGGGGTCAGGTCTACATCCAAAATGGGTGCATATATCTATGCACCAGGATGCCGGCAATCCCCTGCCGAGGGTCCAACAATAATGTATGCAATGCTTACAACAATGTAAATGCATAAATCATAAACCAACGATCGATATACGATGAATATGAATCAATGATCAATATTCGCCAATCCTGAGTCATCAATCAATAAACGTCAATCACAAACCAATAATCACCATTCCTCAACATCAGCCTTTAATACTTAACCAAAATATTAACCAAGTCAATCGACATATGATGAACCATAACTAATAATCAATAATCGTCAATCTTAACCCACTAATCATCATTCAACAACCATAAGCCATCAACCACAACTTAAACCAACTATACGTACATATACTTCAGAGGATTCTACTTCCTTCGAGTTTCAAATGCTTATATATAGGGTCACCCGCAGCCTTCCCACCACATCTAAAACCCGACGAAGGCATAACCGACTTTCATGTATATACATCTATCCTATTATTACTAGATACTTAACAAATACAACTAAGTCATTCACACATGATAATCGTCTCAACAATTCAATACTCGAACCAATTTAACCAATCTCACGACAGGAACCATCACACCAATCCAACAACTAAAACAATCAATCAATCAAACAATCAATAACAATCAATCAATCAAACAATCAATCAATCAAACAATCAATCACAATCAATCAATCAAACAATCAATCAAGCAATCAATCAACTAAAACAATCAATCAAGCAATCAATCAATCAAACAATCAAACAATCAATCAATCAAATGCAAGTAAACACACCAGGTTTACACTTTTCAGCCCGGATCTCAAGTGAGTAGGGAGATACGAAACTCACCTTGATCGGCAAAGAAGCTTAAGTCAAGTTAATAAAAGATTAATAGCGAGTAGTAGGATCCACACGGCCACAACCTATAAATATACATCATAATACCGTAATGTCAATTATACACTCATAAACAAGTGGGTTTAGCACAATTAGGTCAAGTCTCAAACCCTAAACGCCTTTACAACTTAAACGGGCAAGAACAAGACATTTTGACTCGACATTTTTAGAAATGGAAGAAGGTTCATATAAAACGAGTGTTACTATAAGAAACTAGACTCTCTTACGATTCTAACGATAGGTCATACGACTTATTTGGACTTACGGATCAAAAGTTATTAACGTTTTAAAACTGACGCGCAAAATTTCCCCGAAAGTATCCACTGCGCCGCAGTGAGCCAAAACCATGCCCACTGCGCCGCAGTGGGCTAAGGAGCCAGAATGGCCGAGGGAATCCACTGCGCCGCAGTGGGGACTATGCCCTCCCACTGCGCCGCAGTGGGACAACCTGCAGATTCAGAACCAGCAGCTGCAAGTGCAGCAAAAACGACCCAAACACACCCGAAAACGATCCAACGACCTCCAAATCGATTTGTATGAACTTGAAACTTAATTTGAAGTATGAATACACATTATTACACCTAATAACACTTAACCCATTCCACAAAACCCATTCATAATACCAAAATCGCCCAAAGTCATTCAAAACCCTAACCAAAACCCTAACTTGACCTAAAACGAGTTTCGACTCGATTCGTGGCTCGAAATGGCTGGACACCAACTAGAAATAGATAAACAAACATGAAATGATGATTATGGAATGAGTTTGACTCACCAAAAGTTCCACCTAAGGTTCAAATCCGAAAGTGAGCGAATGGAAAGGATTTCTTGCACTTGAGACTTCAATTCTTTGATATGATGGAGATGAGATGAAGATGATGATGATTCTTGCTCTTGATCAAGTTAACAACAATGATTTGATGAAGGAGACTTAAAGAGAGGTGATTGCATGTGTGTGTGTTCTTGCTAGGAGTTCAAGAGAAAGATAGATAGATGAAATGAATGAAAGGGAAAGGATAAGGTGGGTTGGGTAAATGGGTCTTGGATCCTATCCACGGGTCGACCCATCACACTAGCTAGCCAAAATAACTATTCGTCGAGTGTCGAATCACATAATTAATCGGTCAATCGACCCGTCAAACACATTATCTAGTCGTTTAGCCACAAATTGGACCAAATCATGTTATTAAATAGAATGTTAGTCATATTACACATAAAGTCAAACGGGTCAAAATAGCGGATGTTACACTAAGTATAATGCAAAAGAAGTCCAATGAATCCTTGATCCATAAAGTCCAAAGCCCGGGTTTTACAGCAAGCAACAATCAAACTCCACGTCCGGGGGTAACCTGATTACCTGAAAAGTGTACTAAGCATAGTCAACACAAGGTTGGTGAGTTCGTAGTAATGGTCCATAAGGAACCATCGTCAATAATCACGATATACGAGTAGAGGCTAGACATGACTTACAGCGAGCCTCTAAGTAACACAATAATGTCCAACAACAAGATTACACAAAGTAAGTAAGCGTGTAATAGGAGTGCACAAATGATATAAGTATCAATGCAAATGCCAAATGCATAAATAAGCCAACATGCCTATCTTATGCGTGAACTCAAGTTACCTATGCAACGATACCCGCCTATCATCGCAATGAACAAGACTGTATCTCTAAATCATCGAGATATATATGTCTATATACTCGGCGGCATGTCACCAACATCTCATAGATTAAGTGTATACATCTATACACTTGGATGTTTGAGTCCTCAACCGAGGGCTTATGTAACTACGTATGCATGCTTACAATCAATTGTATATGCATCAATCACAAATCGTCTGACATAAACCAATAATCAATATTCGTCAATCATAAACCAATAATCACAATTCAAACCAACTATACATACATACACTTAAGAGGATTATCCATTCTTCGAGTCCCAGATGCTTATGTATAGGGTCACCCGCAGCCTTCCCACCACATCTAAAACTCAATGAAGGCATAACCGACTTCCATGTATGTACGTCTATCCTAATATTAATGAAATACTTAACAAAACATAAACCAAGTCAATCAAACGTGATAAATCATCTCATCAATCCAACATTTAATCCAATCAATCAATCAATCAACAACGTAAGTAAACACGCAAGTTTTACACTTTTCAGCCCGAATCTCAAAGGAGTAGGGAGTTACGAAACTCACCTTGTTCGGCAAAAGAAGCTAGTATTGATAATATAAGATTATAAGCGAGTATTGGGCTCCACGCGTCCACAACCTATCAATGTACATCATAATACCATAAATGTCACTCTACAATCTTAAACAAGTTAGTTCAACAAGTTTAAGTCGAGTCACAAACTCATAGACACTTCTACAACTTTACCGAGTAAGGAAACAAGATACTTTGGCTCAACATTTTTAGAAATGGGGAAAGTCTCATACAAAATGAATGTTACTACAAGAAACTAGGCTCTCTCACAATTCAAACCAACTATACATACATACACTTAAGAGGATTATCCATTCTTCGAGTCCCAGATGCTTATGTATAGGGTCACCCGCAGCCTTCCCACCACATCTAAAACTCAATGAAGGCATAACCGACTTCCATGTATGTACGTCTATCCTAATATTAATGAAATACTTAACAAAACATAAACCAAGTCAATCAAACGTGATAAATCATCTCATCAATCCAACATTTAATCCAAATCAATCAATCAATCAATCAATCAATCAACAACGTAAGTAAACACGCAAGTTTTACACTTTTCAGCCCGAATCTCAAAGGAGTAGGGAGTTACGAAACTCACCTTGTTCGGCAAAAGAAGCTAGTATTGATAATATAAGATTATAAGCGAGTATTGGGCTCCACGCGTCACAACCTATCAATGTACATCATAATACCATAAATGTCACTCTACAATCTTAAACAAGTTAGTTCAACAAGTTTAAGTCGAGTCACAAACTCATAGACACTTCTACAACTTTACCGAGTAAGGAAACAAGATACTTTGGCTCAACATTTTTAGAAATGGGGAAAGTCTCATACAAAATGAATGTTACTACAAGAAACTAGGCTCTCTCACAATTCAAACCAACTATACATACATACACTTAAGAGGATTATCCATTCTTCGAGTCCCAGATGCTTATGTATAGGGTCACCCGCAGCCTTCCCACCACATCTAAAACTCAATGAAGGCATAACCGACTTCCATGTATGTACGTCTATCCTAATATTAATGAAATACTTAACAAAACATAAACCAAGTCAATCAAACGTGATAAATCATCTCATCAATCCAACATTTAATCCAAACAATCAATCAATCAATCAACAACGTAAGTAAACACGCAAGTTTTACACTTTTCAGCCCGAATCTCAAAGGAGTAGGGAGTTACGAAACTCACCTTGTTCGGCAAAAGAAGCTAGTATTGATAATATAAGATTATAAGCGAGTATTGGGCTCCACGCGTCCACAACCTATCAATGTACATCATAATACCATAAATGTCACTCTACAATCTTAAACAAGTTAGTTCAACAAGTTTAAGTCGAGTCACAAACTCATAGACACTTCTACAACTTTACCGAGTAAGGAAACAAGATACTTTGGCTCAACATTTTTAGAAATGGGGAAAGTCTCATACAAAATGAATGTTACTACAAGAAACTAGGCTCTCTCACAATTCCAACGATAGGTCATATGACTTATTTAGACTTACGGATCAAAAGTTATAAGTGTTTGAAGTTAGGAAACGAAAACGAATCATCAGGACCAGAGATTATCCACTGCGCCGCAGTCAAGGCCATGCCTTGCCACTGCGCCACAGTCAAATGCAAGGCCTCGTTCCAGAGGTTATCCACTGCACCGCAGTCAGGCCCAGAGCTGCACCAGCAGCAGCAGTTTAAGTGCAGAAAAATGACCCAAAACCCAATTACTCAAAACCTAAGACCCCAAATCGATGTAAGAAGTTGTGGGACTCGTTTTGAAGCAAGATTAGACACTTCTAAGCCTAAATACACATAACCCATAACAAATTTCCATTCCAAAACATCAAGAACACTTCCAAATCATCCAACCCAAACCAAACCCTAATTTAACCCTAAATTCATTTTGACCCGATTTAAGACTTGTAAATACTTTAAATCGACCAACAACATGTAAATAAGCATAAATAGGTGAAGATGGGATGAATTTGACTTACCAAAACTCCTTCTTGAGCTCAAACCCGAATTTGGTCAAAATGGGTGAAAATCTTGTACTATGAACTCCAAGCTTATGATTCAATGAAGATTATAAGACGACAATGATGATGATTCTTGTATTTAAGTAGCTTTATAACACTAAATCTTGTAGAAATTTAAGAGAGAAATAAGGAAGAGGTTGTTCTAGCTTTTGTTAGAGAGAAAAAGAGAAAAGAAAGATTGTGTGGTGAAATGAGAAGGATAAGGGGGGAGATGGGTTGGTTACATGAATGGTCCAGGAGGGTGAAGGGTGGCCTTTGGGTCGTGGGTATTGCCCATGGGTCGACCCGTTTCCCCTTTTCTAGCAATTTCGCATATCGTTTTACATTTAAACACGTTTAAATCATACTATCGACCCGACTAACATACCACATTGTCATTTAATCACAAAACGACCCAAATATTTAATTAACTTAAATTGTTAGTCAAATTACACATAAAGTTAACGGGTCAAAATTCACGGATGTTACACCAAGATTTTATGATTTCTTTGGAAGCTTAGGATTGTATTGCTTGGTGAGTTTAAGAAGCTCTTTGTATTCTTCATTTTGCCTTGCTTCCTTAAACTTGTACATCGAATCCAACTCTGGTCTCTTAGTTTTGGTAACTTTTGTAGCTCCACAGAATATCGGATAAGCTCTTTCTTCCAAATATCTAGACTTCTTTGCTGCCTCCTTTGGCTTAACACCCAGAGTAACCATTTGTTCTTTATCCCTCAAGAAGTATCCCCAATTAATAAACCTCCTTTGTTCTTCAGTCAATTCTGTTGGAAAGTAATCAGGAAGAACTTCCTCGGATATGATTGCCTCTTTCAACACTTGTTTATATGTTGACTTCTTGAAATTCTGAGATGCAGCTTCAGGAGTCTTTCTCAGTTCATCAAAACTATTGAAGTCTTCAAAAGTGTAATGCTGTGGAGTTGTGCTAGCAGGAACAGAAGATTCTCCAACTTCAATTCTGCTTGAAGAACCTGTTTTAAAATAGTCAAGATCTTGAAATTCTTCAAACATTGGTTCTTCATCAGCTTCTACATTTGCTGGAGTCTCAAATATTTTTGGCTCATCCAAGATTACATTATCTTTTCTTGCCTCAACTTCTGCTTCGTTTTCCGCATATTCAACAATTTCATTTTCAATCACAAAACCTTCTTCTTCAGTTATTTCAACATTCTCATTCTCTTCATCTTCTTCATCATCAGAATCAGCTCCAAACACTTCATAAAATTTTCTTTTTATTTCAGCAATTCTTTCAATCTCCTCAGGATCATTATCATTGTTTCTTTCGTTGAATCTTTCAGTAAAATCTTTAGCCATTTTATCAACTTCTTTTTGAGTTTCATCAGTAAGCTCTTTCCATCTTCTATCAGATCTAGCTCTAACAGCATCTAATCTTTCAATCTCAGCTTGATCTTCTTCAATCACATCTTGGTTTCCACCCTCAGATCTTTCTTGCATCACCACATCCTCAACATTTCCTTCAACTCTTGCCGAAGTGTTTCCGCATATTCAACAATTTCATTTTCAATCACAAAACCTCTTCTTCAGTTATTTCAACATTCTCATTCTCTTCATCTTCTTCATCATCAGAATGAGCTCCAAACACTTCATAAAATTTTCTTTTTATTTCAGCAATTCTTTTAATCTCCTCAGGATCATTATCATTGTTTCTTTCGTTGAATCTTTCAGTAAAATCTTTAGCCATTTTATCAACTTCTTTTTGAGTTTCATCAGTAAGCTCTTTCCATCTTCTATCAGATCTAGCTCTAACAGCATCTAATCTTTCAATCTCAGCTTGATCTTCTTCAATCACATCTTGGTTTCCACCCTCAGATCTTTCTTGCATCACCACATCCTCAACATTTCCTTCAACTCTTGCCGAAGTGTTTCCAATATTAGTTTGACCTTCTCCTTGGTTCTCCCCCTCGGGGTGATCATCAGAATCAGGATCATCCCGTCGAGAAGCAACCGAGCCCGGTCGGCAAGATTCTAGCGCTAACAAACGTAATTCAAATGCAGCAAGTTTTGCATCATACTCTGCTTTTTGATTTTGAATTTGATCATGAAGATTCTTTACTTGTTTTTCATGTGCAATCTCCCTTTCTCTTACCTCCAAAGCATTTAACACCCCTCTTTCAGTTACTGTCAACAACTCACCTTCAGACCTTAAGATATTCAACAAATGATCAAAAGCTTTATCTTTTTCTTGCCTCAACTTCTGCTTCGTTTTCCGCATATTCAACAATTTCATTTTCAATCACAAAACCTTCTTCTTCAGTTATTTCAACATTCTCATTCTCTTCATCTTCTTCATCATCAGAATGAGCTCCAAACACTTCATAAAATTTTCTTTTTATTTCAGCAATTCTTTTAATCTCCTCAGGATCATTATCATTGTTTCTTTCGTTGAATCTTTCAGTAAAATCTTTAGCCATTTTATCAACTTCTTTTTGAGTTTCATCAGTAAGCTCTTTCCATCTTCTATCAGATCTAGCTCTAACAGCATCTAATCTTTCAATCTCAGCTTGATCTTCTTCAATCACATCTTGGTTTCCACCCTCAGATCTTTCTTGCATCACCACATCCTCAACATTTCCTTCAACTCTTGCCGAAGTGTTTCCAATATTAGTTTGACCTTCTCCTTGGTTCTCCCCCTCGGGGTGATCATCAGAATCAGGATCATCCCGTCGAGAAGCAACCGAGCCCGGTCGGCAAGATTCTAGCGCTAACAAACGTAATTCAAATGCAGCAAGTTTTGCATCATACTCTGCTTTTTGATTTTGAATTTGATCATGAAGATTCTTTACTTGTTTTTCATGTGCAATCTCCCTTTCTCTTACCTCCAAAGCATTTAACACCCCTCTTTCAGTTACTGTCAACAACTCACCTTCAGACCTTAAGATATTCAACAAATGATCAAAAGCTTTGTCTTTTTCTTGTTGTTCTGTTGTTGGTGATATTTGAGACGGTGTTTGTGTTCTTTGTGTTGGTGTTTGAGAAGGAAGTGTAGTACCCAACCCGAAGGTTGTTTGCACACTTGTGGTGTGACCTAAATTCAGCGAAGCTGATTCAGGATTTCCTGCGGATCCTCGGGTTATACCCTCACCAGCAGTTTGAGATTCAGTGGCTTTGCAACCAGAATCGGGTTGTGTCCTAGATTGTGATAAATCACTGTCCGGGACTTGTTGTAGGGTAACACCTCTAACAACACCGGGGTCACTGAGAATGCCCGTTAATACAGTCTCAGGTCGATCCTGAGGAACAGAAGTGTCACTAAGGCGTTCATACTGTCCCCCAGTCTCTGTTTGAGAACTGTTACCTGCGGCTAAAGCTGGCATGATGTTAGCTAAGGCAGGATTTCCAAGCTGTCCTTGAGGGTCACACAAAGTGGGTCCCTCTCCGCTTGTTCCGGCATCAGTACTCAACTGTGCTTGTGAATCCGTGTGCCTAGGAGATCTAGACTCTTGTGCACGAAATGAAGTTGAGAGGTGGGGCTGTTCCTCTCTATTTTCAACACTCTCATCCTCCAAATGAGGAGAGTGTGGTGAACGTGGCTGTTCCCCGTGCATTTGTGAGACTAACTCCTGTTGTGAGGAGTCAGAATGGCGAGGAGAGTTCGGTGCAAGCAAGAATGGGGAGTTCTCGACTTCTATCCTAGGGTTGACATCCCGGCTAGACACATTGGTTTCAACTATCGGAGGGCCAACGTTTTCTTTATGCCCTTGTCCTAACCCGGACCTCTCAACCTCTCTAATATTTTCAACTCCTCCCTCAATCACGCCTTGTTCCTCCTGCACAACTGCATCTCCTGTGCTAACATTCTCAGATTCCAACTCAGATAATACATTATCAACAATTCTAGTTGCTTGTTCAACATCAAACTCAGCTGAGGCACCAACTTGTTCATTCAAATCTGCTGATGGAGATTCATATCTTTGGCTTGCAGATTTAGACGACTTATGTTTTCTTTTGGATTTCTTTTAATTCTGCCCAGAAGTCCCCTCATCACTAACCCCTCTTTTTCTTTTAATAGACCTAGGACCCTCACTTGGCGACCTATTCACAGCTTGGGTAGGAATCTGTCGGTTTTCAGATCCCATTGCTGTGGCTAACCACTCTCTATAAGCCCTAAGGTGAGGACTCTGAGCAGGAACCAGGTTTAGCAGAAATGGTGGAATCGGAAAAGGTCTTGCAATTTCACTTCCTGTGCCTCTTATTCTCATGTTTGACTTATACATTGCAATGACACATTTGAAACTGTCTTCCAACTTTAGAATCTCTTCAACATTATCAAGTACGTCTTTGATTATCAAAGTGAAGAATCGAGTATAAGGAATGTACTTCCGTTCTTGAACATCATTTCCTTTGACAACTTGTCTCATCTTATCCCACACAATCTTTGCAAAATCACATTTAACATTATGTGTGACAGCATAGTATATCGACAGTGAGTGCTTTGTCATGGTATCAATCCCCTTCTGAGATGGCATCAGACAGGTGCTTAAGACATTGTACATTGTATGCCATAATGTAGCCACATTCATCCTTTTAAAATCCCTCATGGATGTCAATTCCCCTTCATATCCCAAAGCATGGACTGCAGATAACATTTCATCAACTGATGGCAACTCTTCATACTCTTCTTGTTCAGGAAAACCAATGATCGATCTGAATTCATCTAGTGTGAATTGGCAGTTAAACACATTATCATCTGATTGTAAAGAGTATCGAAAGCATTCTTCTTGATGATGTCTTTTATTGGCTTTTACAAACTCAATTGATTCCCATAACTCAAAGATGTACTTTTCGGGAACAATTGCACCACCAGTCAAAGCAGTTTCCAATGGATGATGGCTCAGAATCTCCGTTATAATTGGGAATTTGGATGTAAATGGAATATGAAGAGCTTGATTGGCTTGCATCTTCATAGTTGCACCTTCTTGAACATCATTTCCTTTGACAACTTGTCTCATCTTATCCCACACAATCTTTGCAAAATCACATTTAACATTATGTGTGACAGCATAGTATATCGACAGTGAGTGCTTTGTCATGGTATCAATCCCCTTCTGAGATGGCATCAGACAGGTGCTTAAGACATTGTACATTGTATGCCATAATGTAGCCACATTCATCCTTTTAAAATCCCTCATGGATGTCAATTCCCCTTCATATCCCAAAGCATGGACTGCAGATAACATTTCATCAACTGATGGCAACTCTTCATACTCTTCTTGTTCAGGAAAACCAATGATCGATCTGAATTCATCTAGTGTGAATTGGCAGTTAAACACATTATCATCTGATTGTAAAGAGTATCGAAAGCATTCTTCTTGATGATGTCTTTTATTGGCTTTTACAAACTCAATTGATTCCCATAACTCAAAGATGTACTTTTCGGGAACAATTGCACCACCAGTCAAAGCAGTTTCCAATGGATGATGGCTCAGAATCTCCGTTATAATTGGGAATTTGGATGTAAATGGAATATGAAGAGCTTGATTGGCTTGCATCTTCATAGTTGCACCTTCTTGGAACATCACCATCTTTGTTTTTATTATTTTTCTGAAAAATTAGACTGACCAAAGTTTGACCAGAAAAACAATTTTAAACACAGAAAAATAAAAACACAATAACATTTAATAAACACATTTATAACACAAAGACAATGTTTCGCATATATATCAAAAATGAGAAAACAAAGTAGTACACAAAGGCGTTCGATACCTTGCTTCTCACTCCCAACACTTATGAAATACTATATATACAAACACAATACACACATACATACATACATTTTAAAATCAACACAAATAATAAAAAAAACTTAGAATAAAAAAAAATATAAAAAAAAATTTTAACTGTTTGCCGAGAAAATATCTCTGCAAATGGCTTATTTATGACTTAGAAAATCTTGACTTGTGAAAACAAGCATTTGCCGAGCAAAAACCTCGGCAAATGAGCTTTTCAGACTAGACTTCATTGAATATATGAAAATTCCTTTGATTTGATCAACAAGAGTGTTGACAAATGTTAAAGAAATATTTCAATGACAAAATGTGTATTTGCCGAGATAAAATCTCTGCAAATGGTACATTTAGATTTCAAGACTTAAGAAAAATTTTCACAAAATGTTGATTTGCCGAGATAATATCTCTGCAAATGGCTTATTTATGACTTAGAAAATCTTGACTTGTGAAAACAAGCATTTGCCGAGCAAAAACCTCGGCAAATGAGCTTTTCAGACTAGACTTCATTGAATATATGAAAATTCCTTTGATTTGATCAACAAGAGTGTTGACAAATGTTAAAGAAATATTTCAATGACAAAATGTGTATTTGCCGAGATAAAATCTCTGCAAATGGGGTTTTAAAAAAAATTTTCACTGTTTGCCGAGAAAAAACCTCGGCAAATGGGGTTTTAAAAAAAAATTCTCAAAATTTTGCCCAGAAATTAATAAGGAACAAAAATTGATTTTGGCAAAAACTTTGAAAAATTTCATGATTTTCCGAGCAAAAATCTCGGCAAACACGAGAATGAAGCAGATCATAGACCAATGATCCAAGTCATCGAGTGTCGAAGTGAAGTCTCGTAAACGCCGAGCAAAAACCTCGGCAAATGAGCTTTTCAGACTAGACTTCATTGAATATATGAAAATTCCTTTGATTTGATCAACAAGAGTGTTGACAAATGTTAAAGAAATATTTCAATGACAAAATGTGTATTTGCCGAGATAAAATCTCTGCAAATGGCACATTTAATATTAAAAATTACTTGTGAAAACAAGCATTTGCCGAGAAATATCTCTGCAAATAGACAATTTAAGTCTTTTGGAAAATTTTAAGCATTTGCCGAGATAAAATCTCTGCAAATGGTACATTTAGATTTCAAGACTTAAGAAAAATTTTCACAAAATGTTGATTTGCCGAGATAATATCTCTGCAAATAGACAATTTAAGACTTTGAAAATTTTAACTTGTGAAAAACATGCATTTGCCGAGCAAAAACCTCGGCAAATGGCCTTTTTGATCTGAAAATTTTGTTAAGACAAAATATTCACAAGTTTTGTTTGACAAACAAAATTTTGAAGTATTTGAGACAAACATGCATTTGCCGAGCAAAAACCTTGGCAAATGACCCTTTTTGAGCTGAAAATTTGTTAAGTCAAAATATGGATATGAGCAACCAAAGCATTTGCCGAGAAAATATCTCTGCAAATGGCTTATTTATGACTTAGAAAATCTTGACTTGTGAAAACAAGCATTTGCCGAGCAAAAATCTCGGCAAGTGGCCTTTTAGATCTGAAAGATTTGTTAAGTCAAAATTTTCACATGTTTTACCAGCTATATGAAGATTTGAAGATGGAACTGAACAAAACTTAGCATTTGCCGAGCAAAAATCTCGGCGAATGGCACAAATCTTCAAACATTCAACAGTTACCCAACCCTTCAACCAATCAAACCCAGAAAATCAAACAAGAGCAGACTAAGGCATAAAATTCAGATAAACAATAAAGATACACCCTAATCATGCATCTATCATCATCAAAACATGAATCAAAACATCACATCAGTCAAAAAGCACATATTATTTCATCTCGGCATTTAATCAAACAGTTGAAGTGCGTAAAGAAAACAAGAGAGTTTACCTTTAAAACGATGATCTGAAGAAGAAAGTAGATGAAATAATCCACAATAATGATCACCAGATTAACTCCACTTAGATTATTATGAAAAAGATGAAAAAGATTGATTGATTGATGACAGGTTTGATCGGTTTTTTAGAGAAAATAAGAAGAAATTTTGATTTGAATTTGGAAAGTGACAAAATGGACCGCCCATTTTCTTTTTAAATTTCAAATCCGGGTAGCGGGTCTGGGTTTGACCCGCGTGTCAACCCGGATCTCAACTTGATTTGGGCTTAAATCACAATTTTGGGCTGTAAAGAATTTGGGCTCTTTTTGGGTTTTTCACAAAAAAAAACAATCAAAAATAAAAATAAAAATAAAATAAAACTAAAAGAAAATAAAAATAAAAATAAAAAATAAAATAAAAACACTTATTAAAACAACAAGAAGAAAATTTAACAACATTAAAAAATCTTTTTATCTTTTTTAAAATTTTCTAATTTTGTATTTGATTTTTCAGATTTAAAAACAAACACACATAACATAAAATAAACAAATAACCAAACAGATTAAAAAATAAGCAACCAAATATTCACATGCATTTGCACACTCCCCCTCAAATTAAGCATATGTCAAGACAATAAATTTACAAACTCCCCCTAAAATCATGCATTCTACCCTTTTTCTCCCCCTCAAACATTGCATGTAATATCAGATAAAAACACATCAATGTTTGAAACAGAAAAATGAACATAGAATACATGGCATGAAAGCATTTAAGTTTGTAAATCTAGCATTCCCATCTTGGTTTTAAGAAAATTGAACCTTTGTTCATCCAGAGGTTTGGTGAAAAGGTCAGCAAGTTGGTAGTCTGTCGGGACAAAATAGAGTTCGATGTTACCTTTCTCGACATGATCTTTAAGAAAATGGTACCGAACATCTATGTGCTTGGTCTTTGTGTGTTGTACAGATTGCAAGAAATAGCAATAGCACTCTTAAAATCACAGTAGATGGGAATTCTGTTGAACTGAAATCCATAATCAGTCAACTAAGTCTTCATCCAAAGAACTTGTGAACAATAGCTTGCTGCAGCAACGTATTCAGCTTCTGCAGTAGATGTGGATACACAATTCTGTTTCTTTGAAGACCAACTGACTAATCTATCCCCAAGAAATTGTACACTCCCAGAAGTACTCTTTCGATCAAGCTTACAACCTGCATAGTCAGCATCCGAATATGCTATCAACTGAAACCCAGTATCCCTTGGATACCAGAGACCAAGGTTCACAGTGCCTTTCAGGTATCGGAATATCCGTTTGACGGCCTGGAAATGACTTTCCTTGTGATTGGCCTGGTACCTGGCACACATGCATGTGGCGAACATAATATACGGGCGACTTGCAGTCAAATACATGAGTGACCCTATCATACTGCGATATCTCTTTTGATCAAAAGATTTTTCATTTAAAGCAGCATTAATCTTTGTTCGAGCTTCCATGGGTGTACCAATTGTTTGACAATCCATCATATCAAACTTTTTCAGCATGTCAAGAATGTACTTTGTTTGACAAATAAATGTACCATTTGACAATTGTTTGACTTGAAGACCAAGGAAAAAGTTTAATTCACCCATCATGCTCATTTCAAATTTCTTGATAATTAAAGCTGAAAAATTCTTGCAGTATTTAGGATTAGTTGACCCAAAAATTATGTCGTCAACATAAATCTGGATTAGAATGATGTCATGTAACACCCGTTTCGTAAAAATATGGATTTCCAAAAATTTCGCCTAACGGCGTTAAATCATGCGGAAACGATTTAGGAAAATACTCAACTAAGGAAAACAGTTGAGAAAACATTGGTGGTGTTACTAATAGCATCAAATCTGTAATAAAAGAAATCCATAAGATTGCCCAACATAAAGCAATCATAACATAGTCATTACATAAGTTCCATAAAGGAAATCAATAGCATAAGGTCAAAACTAAAGCCAGCTTGATCATCTACCCATCTCTCGCCAAAGCTTCACACGTCATCTCACTGCCTAACCTGAGGGGTGTCAACACATTAAAAGAAACAAGTGTTAGCTATAAAGCTAAGTAAGATAACACC
The DNA here is from genome assembly GCA_034093135.1 of Erigeron breviscapus. Taxonomy (NCBI): domain Eukaryota; kingdom Viridiplantae; phylum Streptophyta; class Magnoliopsida; order Asterales; family Asteraceae; genus Erigeron; species Erigeron breviscapus. The sequence continues at coordinate 10,641,988 of CM067175.1, forward strand.
AAGTTTAAGCAAAACATTTCATCCATTTAAATCGTCACTTTAAAGCATTACGTCATTTTAATTAGGCATTCATACCACCGTATAAACATATCCACATCACATATAAGCATAGAGTTCATGACCCTAAGCGTGCCTAATCAATTTGATCACTTTGATTCACCTCGTTAAGTTGTAACCGAAGTTACCGTTTTTAAGGAAAGACAATGTCGATCCATGAGTAGCACGCTATGTTCATGACATTAGGTGGGTCATCAGGCCACCCGAAACTACTCGCCACATATGACTTGTTGCAAGGAGCCACCCGAGCAACCATTTTAACGTACCTATAACCACCGTCAGGCATGACGTACCTATTACCACCGTAAGGCACGATGTACCTATTACCACCGTAAGGCACGATGTACCTATTACCACCGTAAGGCACGATGTACCTATTACCACCGTAAGGCACAGGTTATGCATAACACTTAACATCTAATTAGCTCGAGCATTTTTCATATTTAGTTTAGATTTCCACCTTTAACCTAAACTAATCCATACTATCATCTTTTCACGTTAGGGCCCTTAAAACGTGCACGTGTCATGGCAACCTAAAAAGGTCTAGTGTTCTAGATGAACAAGCCACATATACATGCACATAACAACATTACAACATATCATTAACCACCGTTCATCATAACATATCATATCGTAAACATATCATTAACCACCGTTCATCATAACATTTCATATCGTAACCACATGTACGGGGAAGCATTTTAGGCATAAACATCGTCATCATTAATCCCCGAGTACCTCCCATATCAACCCAACCACCTATGAGTTATACATTACTGTTATGGAGGTTATAGTTTACGAACCATTTTCGTTGCACCCTCAGCGTGACAAAAGTAGTGTATCTTACCAGTTGGGAGTGTGCGCGCGTAATGAAAGGCTAAAAGTGCTTAACAATAATCCCCGACACCTAAGATACATTAATATACAAAATATAAGTCATTTGGGACCCAAACGAACTTTAAAACGAACTTAGAACCTTAAAAACGAATTTGAAGTTCGTTTGGAATCATCAGGAACGAACTTAAGCTCAGAAAAACCCTAACTTCGTCCAGAAATCATAAAACGACTTGTTCTTCGATTTTTCCAGAAACGAACGACTTGGGCTTCACCCAAAACATGTTTTTGACATATATAAACATATTTTGATCATCAAGATCGATTACAAACTCGTTTGACATCGTTTAGAACATTAATTGGCTTATTCGTATAATAAACCCTAACTATTTATAAACCTTTATTAAAATCAGATTTAATTCGTTAATATATGACCTTTGAATCTGAAAAATACTATTAATAATCGTTAGATACCTGAACAATTGATGGTCACTCAAACGAACTTAGGCTTCAACTTAAAACGAATTTGAAGTTCGTTTGGAATCATCAGGAACGAACTTAAGCTCAGAAAAACCCTAACTTCGTCCAGAAATCATAAAACGACTTGTTCTTCGATTTTTCCAGAAACGAACGACTTGGGCTTCACCCAAAACATGTTTTTGACATATATAAACATATTTTGATCATCAAGATCGATTACAAACTCGTTTGACATCGTTTAGAACATTAATTGGCTTATTCGTATAATAAACCCTAACTATTTATAAACCTTTATTAAAATCAGATTTAATTCGTTAATATATGACCTTTGAATCTGAAAAATACTATTAATAATCGTTAGATACCTGAACAATTGATGGTCGATCAATCCCAAAGCAAAAACACTCAATTGATTAACCAAAAACTTGAACAATTGCTTTAGAAATCAGTTAAGGGATTGGAGAGGCTGTGTATGTGTTATCAATTAGGTTAATTGCTGGAAAAATGATCCTAGATTAGGTTAATCTTAACCTAATCCCGTTTTTAACTTTACACCTTTGGCAAAACTAGTCCCTGGACTTCATATTGACTTTATTTCGCTTAAAAACACCTATTGGGGATACATATAACACACTAAAGCACTTTCGCACACTACAAAGGCCTTTTACACATCATTTAATCCACTTTATTGTCACTCATTAAAGATAATTAAATCTCACATATAGGGCACATAAACATATAAACACATATTTCCACACAAACGTATCACGGACTTATAATTTGACCTAACGACGTTAGTCAACATGAACGATTAAGTTTTGGGATGTTACAATTACCTCCCCCTTAAGAGGATTCCGTCCCCGGAATCACTTCAGCATCAAAAAGGTGGGGATAGGTCTCCCGCATTACGGACTCGGTCTCCCAAGTCATACTTTCGCCGTGATTGTGTTTCCACTTTATGAGAACTAGATCGATAGTCTTTCGTCGTAACTTCTTTTGTTTCCTTCCCATTATAGCAACAGGTTCATCGACAATCTGCTTGTTGGGATTAATACTTACGTCCTCGAGTGGAATGACATCCGTTTCATTCGCATAGCACTTACGTAGGTAACACACATGAAATGTGTTGTGAATTGCGTGTAGTTCTGGAGGTAATTCCAGTTGAAATGCCTGTTCATTAACCTTCTTGATAATCTTGAAAGGTCCAATGAATCTGGGGCTTAACTTTCCACGTTTTCCAAACCGTAATACACCTTTCCAAGGCGACACCTTGAGTAAAACCATTTCGCCTTCTTTAAAATCGAACGGCCTCCTTTTCTTATCAGCATATGACTTTTGCCTTTCGCGAGCAACACGTAAGGCTTTCTTTGCTATGTTAACTTTATCGGCCGTAAGTTGTACTAATTCGGGTCCAGCAAGTTGCTTTTCCCCGGGCTCCAACCAACAACTAGGAGTCCGACACTTTCTACCATATAACATCTCAAAAGGTGGCATTCCAATGCTCGCATGATAACTATTGTTATACGCAAACTCAATAAGAGGTAGGTGTTTATCCCACGAACCACCATAATCCATTACACAAGCTCTGAGCATATCTTCGAGCGTTTGAATAGTCCTTTCACTTTGCCCATCGGTCTGCGGGTGATAGGCTGTGCTCAGACGAACTTGAGTACCAACTTCCCGTTGAAAACTCTTCCAAAAGTTGGAAACGAATCGAGCATCACGATCGGACACAATCGATATCGGAACACCATGTTTAGTAACCACTTCATCAATATACAACGTAGCGAAGTTCTCCATAGGAGCAGTCTCACGAACTGGGAGAAAGTGAGCACTCTTCGTTAATTCAGTCATTGGTTTGGCAATGCGCGAGAAATCCTGAATGAAACGTCGATAATAACCAGCCAAACCGAGAAAACTCTTAATTTCAGTAGGAGACTTAGGCTGCTCCCACTTCGACACCGCTTCTATCTTCGAAGGATCTACCTTTATACCATCAGAGGAGACGACATGGCCGAGGAAATGAACTTCCTTTAGCCAGAACTCGCACTTGGAGAACTTAGCATATAGCTTTTTCTCTCTGAGGACTTGAAGGACAGCTCTCAAATGCTCTCTATGTTCCTCTTCCGACTTTGAATACACAAGAATGTCGTCGATGAAGACGATAACGAAATGATCCAAAAACGGTCGACAGACACGGTTCATCAAATCCATAAACTTCGCTGGAGCATTTGTCAAACCGAATGGCATGACAAGGAACTCGTAATGACCATAACGAGTTCGGAACGCTGTTTTGGCTACACTTTCCTCTTCAACCTTCAGTTGATGATAGCCAGATCGTAAGTCGATCTTCGAAAAATAGGAAGCACCTTGAAGTTGATCGAACAAATCATCAATGCGAGGGAGTGGATACTTATTCTTCACCGTTCTTTTATTCAGCTCGCGATAATCAATACACATGCGCATGGTTCCGTCTTTCTTCTTTACGAAAAGAATAGGAGCACCCCATGGAGAGGAACTCGGACGAATGAACTTCCTTTAGCCAGAACTCGCACTTGGAGAACTTAGCATATAGCTTTTTCTCTCTGAGGACTTGAAGGACAGCTCTCAAATGCTCTCTATGTTCCTCTTCCGACTTTGAATACACAAGAATGTCGTCGATGAAGACGATAACGAAATGATCCAAAAACGGTCGACAGACACGGTTCATCAAATCCATAAACTTCGCTGGAGCATTTGTCAAACCGAATGGCATGACAAGGAACTCGTAATGACCATAACGAGTTCGGAACGCTGTTTTGGCTACACTTTCCTCTTCAACCTTCAGTTGATGATAGCCAGATCGTAAGTCGATCTTCGAAAAATAGGAAGCACCTTGAAGTTGATCGAACAAATCATCAATGCGAGGGAGTGGATACTTATTCTTCACCGTTCTTTTATTCAGCTCGCGATAATCAATACACATGCGCATGGTTCCGTCTTTCTTCTTTACGAAAAGAATAGGAGCACCCCATGGAGAGGAACTCGGACGAATGAAACTTCCCGTAAGGCTTTTGATGTTCAGCTTTCACCTTTGCACACGTCAAACATTTCTGTACGTACATCATTACATCGTTCTTAATACTGGGCCACCAATAAATAGGCTTCAAATCTGCATGCATCTTTGTGGCACCAGGGTGTACAGAATACTTAGTTTTGTGAGCTTCATCCATTACTAACTCACGATTGCCTCCATAGAGAGGAACCCATATTCTACCTTTGTAAGTTCGAAGGCCACGACTATTTTCTTCCATTTGGAGTCTGTTCTTCTTCTTTTTCCCAATAGACTCCGCTTTCACATTATCATCCTTTAACGCTTCGATTTGAGCTAATCGAATAGGTTCCAGTAAATTCGACTCAATCTTTGTAATCATCGCACATAATCTACTCTTCGCATATCCTTTGCGGCTTAAGGCATCAGCAACCACATTAGCTTTGCCTGGGTGATATTTAATTTCACAATCGTAATCCTTTAATAACTCCATCCACCGCCGTTGTCTAACATTCATGTCCTTCTGAGTAAACACGTACTGTAAGCTCTTATGATCCGTATAAAGGGTACACTTTGTACCATACAGATAATGTCGCCACAACTTCAGAGCAAAAACAACCGCAGCCAGCTCAAGGTCATGAGTAGGATAGTTCCGCTCATGAGGCTTCAGCTGTCGAGAGGCGTAAGCGATAACTTTGTCTCGTTGCATTAGTACACACCCTAACCCCGTGATGGATGCGTCACTATAAACCACTAAATCGTCTGTTCCTTCGGGTAAGGCTAAGACTGGAGCTTCACACAACTTCTTTTTCAACGTTGTGAAGGCTTTCTCTTGAGCATCAGTCCATACAAATTTCACACCTTTCTTCGTTAATTCAGTCATTGGTTTGGCAATGCGCGAGAAATCCTGAATGAAACGTCGATAATAACCAGCCAAACCGAGAAAACTCTTAATTTCAGTAGGAGACTTAGGCTGCTCCCACTTCGACACCGCTTCTATCTTCGAAGGATCTACCTTTATACCATCAGAGGAGACGACATGGCCGAGGAAATGAACTTCCTTTAGCCAGAACTCGCACTTGGAGAACTTAGCATATAGCTTTTTCTCTCTGAGGACTTGAAGGACAGCTCTCAAATGCTCTCTATGTTCCTCTTCCGACTTTGAATACACAAGAATGTCGTCGATGAAGACGATAACGAAATGATCCAAAAACGGTCGACAGACACGGTTCATCAAATCCATAAACTTCGCTGGAGCATTTGTCAAACCGAATGGCATGACAAGGAACTCGTAATGACCATAACGAGTTCGGAACGCTGTTTTGGCTACACTTTCCTCTTCAACCTTCAGTTGATGATAGCCAGATCGTAAGTCGATCTTCGAAAAATAGGAAGCACCTTGAAGTTGATCGAACAAATCATCAATGCGAGGGAGTGGATACTTATTCTTCACCGTTCTTTTATTCAGCTCGCGATAATCAATACACATGCGCATGGTTCCGTCTTTCTTCTTTACGAAAAGAATAGGAGCACCCCATGGAGAGGAACTCGGACGAATGAAACCTTTATTTAAAAGTTCCTGAATTTGCGTCATTAACTCCTTCATTTCTGTCGGAGCTAGACGATAGGGAGCTTTGGCTACAGGAGTAGCACCAGGAATGAGGTCAATGGAGAATTCAACCTCACGATCCGGAGGAAGACCTGGAAGATCTTCAGGGAAAACATCAGGAAACTCGGAAACAACTTCGACATCAGAGACTGTAGGCTTCGCGATACGAGAATCGATGACATAAGCTAGAAAATGTGACTTAGTTTGCCGTATACAACGAAGTGCTTTCATCATCGAGATCACCTTAACATTTCCCGGCTTCTTGTCACCATAGACACAAACACCTTTTCCGTCAGGGGTAGCGATACGAACTATTTTCTTTGCACATAAGATGACAGCATCATTTTTCGACATCCAGTCCATACCGAGAACAACATCAAAACTAGGAATGGTAGCGGGTAACAGGTTAGCAGTAAACAAACGACCCTCTATTTCTAAAGGACAATCAGAGTAACCTTCCCGAATAATAGACGTTGCACCATTAGCCAGTTCTACTTCTATAGGGCACCGTAAAGAACTAGTAGTCATGTCTAACTTAGGAGTAAACAGAGTAGACACAAAAGATTTGTTCGCACCAGAATCAAATAACACATTAGCAGGTTTGGAGTTAACAATAAGGGTAGCAGTAACTACCTGATCATCGTCTTTTGCCTCCTCAGCCGTCATCTGAAAAGCACGGGCTTTGGCCTGGGAAGCTTCTGCCTTCTTTCCCTCATCTTTCTTCATCTGCGGGCAGTCTGCAATACGGTGCTTGGTGTCTCCACATTTATAACATCTTTCCTTGTCAGTGCATTGATCAATGGTATGACCCTGAGTTCCACACCTATTGCACCTGCGGGTCTTTGTAGAACACTGACCAGAATGGATAGATTTGCAGCCTGGGCACCATTTTCCATCCTTGTCTGCCCTTCCCTTGTCAGAGGACGAAGATCCCTTGAACTTCTTACCAAAACGATTTGACCCACCAAACCTCCTCTTATTGCCAGACTTCTTCTCATCCTCTTTCTTTTCCACTTTCTTATCCTCGGGACAATCACAAGCTTCAAAAACCATCTCAGTATCATCAAGCCATTCCATGCAACCCACTGCATTAAGTGTTCCATAGAATTTCTGAGCTCCGCACTTCTGAAAACTTTCGAACTTGAATCGAGGAGCTTGAACTACATTAGGAGGAGCCACATCAACATTAACAGGGGGAACGACTACATTATTAACTGGTAGCTCAGTGTGGTGAGAAGGCACTGAGAAATTGCCATCAGTTCCTTCAGCATTTTCGGCAAGAGCGTTGTTCAGTTGCTCCTGAGTCTGTGCTAACTGGGCCTGGAGAGTCAGCACAAGATTGTACAATTCAGCTGCATTTGGGATTTGCTCCACCACTGCTTCGTTAACTATGGGTTGATTACCAGGAGGTGGAGGCATAGGGCCTAACGAGCCTTGCCGATTGACCTGCTGAGGATTCACTCGATTTCTATTCACGTTAGCTGCAGCAGCAGTAGCAGCAGCATTAGTAGCAACTGCACCTGGATGGACAGGTGGAGTAACGCTGGCAGTTGCTCCGTCACGTTGGATGTTGCGGTTGCGAGTGTTAACCATTTTCCTTCAATAAAATGGTGGAGTCGATAAGCGCGAAATAAAACAAAAGTTCGTTGGGATAAGGCTAAATCATATCATCGTAACATAAACATCTCGTAAGCCTTATCACACTCGCATTCATCCCAACCCATCCTACATCACATGTCATCACTAGCTAAGGCATCCTACGAGTACCTAGCATGCATATCCTAAGTTTAAGTCCAAATCCTATGGTCAATAGGCCTTGGTTCACTTAAACTACTTCTCTGATACCAAATTGTAACACCCGTTTTGTAAAAATATGGATTTCCAAAAATTTCGCCTAACGGCGTTAAATCATGCAGAAACGATTTAGGAAAATACTCAACTAAGGAAAACAGTTGAGAAAACATTGGTGGTGTTACTAATAGCATCAAATCTGTAATAAAAGAAATCCATAAGATTGCCCAACATAAAGCAATCATAACATAGTCATTACATAAGTTCCATAAAGGAACGAGCATAATCATTAATTTTTCCCACTTCAGCCTTCAGGGCACGAAACTCTTTTTCCATTTTTCTCTGCTCATGAACTCCAATATACTCTTCAATAAATTTCTGTCTGAAGTTAACCCACGTAATAGCAGATACCATAGCTGGAGTCATCGAAATGGTAATGCTCTTCCACCAGTCCCGAGCACCTTCTTTCAGCATCCTGCTAGCACACAACACTTTCTTATCCGCAGCAAAATCATCATCAAGCTTCTTAGACTCTTTGATAGCTTCAGTTAGAGTCTTATGCTGCCTACAAATACCTCGATAACTTGGAGGTAAACCATCGACATAGCAGGCGACTTGATCTGCATCAGTTCTGAATAGATGACCCACAAATTTCATCTTTTCCATAAAGGAACGAGCATAATCATTAATTTTTCCCACTTCAGCCTTCAGGGCACGAAACTCTTTTTCCATTTTTCTCTGCTCATGAACTCCAATATACTCTTCAATAAATTTCTGTCTGAAGTTAACCCACGTAATAGCAGATACCATAGCTGGAGTCATCGAAATGGTAATGCTCTTCCACCAGTCCCGAGCACCTTCTTTCAGCATCCTGCTAGCACACAACACTTTCTTATCCTCACCAATGCATTAAGTGTTCCATAGAATTTCTGAGCTCCGCACTTCTGAAAACTTTCGAACTTGAATCGAGGAGCTTGAACTACATTAGGAGGAGCCACATCAACATTAACAGGGGGAACGACTACATTATTAACTGGTAGCTCAGTGTGGTGAGAAGGCACTGAGAAATTGCCATCAGTTCCTTCAGCATTTTCGGCAAGAGCGTTGTTCAGTTGCTCCTGAGTCTGTGCTAACTGGGCCTGGAGAGTCAGCACAAGATTGTACAATTCAGCTGCATTTGGGATTTGCTCCACCACTGCTTCGTTAACTATGGGTTGATTACCAGGAGGTGGAGGCATAGGGCCTAACGAGCCTTGCCGATTGACCTGCTGAGGATTCACTCGATTTCTATTCACGTTAGCTGCAGCAGCAGTAGCAGCAGCATTAGTAGCAACTGCACCTGGATGGACAGGTGGAGTAACGCTGGCAGTTGCTCCGTCACGTTGGATGTTGCGGTTGCGAGTGTTAACCATTTTCCTTCAATAAAATGGTGGAGTCGATAAGCGCGAAATAAAACAAAAGTTCGTTGGGATAAGGCTAAATCATATCATCGTAACATAAACATCTCGTAAGCCTTATCACACTCGCATTCATCCCAACCCATCCTACATCACATGTCATCACTAGCTAAGGCATCCTACGAGTACCTAGCATGCATATCCTAAGTTTAAGTCCAAATCCTATGGTCAATAGGCCTTGGTTCACTTAAACTACTTCTCTGATACCAAATTGTAACACCCGTTTTGTAAAAATATGGATTTCCAAAAATTTCGCCTAACGGCGTTAAATCATGCAGAAACGATTTAGGAAAATACTCAACTAAGGAAAACAGTTGAGAAAACATTGGTGGTGTTACTAATAGCATCAAATCTGTAATAAAAGAAATCCATAAGATTGCCCAACATAAAGCAATCATAACATAGTCATTACATAAGTTCCATAAAGGAAATCAATAGCATAAGGTCTATGCGAAGCTATTGGGTAAACTAAAGCCAGCTTGATCATCTACCCATCTCTCGCCAAAGCTTCACACGTCATCTCACTGCCTAACCTGAGGGGTGTCAACACATTAAAAGAAACAAGTGTTAGCTATAAAGCTAAGTAAGATAACACCAAGTTTAAGCAAAACATTTCATCCATTTAAATCGTCACTTTAAAGCATTACGTCATTTTAATTAGGCATTCATACCACCGTATAAACATATCCACATCACATATAAGCATAGAGTTCATGACCCTAAGCGTGCCTAATCAATTTGATCACTTTGATTCACCTCGTTAAGTTGTAACCGAAGTTACCGTTTTTAAGGAAAGACAATGTCGATCCATGAGTAGCACGCTATGTTCATGACATTAGGTGGGTCATCAGGCCACCCGAAACTACTCGCCACATATGACTTGTTGCAAGGAGCCACCCGAGCAACCATTTTAACGTACCTATAACCACCGTCAGGCACGATTTATACGTACCTATTACCACCGTAAGGCACGATGTACCTATTACCACCGTAAGGCACAGGTTATGCATAACACTTAACATCTAATTAGCTCGAGCATTTATCATATTTAGTTTAGATTTCCACCTTTAACCTAAACTAATCCATACTATCATCTTTTCACGTTAGGGCCCTTAAAACGTGCACGTGTCATGGCAACCTAAAAAGGTCTAGTGTTCTAGATGAACAAGCCACATATACATGCACATAACAACATTACAACATATCATTAACCACCGTTCATCATAACATATCATATCGTAAACATATCATTAACCACCGTTCATCATAACATATCATATCGTAAACATATCATTAACCACCGTTCATCATAACATATCATATCGTAAACATATCATTAACCACCGTTCATCATAACATATCATATCGTAAACATATCATTAACCACCGTTCATCATAACATATCATATCGTAAACATATCATTAACCACCGTTCATCATAACATATCATATCGTAAACATATCATTAACCACCGTTCATCATAACATATCATATCGTAAACATATCATTAACCACCGTTCATCATAACATATCATATCGTAAACATATCATTAACCACCGTTCATCATAACATATCATATCGTAAACATATCATTAACCACCGTTCATCATAACATATCATATCGTAAACATATCATTAACCACCGTTCATCATAACATATCATATCGTAAACATATCATTAACCACCGTTCATCATAACATATCATATCGTAAACATATCATTAACCACCGTTCATCATAACATATCATATCGTAAACATATCATTAACCACCGTTCATCATAACATATCATATCGTAAACATATCATTAACCACCGTTCATCATAACATATCATATCGTAAACATATCATTAACCACCGTTCATCATAACATATCATATCGTAAACATATCATTAACCACCGTTCATCATAACATATCATATCGTAAACATATCATTAACCACCGTTCATCATAACATATCATATCGTAAACATATCATTAACCACCGTTCATCATAACATATCATATCGTAAACATATCATTAACCACCGTTCATCATAACATATCATATCGTAAACATATCATTAACCACCGTTCATCATAACATATCATATCGTAAACATATCATTAACCACCGTTCATCATAACATATCATATCGTAAACATATCATTAACCACCGTTCATCATAACATATCATATCGTAAACATATCATTAACCACCGTTCATCATAACATATCATATCGTAAACATATCATTAACCACCGTTCATCATAACATTTCATATCGTAACCACATGTACGGGGAAGCATTTTAGGCATAAACATCGTCATCATTAATCCCCGAGTACCTCCTATATCAACCCAACCACCTATGAGTTATACATTACTGTTATGGAGGTTATAGTTTACGAACCATTTTCGTTGCACCCTCAGCGTGACAAAAGTAGTGTATCTTACCTGTTGGGAGTGTGCGCGCGTAATGAAAGGCTAAAAGTGCTTAACAATAATCCCCGACACCTAAGATACATTAATATACAAAATATAAGTCATTTGGGACCCAAACGAACTTTAAAACGAACTTAGGTTTGTTCTTACGAACTTAGACTCACTGAACGAACTTAGCAATGTTCAAACGAACTTAGGACATGCCCAACGAAGTTTAACTTCGTTTGGTGAAACGAATTTATCATTGGCAAAACGAATTTAGACATCAAAATGCAAAAACAAACTTAGGTTTGTTCTTACGAACTTAGACTCACTGAACGAACTTAGCAATGTTCAAACGAACTTAGGACATGCCCAACGAAGTTTAACTTCGTTTGGTGAAACGAATTTATCATTGGCAAAACGAATTTAGGTCACACCAAACGGACTTAGGCTTCAACTTAAAACGAATTTAGGGATACTAAAACGAACTTAGAACCTTAAAAACGAATTTGAAGTTCGTTTGGAATCATCAGGAACGAACTTAAGCTCAGAAAAACCCTAACTTCGTCCAGAAATCATAAAACGACTTGTTCTTCGATTTTTCCAGAAACGAACGACTTGGGCTTCACCCAAAACATGTTTTTGACATATATAAACATATTTTGATCATCAAGATCGATTACAAACTCGTTTGACATCGTTTAGAACATTAATTGGCTTATTCGTATAATAAACCCTAACTATTTATAAACCTTTATTAAAATCAGATTTAATTCGTTAATATATGACCTTTGAATCTGAAAAATACTATTAATAATCGTTAGATACCTGAACAATTGATGGTCGATCAATCCCAAAGCAAAAACACTCAATTGATTAACCAAAAACTTGAACAATTGCTTTAGAAATCAGTTAAGGGATTGGAGAGGCTGTGTATGTGTTATCAATTAGGTTAATTGCTGGAAAAATGATCCTAGATTAGGTTAATCTTAACCTAATCCCGTTTTTTAACTTTACACCTTTGGCAAAACTAGTCCCTGGACTTCATATTGACTTTATTTCGCTTAAAAACACCTATTGGGGATACACATAACACACTAAAGCACTTTCGCACACTACAAAGGCCTTTTACACATCATTTAATCCACTTTATTGTCACTCATTAAAGATAATTAAATCTCACATATAGGGCACATAAACATATAAACACATATTTCCACACAAACGTATCACGGACTTATAATTTGACCTAACGACGTTAGTCAACATGAACGATTAAGTTTTGGGATGTTACATGTCACTCCCTTGTCGTTTGATAAACAAGGTAGTGTCAATCGAACCTTTGCTAAAGCCAGATTTCACAAGATAAGAAGAGAGAGCATCATACCATGCACGAGGGGCTTGTTTCAGACCATATAAAGCCTTACATAACCTGTAAACATAGTCCAGATGTTTTGAATTCACAAATCCCTCAGGTTGTTCAACATACACTTCTTCTTTGAGAATCCCATTTAAGAAGGCAGTTTTGACATCCATTTGGTAGACTGTGAAGTTCTTGTAGGCAGCATAGGCAAGAAACATCCGAATAGCCTCAATTCGTGCAACTGGTGCGAATGTCTCATCATAATCAATTCCAACTTATTGGCAATATCCATTTGCAACCAATCGTGCTTTGTTACGTACAACAACTCCAGTTTCATCCTTTTTGTTCTTGAAGATCCATTTGGTTGTGTGAGGATTGGATCAAGTGGATCACCAGATTCTTCAGAATCAATAAAATCAGGAGAATGTTGTTCTGTCAATTGTTCAAAAGAAGTAGCAATTGGTTCAACAAAGTCGTCTGGATCATAATCTTCAGGATTGGTTGACGGACTTGTCACTTGAGAGATATTAAGAGGTTGAGTATGCAACTCTGAATTATCGGTAGGTGGAGGAGAATCAGATGATGAATTAACATCTGATGATTGTGATGGTGAAGACTCATTGGGATCCATCTCTTTTGAATTTGAACTGGAAGGTTCATTTGTATTCATTTCAGATTCAGGAACTTTCTTCGGAACTTGGAAAAATTCTTCAAACAAGATATCCAAATCTTGTGTAGTCGGAGTAGAGAATGATGATTTGACATTTGATGCAGTCTTTGTTGCGGAAGCTTGTGGACTTTGAAGTTCGGGTCTTGAACTGTGTTGTTCAAGAACCATCCCCGAGAGTTCATCAAATCTAACATTCATACTCTCGTCAATTCTCTTGGTTCTTCGGTTATATACCCGATATGCTATTGATTCTCTCGAATAACCGATGAAATATGCCTCATCGCCTTTTGGTTCAAACTTGCCCAGATTATCTCGATCATTGAGAACATAACAAACACATCCAAATATGTGTAAGAAGTTCACATTGGGATTTCTTTTGTTTATCACCTCATAAGGAGTTTTATCAAACCTCTTGTTTATGATTGATCTATTTTGAGTGAAACAAGCAGTAGCAACAGCTTCAGCCCATAGATTCGGAGGCAACTTAGAATAAGCGAGCATTGTTCTAGCTGCTTCAACAAGAGTTCGATTACGACGTTCAACTACTCCATTTTGTTGAGGTGTCCTGGCAGCGGAAAATTGATGAGTAATACCCATGGACTTGAAGAAAGAATCAATTGTTGAATTCTTGAATTCAGTGCCATTGTCCGAGCGAACAATTCTAACCGATGATTTGAGATTTACTTGGGTCTTCTTGATGAAATCAATAATCACATTCGGAGTGTCACTCTTTGCATGAAGAAAGAATCAATTGTTGAATTCTTGAATTCAGTGCCATTGTCCGAGCGAACAATTCTAACCGATGATTTGAGATTTACTTGGGTCTTCTTGATGAAATCAATAATCACATTCGGAGTGTCACTCTTTGCATGAAGAAAGAATCAATTGTTGAATTCTTGAATTCAGTGCCATTGTCTGAGCGAACAATTCTAACCGATGATTTGAGATTTACTTGGGTCTTCTTGATGAAATCAATAATCACATTCGGAGTGTCACTCTTTGCATGAAGAAAGAATCAATTGTTGAATTCTTGAATTCAGTGCCATTGTCTGAGCGAACAATTCTAACCGATGATTTGAGATTTACTTGGGTCTTCTTGATGAAATCAATAATCACATTCGGAGTGTCACTCTTTGAATGAAGAAAGAATCCAAATATGTGTAAGAAGTTCACATTGGGATTTCTTTTGTTTATCACCTCATAAGGAGTTTTATCAAACCTCTTGTTTATGATTGATCTATTTTGAGTGAAACAAGCAGTAGCAACAGCTTCAGCCCATAGATTCGGAGGCAACTTAGAATAAGCGAGCATTGTTCTAGCTGCTTCAACAAGAGTTTGATTACGACGTTCAACTACTCCATTTTGTTGAGGTGTCCTGGCAGCGGAAAATTGATGAGTAATACCCATGGACTTGAAGAAAGAATCAATTGTTGAATTCTTGAATTCAGTGCCATTGTCCGAGCGAACAATTCTAACCGATGATTTGAGATTTACTTGGGTCTTCTTGATGAAATCAATAATCACATTCGGAGTGTCACTCTTTGCATGAAGAAAGAATACCCAAGTATAGCGAGAATAATCATCGACTATCACAAGAATGTATCGCTTGCCATGGATACTTTGAACTTTCATTGGGCCACACAAATCCATATGAATAAGGTGCAAAGGACCTTCTGTACTTAGAAACTTCTTTGGTTTGTGTGTTGCTTTCTTCATCTTTCCAATTGCACAAGCTGGAAAACATGTTCGCTTTATAATCCGGAAGACCTTCAACAAGTTGTTTATCCACGAGCACATTAATCGTTTGAAAATTAAGATGAGAAAGACGGCGATGCCATAACCAAGAATTTTGTGCAGTTGCTTTTGAAAGAAGACAAATCTCTGAAGAATTAGTTGGAATGTTGTTGAGATCAATAGTGAACAAATTATTGTCTCTTGTTCCAGTAAGAATATCCACACCATCTTCAGTCTGCACTTTGCATTCATATCTCCTGAATAATACTTGAAGATCATTGTCACAAAATTGTCCAACACTAAAAAGATTGTATCCTAGGCCTTCAACATAGGAAACTCTCTTGATAGTGACACCATTTTTAACAATGTCTCCATAACCGAGAATAGGAGCGATATGATCATTTCCGAATCTGACAGTTCCTATAAATTTCTCGACAAAGTTTGTAAGAATTGACTAGTTTCCAGTCATATGACGAGAACATCCCGAGTCAACATACCATACACAAATGAGATATTCCTGCAAGGACAAGGAATATATTTTATGTACCCATGTAGATTGGGTCCTTGCAGGTTAGAGAGATAACATGCAAGTACATATTAAAAATAACACATAACAAAATAATACACAAACAAACATTTTATTCAACAAAACAAATAAGCACACATACGAGTTCAAATGAGAAATACAAATTTCAAGCAAAGAAATGAAAAGGTTTATACACAAGTTTTGGTACAGGCAGGACTAGTCCTAGATTTATTAGCACTATCTAGAGAATTTGATCTACGGACAATCCACACTTGTTTGACATGGGTAGTATTTCCATCAAGTTTGACTTTTCTTGTAGCATGCAAAAATCAATCTTTTGGAATCCATTTACTGCTACTATTCAAGCACAAGTCACCTGAAACACGAACATTCTTTGAGTTAGGAAGCAATTTTGTATTTGTGTTCTTTACAGGTTTCTTCTTGATGGTTTCATTGGTCTTGTTTACTTTCTTGATGTTATTAGGTGACAACCAACCATACTGATCTTTGTATTTAGTTATTCCTGTAACTGTATCTCTAACCCTTTGTAAAGTGCACTTAGGATTCTTCTGAGAATAGCTAGGAAAACTAGAATATCTAACATGCTGAGGTTGTTTGTTACCTAATGAGAAAGTTTCATTCTTGACAATCTTTGGACCACTATTTGTTTTGACTTCCTTTTGAGACTTAGGTTCAGATTTAACTTTATACATCTGTGGTTGTCTAGAAGTCTTAGAAACTGTGGGACCTTTGTTTGGTTTCGGTCTTGAATCCGTCTTAGGTGATTGATTGGACTTTGGTTTTGAATCAGTCTTGGGTGATGGTTTGGTCTTTGGTTTTGAATCAGTCTTGGGTGATGGTTTGGTCTTTGGTTTTGAATCAGTCTTGGGTGATGGTTTGGTCTTTGGTTTTGAATCAGTCTTGGGTGATGGTTTGATCTTTGGTTTTGAATCAGTCTTGGGTGATGGGTTGGTCTTTGGTTGTTGGGCGGTCTTTGGTCTTTGGAACTTATCGAATGGGGAAGATTGTGAAGAGTGTGACTTTGGAATCTTCTTTAGAAAAAATTCATGTTTATCCTCTTTTTGAACAAAAAGTTTTTCAAAATCATGATTTCCTTCCAAAAATGTTGACATGTCATCAGTTTCCAACTTCACACTTGCTTCACTTAACTTGAAAGGACAAGGACTTCCCTTGAGTGGAATTGATACTTTTTCTTTCTCTTTAAAAGATTGATGTGCAATTTTTTGAAGTTCGAAATCAATTTTCAGTTTATTCAGTTCTTTAAGCACATTCAACTTTTGTTCTTTTTCTTTTTCAAACTTTTGTTTGTAAGCATCAATTTCATTCAAGTAAGTTTGAGTTCCCTCAGAAAATTTGTAAAAGGACTCAGATTCAGATGCAGTCGGGAAGAAATAATCATTAACATCATTGACATCAAACACATCATCTAGATCACCATCAGTTTGAACAGAAACATGCATGACTTCACATTCAGTTTGCACAGATGCATTCACAATTTCACAGATAGAGCATGCAGTTTGTGAAGTTTTCTCATTTTGACACACAGATTGGTTTGGTGGAGTTGGAGTGGCCATAACTTCACAAACAGGACAATTGGGGTGATCACAGTCATTGTCATGATTCTTGGGTGGGTCATAGTGATTTGGAGTCTTCAAATTATCTATTAAAGATTGTTTCTCATCAAGAGACTTTTTCAAATCCTCTATTACCTTTTCCAAAACTTTTTGTGGAACATAAGGTCTCAAGTTTTCAGCTTTTGGAATTGGAATAGTTTCTTCTAAAGGTTTTTCTTTAAACACTCAAGAATTTCAGGAATTATAGCCTCATGATTTTCTTTTTCAGTTTTATGTGTAGGGTTACTGAAAAAGTCATATGTTTCATCCATTAACTCATAGTTAAAATAGACTTTTGTACCCTTCTCTAGAAAATCATCAGCCTCAAAATCACTATCAGTCGGTCTCACAAACTGGTCAGTCATCCCACATCTTAAGTAAGATTCCTTATATAATGATGGGACTTCTTCTTGTGCTTCGAGCAGATGATTTGGATTGACATAACCTAACCCTGAAGTGAATACAGTTTTCGAATTTCTTGGCCTATTAAAAAAGATTTGTTGATATGATCGATTAATCTTATACAACTTGTCTTGATAAGACTTGATTTCAGCTTTAAGCTCATCATTTTCTTTATCAAGTTTTTCTTTAAGAGAATCTTTTATACAACACTCATATTTTAGGTCAGAAAATTTATCTTCAAATTCCTTCAAATCAGGGATAGATTCTTTCAATTTCACATTTAAAGACTCAATGTCCTCAGCCAACGCATTTGCTCGAAACATCTCATTGGTCTTTTCGACTTGTAATTGTCTGACGGTCTTGCTCAGTTCAAGAACTTTGGTCTCAAGTTCTTGTTTCTCAAGAAGCAATTTGGAGTTCAGAGTAAAAGTGACTGCTGCTTTTTCAGATTTCAAATTTTCAAACTCCGTTTGAAGTAAATCAAATTTTGTTTGAAATTCTTTTTCTTTGTCTTCCAAAATTTTCTTTACTTTTAAATTCTCTTTAGTCAACTTTACCCCGTCTCTTATTGCCTTTTTACTTTCATCCATATAGAATTTTAACACAGATTTGGAAATAGAGATTACCTCATCCTCGACTTCAGAAGAACTTTCATCATCCTCCTCTAACTCCTTTGACTTCTTTATCTTCGTCATGAAGTATACATTTGCTGCAAGTTCGTCTGTCTCTTCATCAGAAAGGTGTAACCACTTGTCATCCTCAGCGAGAAGAGCAATTCCACTTTCCTCTTGTCTTGCAAGCAAAAGTTTGTACTTGTAGTACTCGGAGTTCTTTTGACGAGGTTTAGTGCAGTTGATGGCAAAGTGTCCTGGAAGTCCACAATTGTAGCATTTCTTTTCCTCATTCCTTTTATCCATGACCTTTTTCTCAAACTTCTTCTGATTGTCATATTTCTTCTCACCACCAACATATTCCTTTTTGGTTTCAAACTTAGGAGCATTTGCATTCTTTGCATACGAAGAAACTGAGGAAGTCCTAAGCTGATTGTTGGTTGGTTTCTTCTTGAAAGCCTTTGTGAAATAAGCGAGTTCCTTGTACATCTCTTTTTGTCTTTCATCCAAGTCTGAATCACTCATTTCACTTGAATCAAAATCTGTTTCATATTCAACAAAGCTCTGTCTTGAGATTCTTGAAGATTTCTTCTCAGCTACCAAGGCCAATGGATCGGACTGAACACTTTCTTCTTTCTTCTTTTGGATTCTCAAAACATCATCAATGTTCAGTTTCAGCTTTTCATACAAGGTGTGAATGGTAAGTTTCCCAAAGTCTGATTGTTGGTTGAGTTGAGTGCCATACACTTGCCATTCTTCCTCCAGATTTTTGATGAATTTGATGTTCAACTCCATATTTGTTCTCTTTACATCATTCTTCCTCAGCTCATTAATCACATTGCAGAATCTGATGTATACTTCATTCAATGGTTCACCCTTCTGTTGCTTGAATGTTTCATACATGTTCAGAACAGTTGACAACCTTATGGTGTTTGACACATCAGATCCTTCCATCTGTTTTTCCACTTCATCCCATATGTCTTTTCCGGTTTCATATGAGTCCACATTGCAATAAATGTCATCAGGAAGTGCTTGGTAAAGATAAGCAATGGACATTTGATCAGCCTCAACTCTATTTCTCTGATCTGTATTCCAACTCTCTTCTAGTAAAGCTTCTCCATTCACTGGATTCTTTGGAATTTCAGGACCATCTTTGTATGATTTCCTCAGAAGTTTTCCATTCTTCTGTCTGTCTATCCAGTTCAGAAATCTTTTCTTCCATTGTGGATAAGAACCTCTAAACAAGACAGGAGGCCTTCCTTCAGAACCAAGAGCTAAAGCTTCCCTTGAAGCCATTTCAAACAATTAAAATACTTAGAGAAAAAAAAATTTATTTTTTACTTGTGAAGAATGCCGAGCAAAAATCTCGGCAAATGGACCAAAAATTTTGAACAATTTTTATTTTCTGCCCACTTGAAGAATATTGATCAAAAATGATGTTGAATTAATTTTCTTGAAATTGAAAATTTTGACAAGTCTAAATGAACTAAGTGCCGAGGTTTTTCTTCGGCAAATAGAACAATGAGCACCACACTTAACCAACTTTTCTTGAAAAAACTATTTGTCGAGCAAAATTCTCTGCAAATAGAACAATGAGCACCAACACTTAGCAAAGATTTGCTAAAACACGTATTTGCCGAGATAAAATCTCTGCAAATAGAACAAATAGAATTGGATCACACACCACTTGGTTGAATTTGTTGAAATAACTATTTGCCGAGATAAAATCTCTGCAAACAGTGTAAGTAGAATCAACACTTAACCAAATTCAGCCAACTCAAGTATTTGCCGAGAATAAATCTCTGCAATCAGAACAATGAGCACCACACTTAACCAACTTTTCTTGAAAAAACTATTTGTCGAGCAAAATTCTCTGCAAATAGAACAATGAGCACCAACACTTAGCAAAGATTTGCTAAAACACGTATTTGCCAAGATAAAAACTCTGCAAATAGAACAAGTAGAACCAGTACTTAGCAAAGATTTGCTAAAACACGTATTTGCCGAGATAAAATCTCTGCAAATAGAACAAGTAAGATTAACCCTAGCCAAAAACCTCTGCAAACACGAGTATTCACTACACGACAAAATAGTCGGTTACTAGTCTTCTTCTTCGTTCAGCCAAACACTCAAACGCCGAGATTTCTGAAAATCATTGATATCTTCTTCATTTTTGCGAATTACAACTTGAAATTTATATCAAAATTCTCAGAAACTGATCGCGAACAAATCCTCGAACAAAATAACAACTAATTTCAATCAGAATCAAATCCCACTGAAACCTTCATTTGCCGAGCTTTCACAAAATGTAATCAAATGATGAAATTGAAATCTGAAATCGATACAGAATGATGATATACTAACAACTAATCGATCGGTGAACAAATTTCAACAACAAACACACTAATTTTGCAGAAATTACTCAAACAGTAATCTCGGCAAATAGACTTTTCAGAAAATAAGCTAAATTCAGAAAATAAGCACAAAATAAGCTTCAATTAAGCTTGTGGATCGTTCAGATACGCTGATTGTGCTCTGATACCAAATGTAAAGTATAGAATTTGAGCTTATGTGTGTGTTAGTGTGTGTAACAATGGCGGTTTGATGTGAGAGAAAGTAGAGAGAGAAAGTAGTGTTGGCAGGGAAAGTTTGGATAGCATTATGGGGTAAAAGGTTTCAAAATGCTTAATGGAGGGGGTTTATATACATATGACTAATTTACACTAAGCCCCCTTCCATACTTAGACAATTACATTCTAAGTACAAATATACAATAAAGGAAACAAATCAACTACTACAATTATATTTCTAACAAACAGTGTTCAGGTTTTTTGGGGAGATGGATTTTCTAATATTTATGGAGTTATTGATTTATTGAGTTCTCAGGATTTGGGTTTGTTAAGGCAATTAACACAGGTAATGTCAAATAACTTAATGAAACCTCCATGTTAATGAAGTTGCGCAAAGATATTAGTGATTGGGTAATATTTCTAATGCATATGGTAGCGGATGAAACAGCTATTGTAGTCGACAATGATCGAAATGGAGATTAGATGATGTTTGGTTACCGTAACTACATGTGTGATACTATCAACAATGTAATAGATTAGTTATTAAAATTTTATATTTTGGATGATTGTTTTTTGGTTTTTAATTGGTTATATTTATAAATCTATTTTTTACGTTATCTTTTTTAGAGTTTTATGTTATTTGAGAATGTACTAATTTTACGAATAAAAATGATTAAATATGTGGACTTTAATAGTGACGGTTATCTTACACATGTAAATAATACGTGGAATATATATATTACTCATATTACCTCCGTCCCATATTAAGTGTCTTATTTTGACTTTTTAAGTCTTTTTCTTTCGACTTTGACCGTATATATTTTTGTTTGTGTTATATAACACTTGATATACCATATATGAAATGATTGAGTGTTAATGTACTTTTTATTGATATAACTTTCATCAACTAATATATAATACAAACAAAGATATTTACGGTCAAAGTCGGAAGAAAAAGACTTAACTAATCAAAATTGAACAATTAAAATGGACGGAGGGTTAATACCTTTCCGGAAGTTTTATTAAACAGCTTATTCAGTTATACCTTTCCGTATTCCTCTTTAATTTCCTTTCAAATTTCATTCTATAAGTATAATCAATTATTTTTCGATTGTTTTCCAGTACTCATCAATTTTTATCCGATTAAAGTAATGACGTACCAAGTAAGATATGTTTTATTTATGTATTCTGTATATCTATATTACTTCTTATTCGATTAGAGGAATAGATTATGTATATGTAAATTTCTTCTGTTTTACACTTGAAATATTGGATCATATAATATTTTTATTTCGGCTAAGTTTATAGTATTCTATTGGAAAACATATGATTTTCATTTTTTTTGATCTTTTTTATATATAACAAATTATGTTTCTTATATTAGTTATAATTTCGTATTTCTAGTATAGTTTGTTTATGAATATATTAATATGTTGTTTTGTATATTTCTATGCAACTTATCTTCTTTTGATTTCATATATATACATTCACTATTTTTAATATTTTGTTTGAGATTGATCATCTAATTTTAATATTTGATTATCGAATATAAGTTCCTTTCCAACTACTTATGATAATTCAAAATAATGAGAAGTTTTTAAACCCCCTGGTTATGCCAAGAATATTTAAAAAGAAACTCCCTGCCGATTGTGAATCAATTGATGTAATTGATTCAATAGGTCGTCGTTATCGTACTTGTGTTTTAGATGCTCGTTGTGATAAAATTCAGTTTTCAAACGGTCGTTGGGATGCCTTTGTTTCTGACAACATACTTTGCAATAAAGCTATCATAAACTATATTTCAAGCAGATTAGGTGTTACTGAGTTTGAAGTGATATGTTTTGATAATATTGGTATGGAAACGACCAAGGATTCCAATGGCAAGTCAATCATTAACAAATGTTTGATTAAAATCAAGGAGGAAACACTTGCAAAACAGGTTATATTAATTTAATTTATTATTCCTTTTTCCTAAATATATATATATATAAATATAGTATCACATATATCACAATCTTTTGTATGAATTTCAGTACCTTCCTTTTGAATTATTGAAAGAATTTAACGACATTAGTTTGGGTAGTACAACTTGTTCTGCCATGCTATACGGCAAAAATGAAAGTGGGAATAAGGTCTCGGTTATTCGGGATCCTTATATTGATGAAGGTTATATAAAGAAGTTTCGTGCTATTGGTTTTAACGGAAGTAAGTGGAATAATTTCTGTATCGAAAATAACATTAAAGATGCATATACAATGATGATTTGTAAATTGTAGAATAGTGCATATACAATTATGAGGACAATGTATAAAGCTTTTAGGTTTGTTCAAGAAGGAATCTGAAAATCTTCAAATGACTGCTGTAATAAGTAAATCTTATATAGTATCTAATATTTATCATTTACGCTGAATAATCAAATAATTTAAAAGCATATATAACAATTAGAATGTATCTAGTTAATGGATTCAGTAATTAAATAATCCCTGCTGAACTCATTAAGTAAATATATCATTATTATTTATAAACATTCAAAACTCACGAGTACAAAACCGACTTGTTTTCGTTTTAGTCTCGATGGCTTAGTTTTCGAACTGTTGTCTCCTATGTGGCTAGTTAGTCACACACAAGGTGAAATATATCACAATTTGTAATTTTGGAATTCAAAATAAAGGATGGTAGTACTCGTAATAGTTATGTTATTTACAAAATGTAATATTTAGTTATTAGTTGGTTTACATAACCAAATATATTACGAGTAATACTTAACATATAAAATCAAATTACATAAGTCAGATATTGATTCAACCTGCCTTATTTTTCCCCCCTACAAATGGCGTGTACCAATCCGATAATTAATATTTTTTTATTTAGTACTTAAATAATAATTTATTATACGTATTATATTGGTTATCTAAATGTTTTGTGTCTATTTTTTAAGTAACCATTGTACTGGGTTATTTGAATAATAATATATTTTAAAATTTGTATTTTGTTTTTGGTTTTAACAGGCTAAATTTCATATTCTTGTTGATATATCAAAGAATGAAAGCTTCCAAGAGTTTCTTGTAAGTTGCATTTTTAATGTCTATTTTGATTTTAGATATTTGAAGACTAATTTTGTTTTAATACAAATTTCTTTTCAATATAGATAATGCCTATCATTTTTAAGATCCAACTGTCTAAGAACTGTAACAGTATCACCTTGATTGACTCTATGGGACGGAAATATTGTGTTTTTGTTTATAACATCGGTTTTCAATTCGTGAGAATTGGAAATTTTGGATGGAAACAATTTGTAACCCTGAATGTTCTTAGTGACTTAAATATCACTAAGTTAGGTTTTAAATATATCAAGAACAATGTTTTTGAAGTTGCATGTTTCAGTTCCTTTGTGTAAGTCTCCCGGGTCTTACCGATCCGAGATTGACTTAAGGATATGTCGAGGTGCGGAATTCCTCGAGATAACCCACGGTTTCTATATCTACCTTTTATGATATATATATATATCACTATATATATATATATATATATATCTATATATATATATATATATATATATCTTTTGCGTGAATATAAACACTCGTGTTTGGTTACGATAGTGAAACGGCTCTCCGGACAAACTTTACCAACCAACGTGGTAATCTAAGTCTACGAGCCATCCAAACCGGGTGTGTGTTTGCGGTTCGTACGTGAGTCGAGTACTACCCACAAGATCGACCCGTGCGTGTTCTTGGGTTTCTCTCTCTAGGTTTTGCTCGTTTCTCTCTCTACACTCTTCTTGAGAACACGCATAACACACACCTCTATTTATAGGCAAGTGACAAGAACTCTAAAATCTAATGGATTTGAGTGTTCTCATATCAAGCCCATTAGGGTTTTGGCCTATTTGTGTGTTTCCCAGAGCACACAAACTGTTTGAGAGTTCTTATGGACAAACATGCTTTTGCTTGTTTCCACAGAAACTCTCAAACCATTTGAGAGTTCTTATGAACAAGCAAACTTTTGAGTGTTCCTCAGAAACTCTCAAATGACTATTTGAGTGTTCTTTCCACACGCAAATATTTTGCTCGTTCCCAAGAACCCTCAAATAACACTTAGGAATATTTGAGTTAATGTTTCAACTGCTGTTAAACGCAGAAACAATATTAACTTAATGACTCTTTACATGTAATGTCTAGAACCTGCAAAACACAAATAATAGACAAACATATAAACATAAATGGATCCCAATATGATCTACAATTTATGCCAAGGTAATATTATTGACAAACGGTAATTACAAGATAAATTACAAGACTTGAATATATGTAAATATATGTCACACATCTAGAATGCTTTTGTCACCGAGAAACATGCACCAACAGTCTCCCCCTTGAGATCAGCATCTAGATGTGACCTTCAAGTCTTCGTTTGTCATCCTAAGTGCTGGCCAAAAACCCTGTCATCAGGAACTTCAGGTGTTGCCTCCACTGGAATCCTGCTCTTCTTCTCAATCACTTCAGTAGTACCCAACTCCCAATTTGAGTCTAACTCTGATTGATTGTCTACCCCAATCTTGCCCTCTGCAACAGTTGTTTGTAGAGATAGCTCATTTGATCCCTTTACTTTTGGATCAAGTAGATCAAGCATTGCATTAAGATATGAACACTTGTCTTGGGCTAAAGAAACAAATGGATCTTCAAACATGCTCCCATACTCATCAAAATTGAAGTACGCAGCAATGTCGTCCAGGAGTTCACTCCCAACTTCTTCCTCAGCAGTTGGTCTGACCTGAATGCCGACTCCTACTCCTCCAGTCAGTTGTTCCTGGATACCAGCCACTTCCTCTACGGCCAGTGGATTAGATGAAGGAGCACTAGCTTGGCCAGATTGACCTTGTTGACCTTGCTTCCCCTGAGCTGCATTGACGTTTGAGCCCTGAAATCTCTGAATCTCCTCCTGTTGTCTTGAACCGCTTGGATCCTCATCCTCATCATCCCTTCGATGATGTTTGAGAGTGTCATCCTTGCATCCAGACTTCTCCCCCTGAGATCAGCATCTAGATGTGACCTTCAAGTCTTCGTTTGTCATCCTAAGTGCTGGCCAAAAACCCTGTCATCAGGAACTTCAGGTGTTGCCTCCACTGGAATCCTGCTCTTCTTCTCAATCACTTCAGTAGTACCCAACTCCCAATTTGAGTCTAACTCTGATTGATTGTCTACCCCAATCTTGCCCTCTGCAACAGTTGTTTGTAGAGATAGCTCATTTGATCCCTTTACTTTTGGATCAAGTAGATCAAACATTGCATTAAGATATGAACACTTGTCTTGGGCTAAAGAAACAAATGGATCTTCAAACATGCTCCCATACTCATCAAAATTGAAGTACGCAGCAATGTCGTCCAGGAGTTCACTCCCAACTTCTTCCTCAGCAGTTGGTCTGACCTGAATGCCGACTCCTACTCCTCCAGTCAGTTGTTCCTGGATACCAGCCACTTCCTCTACGGCCAGTGGATTAGATGAAGGAGCACTAGCTTGGCCAGATTGACCTTGTTGACCTTGCTTCCCCTGAGCTGCATTGACGTTTGAGCCCTGAAATCTCTGAATCTCCTCCTGTTGTCTTGAACCGCTTGGATCCTCATCCTCATCATCCCTTCGATGATGTTTGAGAGTGTCATCCTTGCATCCAGACTTCTCCCCCTGAGATTCAAGATTTTTGATCTTGTTATGCAGATCATTATACCTCTTACCTAAGCTCTCAAGATGCTTAACCTGACCTTTCAGCAATTTGTGGTGCACCCCAATGGAATCAACAATCCCAGTGACAGAATTGATTGTTGCTTCCTGGGCTTCTTGCAGGTCATACTGGCTATTCTCCAGCTCTACGTGACTTTGTCTTATGAGGCCAACATCTCTTCGGTGTGACGCTTCTTTTCCTTTAAGCTTGTCAGACAAGCCAGCAACTAGAGCTCTCATCCGCTGGATGTCATCAGCTAACTTGGATACACGTTCCTTGTTAGACTGAGAGGCTCTTTGCTGTGAAGAAGTCACTGATGGTCTTGTTGTAGACGGTGAAGTCGTTTACGAAGACATGATTGGTGTGATTGTAGAGCTGCGAGGCGACTGGTCATTTTCTGCATTAACCAGTGATATCACATCTGGTTTGATGACAGGAGGACTGACATGAACTTGAGGAGTTGATGGTGCTGCTGAACTCGAGGAAGTTGCACCCATCAATCCTTTACCTCTATCCTCAGAATGGAGAGGTTCTTCAGTCATTGCTTCTGCCAAGTCCTGCACAGGCTCTTGAATACTCGGTTCTGGTTCGTCCAAGTCTTGTCTTGTCTCTTCCACCTCAGAAAAATATGTCTCCGCAATGAGCCCCAGAGACTCATTTACATTAGACACCTCGGCGTCCTGACGTTGTCTTTTTTGCTTGAGACTTCGCCCCGACTCAGAGGGATCTTCTTCTTCTACAACTGGCCGGGAATCAGCTTCGGCCATGG
Organism: Erigeron breviscapus; assembly: GCA_034093135.1. NCBI lineage: Eukaryota > Viridiplantae > Streptophyta > Magnoliopsida > Asterales > Asteraceae > Erigeron > Erigeron breviscapus. The sequence continues at coordinate 10,669,652 of CM067175.1, forward strand.
GGAGATCCACTGCTGCAGAAGTACTACGAACACCTTGACCTATGGGTATTCTGCCAGCAGCATTATCTTGACCATCATCCTCGTCATCATCACCATCATCATCCCCGTTACCTCCTTCTCCTTGGTTGACATCTCTTCCAATGTCATCAGCAGCGTCGTCTTGGTTATCAATAACCATATTTTCGACGTGCTCTGCACCCAAACCCCTGTCGTTAACATCCATGTTGACTTCTTGGTTCTGTGCAAGAATTTGTTCAGCAACGATCTCAGGATTTGCTCGAGCAGCCTCTTCCTGGATCAACAACACTTGAGGAGCCTCTGCTACAGCTGGAGGTGGTTGTTCTGGTTGCTGTTGTTGTTGCTGTTGTTGTGGATGTATCACTGGTGCCACTGGAGGTTGTGGAGGGACTGGTTGTGGAGCAGCAGCAACATCGCCTTCAACATCATAATCCTCATGCGCAAATCCATCATGTTCAGGTGCAACATAATTCGGATTAATAAGTACCCCAAAGAGGTTTCTGTCCCTCGGTCGAGCCTGTGGTGGAAGATTTCCACGGTATCTATAACTATCGTTAAAGATACGATTAGGCATCGCTGTCACCGATTCAGTAGGCCCCTCCGGAACAAGATTGGGTAGTCGAGCATTAATGAGCAGCATCACGAACCTCGGATACATCAAGAATCTCTCATCATCCCTCGCCCTTATTTGCCTACACATCTCATTAAAGATATAACGAGAGAAGCTATAAGGCTTGTTTAGCACCAAGGAAATCACTTGTGATTGGGTTTCGACATTCAACGAATCGTAACCCGACTTCTTATTGCTCAAAGCAACAAGAATCACATGTGAAAAGAAATTCCATCTGCCCATCAAACAATTCTTCTAGAATGTGTTTCGATTTGCAGGACCAACATACCCCATTCTTCTGAATGCTCCCAATCTAAGTGCTTCGGGGATATGTGGTTGGACCATTCACTCCTCCCTCTTGGTCTTCAGTTCCCAAGTCAAGAATACCAATCAAGTCAGAGGCAGTGAACTGGAAGGTCTGATTGTTCACCCTCGCTTCAATACTTGGGATAACTCCGGGTAACAATCTTGCAGATGCCCAGAATTTACTTAAGAAAGTCAGATAGATATCTGGGTCAGCTGTGAGAACATGTCTGATTCTTGATTGCTGCAGAAACTCAAGAATCCTAACAAATCTCCCAGCATTGGCTTGATTCACATCCAAATCAATAAAGTAGTTATGATTTTTGTGAAAGTGTCTCTCAGCCATCTGCAAAAAGATACAAACAACAACCAAACAAACGATTAGCAACAACAAATAAAGTCGAACTTTAAAGCTCTTAACATTTTCTAAACCCCTGAAACTCTTAGTTTCATCGGTTCCGAGAGTGTTATCAACTTTAACAATCGACAAACAGGTTGAACAATAAAATTCTTAACATTTTCAATGATATAGAAACCATTTGTTTCTTAATCAACCAAAATGTCACCAATTTTATTGAATCAACACGCCGAAATTAAAACTTTTAATGTTTTCCAAGGTCGCAAAACCATTTGTTTTATAACCTTCCCGAACATTTAGTTTTAATAAACGACATATCAAACTTTACTAAATTTAACTAAAAACATTTGTTTTTCTTAAATTTTTAAAGTTCAATATTATAAGGCAATTCGTATTTTCTAATTTGACTCATTTGAAAATTTTCCCGTTTTGAAAATTTCCGAAGTCCTAGAACAAACAAATTCCTTATACACACACATATGGTGACAATACACACATATGGTGTCAGGTTTGACTGGATAATACGTGTTTTGTTTCATTTTTTACTTATTTAAAATTTTTAAATTTTAAAAATTTTACAAGTCATGAAACAACAACACGCAAATGGTGACAAAACACGCGAATGGTGTATTTTACTTAGAAACACGCATATTAGTCAAATGCGTGTTTGTTTTGATGACGTCATCACCATAACTGTTAGGACCAGTTCACCTGGAACTGGCCAGTCACCAGTTAACACTGACCAGTTCACCAGTTACATCTGGTGACCAGTAAACTGGTGACCAAGAAGATTTGTCGAGAAATATATTGAAGTCCAGTTGCACCGTACAGTTAACGCAACTGAAGACTTCCTCCAGTTGAGAACTGACCAAGTTGAAGAAACATTCCAGTTGAAGTCGAAGACAACAAATGGAAGAAAGAGAATGACAATGGCAGCGAAGCCCAGTTGACATTCTAGTCAGTTACAAACTGGAGACCATCAGTGGAAAGCCCTTACAAAGCTTTACACTGATTACGAGGAATTGACTTGTATACTTTATGTACCTTTACCCGGATAATAAGCCTTATCTTATTATTTAAGTATTAAAAGGTACATAAAGGTGGTTATGTAAAGTCACTTTAACATGCGACTTTACAACGCTTTTTAAGGAATTAAATGCTATTCCTTAAATGCTCACAGCCACATTTGTACGGCTAAAGTTAACATCCCAATGTTAACTTTGCCTATAAATACAAGTCATTGCACAACCAAGAATTACAAGTTACTTCACAAACAAACGAATAACTTCATACTTTGCAAACCTGCAATATTCTTGGTGAACTTGTGCAATATTCTCTCAATCGCTAAAAGGAACATTTCACTACTTTAAGTGTTTCGATTGTTGAAGAGAAATTCCGAGTATAGATCAATTGTATTTCATAGGTTGTTAGGATATTTACATTCGTGTATTATCTTGGTTCCGCATCAACCTTGTAATTTGTTTAATATCAATAAATAAATTACACTTTGAAAACTACATATTGTCTCATCAAGATTGTTTACAAGTTATTTGTATTATTGCATTGTTCTTTACTTATTGTCTTTTATATAAGTAATCTATCTAGAACTTGGTATATACCACTGCAACTGGTCGTCTCCAGCTCAGTAAGTATATTGCAAAGTAACTCCACCATCGACATAGAGGTGTCTTCAGTAGTACCATCTAACAAGTTGGGACTTACAATAACACGCAAATCCTGGAAATGTTTGAAGATGAACTGGGTTCATATGAACACGCATATGGTGAAGAACACGCATACGACTGTTCATCATCCAAAACTTAATCCAGTCGTTTGAACCCTAAAACTCTTAAATCTGGTACGAATAGCATCTTATAAGTCTGATTTATCAGTTTATTGGTTCCATTTCCTTATCCATTTCATTTAATTAGTCCCTTTTAGTGATTTTATAACCGAAATATAAAAACCCTAAATCTTGACTATAACCCATGAAGATGGATTTAGAAATCTTGTTAATCATATACCTTTGTTCAAAAAGTGTTAATGTAAGTGTTTCTTGTGTCTTAAACACGAAAACATCAAGTTTTGTGAATCGATGGATGTAAGTGAACAGTGCGAAGAGGATCACGCAAATGGGAGGGTTTTCGACGAAACACGCAAATGAGTATATTAAATGCGTATTTTTGGTCAGATATTTCTTTAAATACCCCTTCACAACACGCAAACCCTAAGACACATACACAAACACGCATATCAGGCCCAATGTGCCAGAACACGCATATCCGGCCCATCATGAAACACGCAAGTGAGCCCCAATAGGTAAAACACGCAAATACAAGTTTACTTGGCTAGAACACGCAGATTCAACTCAGTTAGGAAAATGGGCATATCAAGCCCAAAGTAAAACATGTAAATTATACCCACTTAACTACAATATGCATACTTAGCCCATTTTGCTAAAACATGCATATGAGTTCACTTGGTACAATTTGCATATTTAAACTTGACCTATTTTTCGATTCATGTGACCCTTGACTTTCCATAAAGTCAACCTTCACGAACTTGATTAACACACTGAAAATTCACAAAGAGTTTTCTTGAACCCGATATAATTCATGAAAAGAATTCTTTAGAGAACACTGTAAGACAGACACCGAATTTAAATTCTATATCACAATTCTTAGTATTTTTCTCGATAAAGAAATTCTCGATAGATGTTACAACTTGAACAAAATTACAATGTACGATCATTAAATTAAGACCCGATATGTCACTAATTAATGAATTACAGAGCACCATTGTTAAGTATTTGACAATGAAAGACATTGGACACAATCAATGTTGTTTAATAAATTCTAATACAACAAGAACAAATGATACAAGATTGAATAATCATGATAAACAATCTCTCCGTCATTATTATTATCTCCGTTTGAAATTAGATGAGTTGTTGATGTGTAAGTGTACTCTGCTTCCCTTTTAAGCTTGAGTTTTCTCCATTCCGGACTGGATAGACCCAATTTTCATACACTTTGGAGATCCTTTATCTTAACGGTTGACACACATCCAATTAAGATAAATAATTTTGCGACCACATCAGCATACTCATGAGATCCATACAACCAATGTATTCATCTCAATGGTAAATAATTGAACTTGAAAACACTTAAAGTTGTGAAATGTTCCTTTTAGCGATTGAGAGAATATTGCACAAGTTCACCAAGAATATTGCAGGTATGCAAAGTGTGAAGTTATTCAACTTTGTGAATTCACTTGAATATTCTTGTTGTGCAATGACTTGTATTTATAGGCAAAGTTAACATTTGGCCGTACAAATGTGGTTGAGATCATTTAAGGAATAACATTTAATTCCTTAAAAAGCAGTGTAAAGTCGCATGATAAAGCAACTTTACTTAACCACCTTTATGTACCTTTTTGCAATTAAATAATAAGATGAATCTTATTATCCGGGTAAAGGTACATAAAGCATAAAAGTCAATTCCTCGTAATCAGTGTAAAGCTTTGTAAGAGCTTTCCACTGATGGTCTCCAGTTTGTAACTGACTAGAATGTCAACTAGGCTTCGCTGCCATTGCCATTCTCTATCTTCCATTTGTTGTCTTTGACTTCAACTGGAATGATTCTTCAACTTGGTCAGTTCTCAACTGGAGGAAGTCTTCAGTTGCGTTGATTGTACGGTGCAACTGGACTTCAATATATTTCTCGACAAATCATCTAGGTCTCCAGTTTGTAACTGACTAGAATGTCAACTAGGCTTCGCTGCCATTGCCATTCTCTATCTTCCATTTGTTGTCTTTGACTTCAACTGGAATGATTCTTCAACTTGGTCAGTTCTCAACTGGAGGAAGTCTTCAGTTGCGTTGATTGTACGGTGCAACTGGACTTCAATATATTTCTCGACAAATCATCTAGGTCTCCAGTTTGTAACTGACTAGAATGTCAACTAGGCTTCGCTGCCATTGCCATTCTCTATCTTCCATTTGTTGTCTTTGACTTCAACTGGAATGATTCTTCAACTTGGTCAGTTCTCAACTGGAGGAAGTCTTCAGTTGCGTTGATTGTACGGTGCAACTGGACTTCAATATATTTCTCGACAATCGAAACACTTAAAGTTGTGAAATGTTCCTTTTAGCGATTGAGAGAATATTGCACAAGTTCACCAAGAATATTGCAGGTATGCAAAGTGTGAAGTTATTCAACTTTGTGAATTCACTTGAATATTCTTGTTGTGCAATGACTTGTATTTATAGGCAAAGTTAACATTTGGCCGTACAAATGTGGTTGAGATCATTTAAGGAATAACATTTAATTCCTTAAAAAGCAGTGTAAAGTCGCATGATAAAGCAACTTTACTTAACCACCTTTATGTACCTTTTTGCAATTAAATAATAAGATGAATCTTATTATCCGGGTAAAGGTACATAAAGCATAAAAGTCAATTCCTCGTAATCAGTGTAAAGCTTTGTAAGAGCTTTCCACTGATGGTCTCCAGTTTGTAACTGACTAGAATGTCAACTAGGCTTCGCTGCCATTGCCATTCTCTATCTTCCATTTGTTGTCTTTGACTTCAACTGGAATGATTCTTCAACTTGGTCAGTTCTCAACTGGAGGAAGTCTTCAGTTGCGTTGATTGTACGGTGCAACTGGACTTCAATATATTTCTCGACAAATCATCTAGGTCTCCAGTTTCACTGGACAATTTCACTGGGTCTCCAGATGCAACTGGAGACTGGCCAGTTTACCAGGTGAACTGGTCCTAACAAATTCCCCCTATTTGTCTAGAAATATTGCCAAGTCTTTTTCTAGTTCTTGTATCCATACAAGTGTAAACTGGAGAGACTTGTTTGATTTAAATCTATCTAAGTTTCCAAGGCATTTTTATAGATCAATAAATGCCTTAGGTTTTTCCTTTAGGTTTGTTAGATTTTAATCTATTATCTACCTTGTGGTTACAAACTGGTAACTTCATTTATACAAGGAAATAAAATTTATACAAGTTACAGAATGTAAAACAAAATACAAGTAGATAACTGAAAAGAAAGAACTTAATGAGATGGCCCTTCGCCAGTTCTTCTTCTCTTGGTCACTGAAGAAATAGGTTGTGAGTCTTCAGGGTCAATAATCAACTTTAGCTCCAGATTTTCTTTGTGTTGAATCTTGCCCCTTAAGAAGTTCACCCATGCTTTCTCAAACCTATTCTTTTGTGCCTTCGCATCCAACACATTCACCATTTCAACCCATTCACTGAACCCATACTGCATAGCACCAGGATTGTCAGTTTTAACCAGTGGCCCTCTGGTATAACTAACTTCAACTTGAAAGACTTTGGTGTCTGGCTTGATTGTTACATTGACACCATTGATAGTACCACTATGTCTTCTGGTTGACATGATCTGGGAGTAATAGCTTCTTGCTTCAGATTCATTTGTTATTTTTATACTCCCAGCACCAGCAGCCAGTACAGCGGACTTGATGTCTTCATTAGATACCTCGCCAGTTGGTTCAACAAATGTGCTAAGGTCAGCATCTCTTGTCAGTGGTCTTCTTGGTTGAGGAATCCTTCTTGGAGGATTCAATACCTTCTTCACAACCTTCTTAACATTTGCAATTCTTTTAAGAATCCCACTGGCCCTATTCTCCTTAGCCTTCTCCACTGATATGTTTAAACTTCTGGCATCAAATTCAGCTTCATCCTCAGGATAGTGTCTGTCCAGTTCAACATCCAGCATTTCTTTCAACTAGTCAACTATCCTGGGATCATTTTTTATTCTGGCATACTCCTCCTTAGTGATACCCAAAAGATTGGCATCACTCATATCAAGCAACTTGATCTGTGCAAGATCTGCCCTGGCTTCAACTTGGTTTCTTTGTTTCATCTTCTTTCTTTCTTTAATATCATTGCCAAGTCTAGCCAGTCTTCTGCTATCACTATCTGAAACTGGAGGAAGTATATCAGCATTGCCAGTTTCTAACATTACATCAGTGGCCGGCTGGGCAGATGCATCAACAGCTAAACCTTTTCCCTTATCCAACACATTCCCCCTCACATCTTGCTCACCAGCTTCAGTACTGGTAGCTACAACCATTTCCATACCAGCTTGTCTTCCAGATGAAGTTCTTCCAGGTGCAACTGGTGGAAGGACTGCACTTCTTTCCCCCTTGGCAGCATCTAGACCTGCCCTAATACCTTCCCATTCAGAAGGGTGAGATGGCAACCGGTCAAGAGGCTGCCATGATTGCATGTCCTTACACTCCTTGAAAATCCCACACATCATCCTGAAAGACCTCCACAAATGGTTGGTCTCCTTTGACTGAGTCAAAATATTTGCAGTAACCTGTTCTTGACCAGTTTTTAATTCATTTAAGATCATGGAGTCTTCATCCAAACCAGAGACAACCTTATCCTTTACTTCATCATCCTTTTTCTTCAAATTTTCTACTTCAGTTGTCAGTTTATCTAAAGATTGAGCATGTAGAGATACCTGGGTGTTCAAATTCTCAATGCTGCCTCTCAACTGGTTGATCTCACTGGTGAGTGGGGCCAGATCAACCTGAGGAGTGGCCAGCTTGGTGATCTCAGACATCACCCTTTCAATCAATTGTGCTTCTCTAGCACCCAACGTATCCTCTATCTTCTGACCAACTAAAGTCATCAACTGCTCTCCAAGTTCAGTCACATTTAGGCCAGGTTTTTCAACTAATTCCTTTACCTGCCTTTCAATCTCCCTCAAATCTACTTCAGATGTTCTTACAGTGTTGCCAAGCAGATTGGAGATTGAGGTTGTGACCTTGGACTGAGTAAGGTCAAAGGCTTCCTTCAAAGATGTTGCCAGATTATTGCAGCCAATGACCAACTCATTTAGCTTCTTGAACACCAAGTCTTCATTAGATGAAAACTTGTTTATCCCCAGATCAACCACCTTAATGTTTGTCAAGTGATCCTTGTGGTATCTGGAGAAAGACTTGGTGTTTTTGTCAAGTGTCTTTTGAATCTCCTCCACCATGGTAAGAAGGTTTTGGAGATCGGCTTGTAAAGAGACAACTTGACTGTCCAGTGACGAAGGAGAAGGTGTCACTGGACCAGCAGCAGTTACTACTGGAGCAACTGGAGGAGGCAAACTTAAAGAAGTCTCCCCAGTTGTCATACCAGCAGTTGAAGAAATTATAGGAGTGGTGGTAGAAGAAAGGACTGGAAAAACAATGTGTTGTTCATGCTGAGAATGCTCAGGTGTGAACAACGGCGGCGGTGGGGGTGGCATTTCTCGAGCAAGTGAGAATTGCCCAGTTTGTGAATCGTTATAAGTTGGGAATGGTATATTAGTAGGCACATTTTCTTGTGGTGGTGAAAGTGAAATTGATGCATCTGGAAGCGAGACTGGAGATGAAGGGTTTTGAGCTTGTACAGAAGCCTCAAAAATCTCCAAGTCTGTTTCAGTTCCTTCAGAATCCGAAGACTCTATCAGGATTTCCTCGTCATTAACATTCATGTCCAGATCCATGAATGTAACTGAGGGCTGACTAGAAGGGTCAGTCTCTAGATGACCTTCCCCAGTTACCTGGATGGGTGTATCTGTTGGAGGATCAGATACCGAAGTATCTTTACCAGGGATAGATGTGATTGGAGTTACTTCAGTTATGGTTGCTCTATCCTCAACCACAACATTAGACGAACTGGAAGGTCCCTCATTATTTTGAGGCCCGCCCAGTTGCCTTTCTGACTCACCTTCAATCGGTGCATCAGTTGAAGCGAATGCCAGTTGCATTCGTTCTGGAATTTCGACCTCTCCAGCTTCAGATACCAGAGAGTCTAAATTCCTCAACATATCTGGAGCAGTGTACGGTGAATCTGTACTTAAGTATGCTTCTCTGCCCAGAATATGTTTAAAACAGAGAGATAGAAACCTTGAGAATGGGATACAAACACCCCTTGTGCCCTTCAGCTTTTGTACTAGGCTTCTAAACAAGATGTCTGCAAAGTCTACTCTCAATCCATTCCACAAGCAGTAAGCCATTTCTGCTTGTGAGGAGTTGATCTGGTCAAGACCACCAGAACTCCCACCCATACTCTCCACCAGGTGGATGAAAAAATACCTCCATGAAGGTGTAAGACCCTTCATGGTCATCGCACCCTTCGTTTTCAACACCCCATTGTCCAAGCACTCGTTATGTCCCATTTCTAGGAGGACTTGACGAAAATTTATATTCGGGGGTAAGACGACTGGAGATTCACCCTCTCTCCAGTAATTGAGGTGTAAGGCATCCCTCAATACATCAGCGGACAAGGTACACTGGATTGTTCCATCGTTTAATGTGAAACTGATGGAGGAACAATCGGAAGAAAGAGTGGCAGTGTACCAAAACTCACACAAGTAGTTGTGAAACAACTTGCGTGGGTTTAGAGAGAATGAGGGTCCTATTGGAGAATCCTTCAAAAAAATTTGGATTCTACCAATAAGGGTATTGGACCCTTGAGATCCTTGTAAGCTTGCCATCGGATTATTAGGATTGAGTTTGATGACCGAAGCATTACTAGGAGCACCAGGTGCCGGTTTGACATCTGGTGAGGGAGCATATGGAACAGTCAAGAGATTTACATCTCTTGAACGGGATGATCTAGGAGCCATTGGAAAATGAAATTGAAATTTGGGAATTAGGGTTCTTGATTTGTGAAGCAGAGAGAGAAATGAAGCAATTTTGATGATTGGGAAGTAAATGAAAGAATGTAGAAGGAAGTAAATGAGTTCGGAGTAAATAAGGGTATTTATAAGGGATTCAAGATCCCAATGAAATACCAAAAATTATATTTTATTTAACAAAATCCATTTTGTAGATATTTCAACAAAGTAAGTTTGAATTTTGAAGTAAAATCATAATTTGCCATGTCAACATTAAATGCTACCATGTCAACATTAAATGCTACGACGGCTTATCTTACCCACGCGCCCACTCACTTTTTATTTTCCCAATACAAACAGTTGTCAAGTACTAAAATAGCTTCAAACACGTCAGATCACGATACCAAGTGGTTTAAAACACTCGAGTACCATCACGTGTCACAAATATTGACCAAGTATTTCTAACGTTATAAAAATAAGACATGACTGAATCTGGTCACTGGAGGATCAGTCCAGTACCAGTTTCCAACTGAAGAGTTCTCCAGTTGCCATTTTCAAACAAAAACGAATTTTAGTCAGAAAATTATTTTGAGTCTTTCCCCCTAAAATGATGATCCAAAAATCGATTAGTGCCAGGATAGTATCACAAAGGCGTTCGATAGCCTGGCGAGCAAGGATTATCTGGACCTCCTCAACTGGAGAACTTCATCAGTGTCACTGACGCGTTCAATAACAAAGAAAGCTCCAGTTTTAAGGATTTAACATTCCCAGTTCGCTGATGAGATGTTTAAAGGTTTTCTCATCGAGAGGTTTTGTAAAAACATCAGCTAACTGTTTGTCAGTGGGGATGAAATGAATTTCAATGTCTCCTTTCATAACATGATCACGAATGAAATGATACCTGATGTCAATATGCTTTGTTTTGGAGTGCATCACTGGGTTGTGAGATATAGCAATTGCACTGGTGTTGTCACAAAAGATTGGGGTCCTTGTATACTTTTGACCATAATCTAGTAACTGGTTCTTGATCCAGAGAATCTGGGCACAGCAACTGGCTGCAGAAATGTACTCTGCCTCGGCAGTGGACATAGAGACTGAAGTCTGCTTCTTGCTGGTCCAACTTACCAGTTTTCCTCCAAGGAAATGACAACCACCAGTTGTTGATTTTCTATCTATCTTACAACCTGCATGATCTGAATCTGAATAACCCATTAGATCTAATCCTGAGCCTTTGGGGTACCAAAGACCAAGATTTGGACACCCTTTCAGGTATCTAAAGATACGCTTTACAGCGTGCAAATGTGATTCTTTAGGGTTAGCCTGAAACTTGGCACATAGACATGTTGCAAACATTATATCTGGTCGACTGGCAGTTAAGTACATCAGTGAACCAACCATACCACGATAGTCAGTTATGTTAACTGGTTTGCCAGTTGGGTCAGAGTCCAAATTTAATGGTGCTGCAATACGTGTGTTTTTTGATGGAATTGAATCATATTTGTATTTTCTTAACAAATCTCTGACATATTTTCCTTGGTTTATGAAAATTCCATTTTCAGTTTGCTTAATCTGAAGACCTAAGAAAAATGTTAATTCACCCATTAAACTCATCTCATACTCAGATGACATGATTTTAGAAAACTTTTTACACATTGCATCATCAGTTGAACCAAATATAATGTCATCAACATAAATTTGTACCAATAAGATATTACCTCTTTCTTTCAAGATAAATAAGGTATTATCTATTGCACCTCTTTGAAAGCCATTTTTAAGAAGATGTTTAGTTATAGTATCATACCAGGCTCTTGGGGCTTGTCTTAGACCATACAATGCTTTGTTCAGTCTATAAACCCAATGAGGATGCTTCTCATCGATGAAACCTCGAGTCTGCTTAACATAAACTTCTTCTTCCAATGTTCCATTTAGGAACGCACTTTTGACATCCATCTGGAAGACCTTGAACTGCAGATGGGCTGCATAAGCCAGAAATATTCTGATAGCTTCAAGTCTTGCAACTGGAGCAAAAGTTTCATCAAAGTCAACGCCTTCTGCTTGACAATAACCCTGGGCAACTAATCTGGCCTTGTTTCTTACAACATGGCCATCTTCATCCATTTTGTTTCGGTAGACCCATCTGGTACCAATGGGTTCTTTTTTTAACCCTGGTGGACAAGGAACAAGCTCCCAAACATTGTTCCTTTCAAACTGGACGAGCTCTTATTGCATAGCTTCCACCCAGCTTGGGTCTGCCATAGCCTCGTCAATCTTCTTTGTTTCAATTAATGATAAGAAGGTGACGTTTAAGCATTGCTCACTGGTGGCTCTTCTCGTCTGAACCCCACTATTTGGATCTCCCACAATCTGTTCAATTGGATGTGCTCGAGTCCATCTAGTGTAATGACTAGGCTGGTGCACAACAATATCAGTGCAAGTCGCCTGGCGATCTTCTTCAGTTGCAGTAGCATCTGGAGCAGGATCGGTCCAAACTACTTCTACATCCTCATCAGAGTCAATGAGGTCACGATTTGCATCATGAAATTCTTCATTCAAGGGCATTTCTTGAAGAACTGGAGAAGTTGGAGTTTGAACTGGTGCTGATATTGGAGTGGCACGTACATCAGATCCAATCACCAATTCTTGTGGTAAGTTGAAATTGATGGAGGGATAAAATGATGTGTCACTGGTGCTTTCTTCTTCTTAACTGGTTCCAATTTGTTGTAACTGGAAACATCTTTTGATGAAACAACTGACTGATGAACTTGGTCAGTTTCACCAAAATTGATTGGAACGACTGGAGTAATATCAAGGCTTGGTCTCTTGTTGATTGCTTCAGTTGATTCATCGAATGTGACATGAATTGTCTCATGAACCTTTTGGAGTCTATAATTATAAACTCTAAAGGCCTTTTGAATATCTGAATAACCTAAAAATACCCCTTCATCAGCTTTTGCATCAAACTTTCCAAGCTGACTGGAATCGTTTAAGATATAAACTGGACAACCAAATACATGAAAGTATCCAATATTTGGTTTTCGATTCCTGAGTACTTCATAGGCAGTCTTCTTATGTCTCTTGATGTAGACTGACCGGTTTTGGGTGTGACAAGCAGTTGCAACTGCTTCAGCCCAAAAACTGGTGGGAAGACCAGATTCAGATAGCATACTTCTGGCTGCTTCTATCAGTGTGCGATTCTTTCTTTCCACAACTCCATTTTGCTCTGGAGAGTGAACTGATGAGAAGTTTTGAGAGATGCCAGTGTCATTGCAAAATGTTTCAAGTACCTTATTTTGGAATTCAGTACCATTATCACTTCGCAACTGACAAACTTTTCGAGTGTACTTGAGCTCAATTCTTTTGATGAGAGAGATGATTTCAGCAGGTGCATCACTTTTGGATCTGAGGAATACCACCCAGCAATATCTGGTGAATTCATCAACCACAACTAGAGTGTACTTCTTTCCAGCTCTAGTTTGAACATTCACTGGACCAAAGAGATCCATATGTAGCATGTGAAGAGGTTCAGTGATGCTAAAATTTTGCCTAGTTTTGAAACTGGCTCTTTTCTGCTTGCCCATCTCACACCCTGGACATGGCTTTTCTTTATTAAAAGAAATTTGAGGTATCCCATCAACCAGTTGTTTGCGAGACAACTTGTTAATATTTTTAAAATTAAGGTGGGATAATCTTTTATGCCATAGCTAGTTGGTGTCCTCATCAGCCTTGGTATAGAAACATTGCTCTTTTGGAGCTGGTTCCATATCCATGATGTACACATTTCCTTTTCTAGGTGCAACCATCACCACTTTCCAATCCTTGTTAAATATGGTGCCTTGTGCAATATCGAACAAAACTCTGAAGCCATCATCACAAAGTTGGCTGACACTGATCAGGTTGTATTTCAAACCATTCACAAATGCAACTCTCTTGAATTCGACTTGTCCATTATTGAGCACACCATATCCTTCAGTCTTTCCAGATTGATCATTAACAAACGTCACTGTCGGTCCATCTTGGACAGTGAACTCTTCAAGCAGGGGCTTACATCCGGTCATAGTCCGGCCAGCAGCGCTGTCCAGATACCAGATATTCTTCTTTCGATCGCCCTGCACAACCACAAAAATCATTAGTTATTTTTGTGAACCCATCTTTTCTTGATGGGTTCACTGGACTTCTCTACAGAAGTCACAGTAGATTGTTGTGGTGTTGAACCAGAGGCTGCATCTGGAGCTTTTTCACCAGCTCCAGGTGCAGGAGTAAAAACGATTGGTAGTTGATACTTACTCCCCTTATATTTACCAGATTTAGTTCCAGATGGAACATTCTTTTGATTAGGTTTTGAAGGGAGTGGTTTAACATTTTGTTTGAAAACTGGAGGTAATGAACCTCCTTCCAGATTTAACTCTGAACCTGTCGAGACAAAAGTTGGAGTTGACTTTCCAGATTAATCAAAATATTATTTTCATCAGGCAACTGAACCTTGGACCTTGGTTCAGTTAGAGTTTTAGTCTGTCGGGTCTTGGGCTCCTTAGACTTTTGAGGTAAAGGCTTGTTACCAGTGGCCCTTTTAACTGGAGCTTTAGCCTGTTTGGCTTCAGTTTTAACCTCAATGGGGGTGGTCTCAATGGGTTCAGTTTCAACACCTTCAGGTTGATCATAAGGTGTTTCAACCTTGAGAGCTGGAGGCAATGCATGAAGGTCTGGTATGAGAGCTGCCATCTCCAGATCTCCAGATTTCCATGCATTCTTCTGGGCATCGATAGTTCTTGAAAATGCATCATTTTACCCATGACTTGATAATCTTTTGTTCTTTTTCAAGATCAGAAAATAGTTTTTGATTATCAAGTTCTAAAGCCTCAATCTTTAAAATTGACTCCTTGAGAGCCAACTGGACACTTTGTAAATCATTCAGTTGTGGCTTAACGTTGTTCAGTTCAATTAAGATAGTGTCAAGATATCTTTCACTATCAGCTCTTACAGTTTCCACATAAGCTAAATCACCACTTAATGATTCAGCCAGGTCCAGTTTCAGTTCAGGGTCATCCTGATTATCATAGTCACATACCTTTTTCAAGATGATGTCCACCCATCTTCCAGTGATGACATCTTCTTTTGCCACATGCTGCTGCTGTTGATCTTCCAAGGCCATGAAACACATGTCCCTTTCCACTTCTTCATCAACTGATGAGTCATCAGAGTACTCCCATTTTCCCTCAGTTTGTGCCATTAAGCACTGATCCTTTTCCTTTTCCATGGACAGGAGGGCAATCTGGGCCTTAAGCTTCTTGTATTTAGCTTTGTAGCTATCATCAGGCCAATTGAAATTGGGGACAGGGGGGCCAGTTTGGTTGTTCAACTGACTAGATCTGCATTCCTTCTTAAAGTAACCTTTCTTGCCACACTTGTAGCATGTAAGATTGGTCTTATCCAGAGAGCCGGAGCTGGAAGCATTGTTTAGGCCATTAAATCTTTTAGATTTATGCTTAAACCTGTTAAAGGTTTTAGCAATCATGGCTACCAGATCATCATCGTCAGTTTCTTTACAACCATCACTGTTTTTCAGTGGTCAGACCAGAGTTCAAGAAACTGTTTAACATCTCCTTCATTGAGTGTACCTGGACACTCTCTGCAGACATTAAGGCAGCACAAGGTCGCTCAGGTACACTAGCAACCTTGGAACTCTGGGCATGGTTCATGGCATCTTGCTCAGCCACCAGTCTTGCAGCATTGTTATCTTCAGTGAATCTGAAGGCTCCATAGAGCGATGCAAGAGTATGGTTGTGCAAGGTTTTACCTTATCGTAAGACAAGAACCATGTTTTCCCATTTGGAAGGAAGAATATCACAAAACTTCTCAAGAAGAATATCCTTATCCTTCTCTACACCCAAGCCTCTCAGCTGATTAATGAGGCTAGAAAATCTGGTGTATGTACCAGTTAGACTTTCATTGGGCAAGGCAAAGAAGGATTCATACTTCTTGTTCAAGGCAACTTTCCTGGTGACAATAGTGTCATCACCTCCTTCAAACTGAATAACTAATTCATCCCACATTGACTTTGCACTGGGGAACAACACAAGTGTTGGAATTAGATCTTCAGGGACAGCTCCAAGGATCATGTTCTTGAGTCTGGTGTCCAAATCAACAAGTCTACGATCCTCATCAGACCAATGGTCTTCGAGCTTTTCTCTTGAACCTCTTCTTCCTGTTGGATCAAGAAGAGGACTTACCCCAAGAGACATGGGTATATATGGTCCATCCTTAAGGATTTTCAACATATACCTTTCAATCCCACCAAAATGCAAAAGCATTCTAGCCTTCCATGTACCAAAAGTCTCACTGTTTCCATCGAATTTGGGAACAAGAGTGTTAGAATAATGTACATGGACGTGATTTGGGGCAGTAGGAGGAGGAGGGTTTGTATTAACATTTTGAAAAGGATGGGCATTATTATTCAAAGGGGTTTCACCTGAACCAGAACCATCTCCACCTTCAGTAGTGTTCATCTTAGCAGATCTAGGCAAGTTTATTAGCCTTCTGCTCTGATACCACTGTAAGTCCCAACTCAAAAGATGGTACTACTGAAGATACCTCTATGTCGATGGTGGAGTTACTTTGCAATATATGAACTAAACTGGAAACGACCAGTTGCAGTGAGTATATACCAAGTTCTAGATAGATTACTTATTTAAATGACAATAAGTAAAGAACAATGCAATAATACAAATAACTTGTAAAATAAATTGATGAGACAATATGTAATTTTCAATGTGTAATTTATTTATTGATGTTAAATAAATTACAAGGTTGTTGCGGAACCAAGATAATACAAGAATGTAAATATCCTAACAACCTATGAAATACAATTGATCTACACTCGGAATTTCTCAAGACAATCGAAACACTTAAAGTTATGAAATGTTCCTTTTAGCGATTGAGAGAATATTGCACAAGTTCACCAAGAATATTGCAGGTATGCAAAGTGTGAAGTTATTCAACTTTGTGAATTCACTTGAATATTCTTGTTGTGCAATGACTTGTATTTATAGGCAAAGTTAACATTGGGATGTTAACTTTGGCCGTACAAATGTGGTTGAGATCATTTAAGGAATAACATTTAAATAAGATAAATCTTATTATCCGGGTAAAGGTACATAAAGCATAAAAGTCAATTCCTCGTAATCAGTGTAAAGCTTTGTAAGAGCTTTCCACTGATGGTCTCCAGTTTGTAACTGACTAGAATGTCAACTGGGCTTCGCTGCCATTGCCATTCTCTATCTTCCATTTGTTGTCTTTGACTTCAACTGGAATGATTCTTCAACTTGGTCAGTTCTCAACTGGAGGAAGTCTTCAGTTGCGTTGACTGTACGGTGCAACTGGACTTCAATATATTTCTCGACAAATCATCTAGTCTCCAGTTTCACTGGACAGTTTCACTGGGTCTCCAGATGCAACTGGAGACTGGCAGTTTACCAGGTGAACTGGTCCTAACATATATACTCGTTTTTCCCAAATATGTTCCTTTATAAACAAGTTATAAATAACATACATAGGGCTTGCACAATGATTTATAATGAAGAAAATACAATAGAAGTACGATAACCCAATATGTTATCTAATGAAAATGTACCTAGGACTCAGTCACCGATCGCCGAAAATACATGGTCCTCCTTGACGGTGTCCTCCGCATGAAAGATAAGCGCTTAGTTGCGAAACAGCACCCAAGCCTCAGTAGACTTGAATTTACCGTCCTTATCTTTCACTGAGACATTTGTCCAATATCCATCACTCTCAATGGGAGCCCTGGATTTTGAAGTCTGTCTTCTGTTTCTCGGCATCCTCTCAGGAGATAGCTCAATCTTTCTCCTGGGACTATGCTTTTGAAACATTGAGGAACGACCAGTCTTTACCGTTCCTGTGAAGCGATCATAAAAGCATGTATCATCTTCACCAACACGATTAAAGACTCCTCGTTTTGGAGTGGGATTCCTCTTAGGAGTCTTGCTGCGAACTTGTCCACCATTGGAAGGTTTCCTTTGAGAAATACTTCTTGGTTTCCCATGTTCCCTAGCACTATGACTCAAGGAATCTCTAGGAGATCCACTCCGTGCGGGTGAGTTCCTTTGAGAAGGTCTTTTAGGTGACACACTCGTTGACCTTCTTCAACGTGTTTACCCTTGTTCTTTCTCAACTGAACATCCATATCTTCAACATCTCTGTCACTTGAGTCATTAGACTGCCTTGATCTGCTGGATTTACCCTTCTGTGGACACTTGCTTGCCACATGTCCCTTTTCTCTGCATATGAAACAAGAGATTCTGTTAATAGACTTCTTTGATCTACAAACTACTAGACCTTTTGTATCCTCAAAGTGTGTTCTTTTAACAAGATTCTCTTGTTCAGGAGTTAGTATCTGAGGAACAGTCCTTTTACTTGTAATCAATTTAGGATTTAGCACTTCCTCTATAAACTTTGTAAATGACTCCTTTTCTTCATATTGTTTAGTTGATTCTATGGTCAAAGATGATGTTCCTTTATCCTGTGAACAATCCTCAAGAGTGTGCTCAAGGCCTTGATGATTGCTAGTACTTTGAGATTTTGATAGATAGTTTATCATGCATCTCATATCTCTCATTTTGTTGAGTTTCCCATTTAGGTGAGTTATCTCATTTTTGGCATCTACCAGCTCCATTTGTTTCTCTGTGAGTTTCTTAGATATTTTTCCCGAATTTTCTTGACATAGCTCCTTTCTAAGAATCACTTCTCTGAGTTCCTCTTTCATGGCATTCAATCTTCCTTGATCTGCTTTAACTTGTCTCTTCAACTCTCTGTCACTTGAGTCATTAGACTGCCTTGATCTGCTGGATTTACCCTTCTGTGGACACTTGCTTGCCACATGTCCCTTTTCTCTGCATATGAAACAAGAGATTCTGTTAATAAACTTCTTTGATCTACAAACTACTAGACCTTTTGTATCCTCAAAGTGTGTTCTTTTAACAAGATTCTCTTGTTCAGGAGTTAGTATCTGAGGAACAGTCCTTTTACTTGTAATCAATTTAGGATTTAGCACTTCCTCTATAAACTTTGTAAATGACTCCTTTTCTTCATATTGTTTAGTTGATTCTATGGTCAAAGATGATGTTCCTTTATCCTGTGAACAATCCTCAAAGTGTGCTCAAGGCCTTGATGATTGCTAGTACTTTGAGATTTTGATAGATAGTTTATCATGCATCTCATATCTCTCATTTTGTTGAGTTTCCCATTTAGGTGAGTTATCTCATTTTTGGCATCTACCAGCTCCATTTGTTTCTCTGTGAGTTTCTTAGATATTTTTCCTGAATTTTCTTGACATAGCTCCTTTCTAAGAATCACTTCTCTGAGTTCTTCTTTCATGGCATTCAATCTTCCTTGATCTGCTTTAACTTGTCTCTTCAACTCTCCCTCCTTTTAGGTCAACATAGCAACTTGTTGCCTGAGATATGATCTATCATTGACTGAATCATCGAGTAAAGCCTTTGTGTCTCTTGCACCATTCTGAAGATTGTTAACTTCTGATGATAGCATGTTGGTGAATTTACAAACTTTCACCAATGCATGAAGTGAAATCTCCACAAGTTGCTCAGGTACATCTAAATTAGAAATGAAATCAATAAGTTCATCTGTACCGAGTCTTTGAGGAATTTCCACCTTCTGACAGCTTTTATCTTCATCCGATTCCAATATCTCATCATCCTCTGAAAGAATACTCGTGTCAAGAATTTTCTCCTTGCTCTCTTCCTTCTCTGTAGGATAATCTTGCTCTTGACGAATAGGAACATTTGAGTCTTCAGATAAAAGAGTAAATTCAATGGCACTCATATCTTCCTCATTATCTTCTTGATGATAATTATCATTTTCGACTGTCATGGTGTAATCTTCCTCAGGGAGTTCATCATCTTCATTCATCATTGAATAATCAACATTGTCTACATATTCATTATCTTGAAAGGAATCATCGAGATCATCGGTAATAGCAGTGTCCGAGTAAATTCCTGCAAGATATGCATCGTCTTCTTCATTGACTTTGGAACTCCAGTCATATGATCTGTCTTGTTGTTGTATCACTAAAGCTCGTGAATCACTTTGATTAACTGGGCTTTGGCTTCCACTAGACCCACCATTATATGACTTTTGTCTTGAGATGTTTGATGATGAAGGTATTGTTCCACCTTGATTGAAGTTCTGACTAGTCACAATAGACCTATCATCCTTCTTAGGTCTCTGGCATTCCCTAGCAAAGTGTCCAAAGCCCTCGCAATTGTAACACTTTATCTTTGACTTATCAAAGCCAAGCTTGGAACCCACGACCTTTCGCCTGTTCTTGATAAGAACCGTTTAGCCCGAAGAGTTATCATAGCCATTTGCCATTGCAAATCCATTTCTTGTAAGTCCAAAGGATCAATCTGCTTATAGTCTTCATCTATAAGACTAGGATCTTGAACCTTTCCTTGGATAAACTGTTCATATGATGTCACAAATGACGCAAGAACGGATAAGTGACTTTCCGCACGTTTGGCACTTATAGGCATGGTGGAACTAGCACTAGAGGTAGGATATCCACAGTTGCCTAAGTTGTCGCTCTGAATTGAAACAAGACATCTGTTCCCCCTCAGAGTCAAACGAGATCTTTTGTAAGTCAACATCTTCACTCAGGAATGCCCTTGTGCTTCCTGTGAGTCCCTTAAATAACGAGATGGTTAACCAATAGAAAGTGTAAAATACAACAAGTCTAATAATCACTAGATATGGACTAGTATTACTTGTAAATAAAGATGCAAGATATATAAACAAAGTAATACAAGACTTAAAGCAATAAACAAATAAAGTGGACCATTATGTATGTTTCATGGGTATTTTATTTATTGATGTGTAAATAAAATACAAGGTTGTTGCGGAATCAAGATAACACAATTAAGTGAGTATCCTAACAACCTATGATTACAATATGATCTATGTTTGTCAAATAACTCTTTGGGATCGAGATACTTAAAGTTGTGAAGTATCCCTGTTTAAGATCGAGAGTATTTGGACAAATTCACTTATATGCAAAAGGAATGCTTAAAAGTATTTTTGTTCAAGGAATGACTTAGTATTTATAGGCAACAAATTCACCAGTGAATTTGTGCCGTACAAATATGGTTGGCATACATTTAATGATCCGACAAGAACATTAAATGTATTAGATAAGAATAAGGATAAAGTCACATCAAGTGCACGTGTATCCTATTATCCAACCACCTTAACACACGTATACTTTTGTTAAAGAACAAGTGGATTGTTCTTTGGAAAGTGTGTTAAAGGCTAAAGTCAATCCTCGATATTAGTGTTCAGACTTGCGGGATCTAGAACACTAACAATCCTCCAGTGTGCAGATCTGGTAAGACTTCCAGTGGACTCCGCCATTTGTCAGTCTTCTTTCTTCAGACTTCAGTCTTTGACTTCAGTCAGAATGTCTTCAGTAGAATAGATCTGGACTGGGGTGAAGTCTTCAGTGAGCTAATCTGGAGAATGCTCCAGATTACCTGTATAAGTAAATGCTCACTAGTCTTCTATTATTTCTGGACAAATCTTCAGAGGGACTCCAGATTCCAAGTCTGGAGTAGGTCCAGTAGAATATGTTTTCTGGTCAGATCTTCAGTGAGCTCCAGTAGTCGGTCTGGAGCGAGATCAGCAAAACAAGTTTCTTAACAAACCTAAATAAGGTTCCAGTAGTCCAGTCTGGAGCCAGTCCAGTAAGTCTGGACTAATCTGGACCTAACAAATTCCCCCTATTTGTTTAGAAATAATGCAAGTATTTTTCAGACTTATAGATATACAAATTTGTATGTCTGGAAAACACTTGGTCGATTTAAGTCTAATCTAAGTTACTGGAAAACACTTTATAGATCATGAGTGTTTTCAGTTTCATCTTTTAAGTTCTAACTTAGACTAAATCTGGTCATTCTACTTGTAAATATAAAAACTTGCAACTATTATTACTTTCATCAAAAGGAAAATAATTACAACTTTCATAAACAAATAATTACAACAAGTACAATGTGGTAAGAGATCAGGCCCTTCTTCTTGATGAATGCCCTGGTGCATCTTCAATGGCCTTCCTCTTTGGAGATGATAATGGAACAGACACTGGTGGTCTCAGACCCAACACAGCTTCCATTTCTTGGATTCTCTTCCAGACTTT
Source organism: Erigeron breviscapus (assembly GCA_034093135.1). NCBI lineage: Eukaryota > Viridiplantae > Streptophyta > Magnoliopsida > Asterales > Asteraceae > Erigeron > Erigeron breviscapus. Next base: position 10,691,793 of record CM067175.1, read on the forward strand.
CTCAATGCTCTTCATAAAAGCTTTCACATCTGGAGAGAGATCAGTCTTGCCTTTGAATGTCAATCCAATCTCCTTTAGTTCAGTCCATCCAAATGCTTGGACTGCAGTATCCTTCCTCTCATCTGTAAAGTTACCCTCTCTGGTTAACTTCACATTAAACCTGGTCATACCTTGATGTTGTTCAGCCAGTGTGATTTCAGCATTAATAATTCTTCTTGCATTGGCCCTGAACGTCATCATTTCATCATATTTAGCCCTTTGCTTTGCCAACTGGATCATCTCTTCAGTATCCCTGGATACGCCACTCTGCTGTCCTTCAGTGGACTGGTGTTCTTGTCTATTGATTTTCAGAGTTGTATCCAAAGGAATAACTTTGAAACTACTCATTTTTCAATGAGTGAGTATATGAGAGACCTGGCAAATTTAAGGTCCAGAGATGGAGAGGTAGATATTCCTCCAGCAATGCTGACACTTCAAAGAATTGAAGAAAATGTGGCACCAGTAAGGGTACAAGTTGTTGATGTACCTACTGGTAGTGAAGATGTTCAGATTGTTGAAATGGTACAGCCAATAAGGCAAGTGGCTCCAGTGGAAAGTGTGCAACCAGAAACAGTAGAGCTCTCCAGACGACCAAGATCACATAGGCGTCTAATGAGAGGTGGAGTCCAGGTAAACCCATTAACCCATCCTGGTGATATTATGAATATTGATGGGTCTCCCATCTTTGAAGAGGAAAATATTGATCCTTCTGTACAATCTGAACAGAGAGTGGACACTGAAGTCCAGGCTGTTGTACGAGAAGAGGATGTTGAAGTTGTTCAGACTCAAGAGCAAGCTTCTGGTGAGCAAGAGGCTTCACTGGATTTAAATGTGGAAGCTGGTGAACAGATAGATGTGGTTGGTGCTTCTTTTTGGGATGAGGCTGACTCTCCTATTTCTGGAGGTCAGACTTTGGATGTAAATATGGATTTTTTGGGCGAAGATGTACAGTTTGAAACTTCACCAGAAATGCCACCTCCTCCACCAGAAACCGAAACACCTCAACCAGAAATACCACTTCCTACACCAGATATGCCACCACCAGAACCTTCAATGCCACCACCACCACCACCATCAATCCCTCAATCAACTTCATACTTCACACCAACACAAACTCAATCACCAGTACACCCAACCGAACAAAGTGTGCCAGTCTCACATGTTGAAACTGAAGAGGACTGGGCACAAGTACCATTGATGACCAGGGTGACTTCTCACCTGGAACAACCCAGTGGTCTCTCCACTTCTTCTTCCACCGAGGTCCAAGGCCTTCTTAGTAGGGTGGCGGACCTGGAGAGATCACTCCAGTCATCCTCCCAGGTCATTTCTGACTTCAAATCAATGTTGTCAAATAATATAGCGTCAGAAATGAACCTCTTTGCTGGGAATGAAAAGATGGTGTTTGATAAGTTGGATGAACTGGTACTGGCCACGAATGTTAATTCTCAAAATATAAGGGTGGCAGTACAAGGGTTAGAAGGAAAAATTGTGAATTCTGTTGAGACTGCAGTGGAGAATAAGGTTGTACAACCACTGGCAGGTCTTAAAGATGAGGTTGAGAAGATTGTTACAAGAGTTGGTGCTCTGGAAAGCAGGCCTACATTTGACCAGACTGATCTGGTCAACACCCTCAGTGATGAAGTTGTTAGAAAGGTCAAGGGTGATATGCTGAAAGAGATATCTGATGAAATATCTGGATCAATCCTAAGATCATTTCAGGAGGTTATGTTGCCAGAAGTTGTAAAGATGGTTGAAGTTGAGCTGCCCAAGGACTTGCCAGAATCAATTGAAAGTATTAAAAGGGAAGTCCAGGCACTCAAAACTGGTTTAACTGCTTCATTACCAGAACAAGGAAGAACCTTTGGTTCGCTTGATAGGCTGATGATGGAAGAGTTGTGGAATGATCTGAAGTCAAGGACTAGAGATCATTCCAAGGGGGAAAAACGTTCAGTTCCATC
>CM067175.1:10694789-10707289 GCA_034093135.1 Erigeron breviscapus
GGTCACCGTTAAGTTGTAACCGAAGTTACCGTTTCATTTAATGTACCCTCCCACATACGGGCACTACGTACTCTCCACATACGAGCACGATTTATACGTATCTAGTACCCTCCCACATACGGGCACTACGTACTCTCCACATGCGAGTACGACGCACTCTCCCACATACGAGCACGGTTTAGACGTACCTATTACCACCGTCAGGCACGGGTTATGCATAACACTTATCGACATCTAATTAGCTCGAGCATTTATCACGTTTAGTTTAGGTTTCCACATTAATCCTAAACTAATCCACATCTATCATCTTTTCACGTTAGGGCCCTTAAAACGTGCACGTGTCATGGCAACCTAAAAAGGTCTAGTGTTCTAGATGAACAAGCCACATATACATGCACATATCATCATTACATCACATCATTAACCACCATTCATCATAATATATCATATCGTTTAAACATATCATCACCTATCATATCATAAACGTATTTACGGGGAAACATTATATGCATAGGCATCGTCATCTTTAATCCCCGAATACCTCCCATATCAACCCAACCACAATATAGGTTATACATTACCGTTTTGGAGGTTATAGTTTATGAAACCATTTTTGTTGCACCCTCAGCGTGACAAAAAGTAGTGTATCTTACCTCGTAGTAGTATGTGCGCGCAATCAAAAGCTAACAGTGCTTAATAGTAATCCCCGACACCTATCGTACATTAACATATGAAATATAAGTCATTTAGGACCTTAATTAACTTGAAAACGAACTTAGGTTTTGAATCGAACGAATTTAGCTTAACACGAACTTAATCTTCGTTTTTTATCTTCAAACGAAGATGATCTTCGTTTTGTCAAACGAAGTTAGATTTCAGAAACGAATTTAGGCTTTACGAAGATGACTCAAACGAACTTAAGCTTAACTTCGTCCAGAAAACGAATTTAGCATCAGAAACGAATTTAAACCCAGTAAACACCATTAGGAACATCAATTGACCAAAACATCTTTAAAACTCTAATAATTTGCCAAAACCCTTTTAAACCAGTTTTGAATCAATATTAAAACATCTTTTGATTTGAAAATACAATTAACAACCCATTGATTACCTGATTGTTTGATAGCCAATTGAAAGTAACCCAAAATACTCAATCAATTCAACCAAAACTTTGAACAATTGCTTAGAAATCGATTAAGGAATTGGACGGACTGTTTGTGTGTTTAGAACATGTAATTAGGCTGCTAACAATGAGATTAGGCTTAACCTAATCCCTAATCCCGTTTTTCAAGTTTCACTTTTGTCAATTTTAGTCCCTGGACTTCATATTAGCTTTATTTCACATTCAAACACCTATTGGGGATACATACAACACACTAAAGCACTTTCGCACACTACATAGGCCTTTTACACATCATTTAATCCACTTTATTGTCACTCATTAAAGATAATTAAATCTTACATATAGGGCACATAAACATATAAACACGTATTTCCACGTAACCATATCACGGACTTAGAATTTGACCTAACGACGTTAGTCAACATATACGTTTAAGTTTTGGGATGTTACACCTATCACATCTTAGTTTAAGTCCAAATCCTATGGTCAATAGGCCTTGGTTCACTTAAACTACTTCTCTGATACCAATATGTAACACCCGTTTCGTAAAAATATGGATTTCCAAAAAATTTCGCCTAACGGCGTTAAATCATGCGGAAACGATTTAGGAAAATACTCAACTAAGGAAAACAGTTGAGAAAACATTGGTGGTGTTACTAATAGCATCAAATCTGTAATAAAAGAAATCCATAAGATTGCCCAACATGAAGCAATCATAACATATTCATTACATAAGTTCCATAAAGGAAATCAATAACATAAGGTCTGTGCGAAGCTATTGGGTAAACTAAAGCCAGCTTGATCATCTACCCATCTCTCGCCAAAGCTTCACACGTCATCTCACTGCCTAACCTGAGGGGTGTCAACACATTAAAAGAAACAAGTGTAGCTATAAAGCTAAGTAAGATAACACCAGGTTTAAGCAAAACATTTCATCCATTTAAATCGTCACTTAAAGCATTACGTCATTTTAATTAGGCATTCATACCACCGTATAAACATATCCACATCACATATAAGCATAGAGTTCATGACCCTAAGCGTGCCTAATCAATTTGATCACTTTGATTCACCTCGTTAAGTTGTAACCGAAGTTACCGTTTTAAGGAAAGACAATGTCGATCCATGAGTAGCACGCTATGTTCATGACATTAGGTGGGTCATCAGGCCACCCGAAACTACTCGCCACATATGACTTGTTGCAAGGAGCCACCCGAGCAACCATTTAACGTACCTATAACCACCGTCAGGCATGACGTACCTATTACCACCGTCAGGCACTATTATACGTACCTATTACCACCGTAAGGCACGATGTACCTATTACCACCGTAAGGCACAGGTTATGCATAACACTTAACATCTAATTAGCTCGAGCATTTATCATATTTAGTTTAGATTCCACCTTTAACCTAAACTAATCCATACTATCATCTTTTCACGTTAGGGCCCTTAAAACGTGCACGTGTCATGGCAACCTAAAAAGGTCTAGTGTTCTAGATGAACAAGCCACATATACATGCACATAACAACATTACAACATATCATTAACCACCGTTCATCATAACATATCATATCGTAAACATATCATTAACCACCGTTCATCATAACATTTCATATCGTAACCACATGTACGGGGAAGCATTTTAGGCATAAACATCGTCATCATTAATCCCCGAGTACCTCCCATATCAACCCAACCCCCTATGAGTTATACATTACTGTTATGGAGGTTATAGTTTACGAACCATTTTCGTTGCACCCTCAGCGTGACAAAAAGTAGTGTATCTTACCTGTTGGGAGTGTGCGCGCGTAATGAAAGGCTAAAAGTGCTTAACAATAATCCCCGACACCTAAGATACATTAATATACAAAATATAAGTCATTTGGGACCCAAACGAACTTTAAAACGAACTTAGGTTTGTTCTTACGAACTTAGACTCACTGAACGAACTTAGCAATGCCCAAACGAACTTAGAAGACCATAAACGAAGTTTAACTTCGTTTGTTGAACGAAGTTAGGGTTTAACTCAAACGAATTTAAGTCTCAAAACCACTTAGACATTCACTTTAAACGAATTTAGACACCTTAGGGTTCAAACGAACTTAGTTTGGGTTCAAACGAACTTAGGCTCATCTTCAAACGAATTTAGAGTGTTCCAAATGAACTTAGGAAGCTTAGAACGAACTTTAAGTTCGTTCGGAAGCTGTTGACATCAGAAAAACGAATTTAAGACTCAATTTCGACCAGAATTCATAAAACGACTTTGTTCTTCGATTTTTCCAGAAACAAACGACTTGGGCTTCACCCAAAACATGATTTTGACATTGTTAAACATATTTTGATCATTCATATCGATTACAAACTCATTTGACACCGTTTAGATCATTAATTAGCCAAAGACACAACATGAACCCTAATTAAACAAAAACCCTTTTAAAATCAGATCTGAAACATCAATTTATGACCTTTAAATCTGTAAATACATCGATGAATCATTAGTTACCTGATAATACAATGACCGATCCAATCCAATGCCAAAACACACGATCGATTGACCCAAAACTTGAAGATTTGCTTAAGAAAATTCAAGAAGGATTGAAGGAACTTGTTTTCTTGACTTAATTATGATTAATGGCTGCAACTAATGAGAGATTAGGTTTCCCTAATCACTTAACCCGTTTTTAACTTTCCAACATTGGCAAAATTGGTCCCTGGACTTCATATCGACTTTATTTCGCTTAAAAACACTTATTGGGGATACATATAACACACTAAAGCACTTTCACACACTACAAAGGCCTTTTACACATCATTAAATCTACTTTATTGTCACTCATTAAAGATAATTAAATCTCAAATATAGGGCACATAAACATATAAACACATATTTCCACACAAACGTATCACGGACTTATAATTTGACCTAACGACGTTAGTCAACATGAACGATTAAGTTTTGGGATGTTACAAGATTACCCTCAACTCTTGAACCTCCCACTGGTCTCTCCACTTCTTCTTCTGCCGAGGTCCAAGGCCTTTTAAGTAAGGTGGCGGACCTGGAGAGATCACTTTAGACTTCATCTCAGGTTATTTCAGACTTCAAATCTTTATTATCAAATAACTTGGCATCTGAGATGAATGTCTTTGCTGGAAATGAGAAGCTGGTTTATGAGAACCTTGATGAACTGGTACTGGCCACAAACACCAACACTGAAAAGATCAAGGTGGCAGTCCAGGGATTAGAGACTAGGTTGGTTACTTCTGTTCAGACTGCAGTCACTGGCGAACTGGCAGGTCTGAAAGAAGATGTTCAGAATTTGGTTTTCAGGATAAGCTCTTTGGAGAGTTGACCCACACTGGAACAGGTGCAGTTGTTAGCACTATAAGTGATGAATGTACAAGGAAGTTCAGAAACAATATGTTGAAAGAATTATGTGAAGAAGTTTCTGGTACTGTTCTTCGTAGCATTTATGATGGGGTGTTACCCCAAGTCGAAAAGTTACTGGATGAGAAGTTGCCAAAACACTTGCCTAAAGCTATTGCAAATGTTCAGAAGGAAGTGCAGGCACTCAAGAAAGTTGTGTCTGAAACAACTCCAGTAGAAGGTATAACTTTTCGTCCACTAGACAGACTCATGCTTGAACAATTGTGGAATGATCTCAAGTCAAAAACTGGAGATCATTCCAAGGGGGAAAGGTCGTCTGGTGACCAAACTGAAAGACAAAGAGCATATGGCACTGAAGCCGGGCTTACTGAAAGACAAAGAGCATATGGCACTGAAGCCGGGCTTACTGAAAGACAAAGAGCATATGGCACTGAAGTCGGGCTCCTAACTGAAGAAGCTACTGGTACTGAAGCCAGTGAGCCCCAGTTTGAGACCTTCCCAGATATTCCAACTACACTGAAGGCTGTTAAAGGAAAAGAAAAAGTGGTATCTGGTGAAGAGGAAGAGCATACTGAAGATGCTGATGATGAAACATCAAGGAAGTTAGAACAAGAATGCATCATGATAGAGATTTTTAAAAGAAATCAAAAGGATAAACTGCTGGCCCATCAAAGGGAGATGGCAACAATGGGAACTCTGGACTCCTACAATGCTGGAAGGTTAGGCATTAACATTGAAGTTTATAAAAAGATGAAAGATGACCCCAGAGTTCATCAATGCCTAAATGCATTAGATGATGTTCATGTACGCTCATTCTACGCTGAAGAAGAACAGGTATATGATTCAATTATTTATGGCGTGAGTGTACCAGAACTCATCAGACAAAGAAAGGATGAACTGGTAAGTCTCCAGAAAAAGATAAGAAAGAATGATGGTGCTTTGGAGATAGAGTACAGAAAGAGACTTACTGGTTTACCAAAGTTGACTGCCAGACAGATCAAAGCAATCAAAGATACTGATGTAAGTACTTTCATTCCCCTGGACACTTCTCGAAAAATAAATCGTCAAGAACTCCAATCTGCTGTAGAGCAAAGGAGAGTGTCCAAGGATACTGAAGCTTTGATCCAGCAAGCCAAGCTGAAAGAAAAATACAATGAGATGTTGAATTTCAGGGCTGATGCAAGAAGGATCACTAGTGCTGAAATCAAATTGGCTAAAGATCATGAAGGCATGTCTAAGTTTGAAGTAAAGTTGACCAGGGAGGGTAACTTTACTGACGAAAGGAGAAGTACTTCAGTCCAAGCATTTGGATGGAGTGAACTGAAGGAAATCGCTTTAACGTTCAGGGGGAAGACAAATGTGTCGACTGATGTTAAAGCATTTCTTAAAAGGATTGAGAAGGTATGGAGAAGAAAGCAACAAATGGAAGTTGCAATGGGCATAAGATCACCAGATTCAATACCATCTTCTCCATCACCAAAGAGAAAGGCTACTGAAGATGCTCCAGGAAGGACATCGAAAAGAAGGGCCTGACTCTTATTGTTTACTTATTGTAAATTATTGTCTTATGAAAATTGTATATTATTTATCAGTTGATGAATGTAATAATAGTTGCAATTTTTTATTTTTATAAGTAAATGATCAGATTTAGTCTAAGTTAAAACTTAATTGATGAAACTGAAAACACTCATGATCTATAAAGTGTTTTCTAGTAACTTAGATTTTTTAGACAAATCGAAACTTGTGTTTTTCAAGCTTACAAAATGTATAGATTCAAGCTTGAAAACACTTGCATTATTTCTAAACAAATAGGGGGAATTTGTTAGGTCCAGATTTAGTCCAGATTTACTGGACTCGCTCCAGACTCGACTACTGGAGCCTCACTGAAGATCTGACCAGAAACGTGTTCTACTGGACCTACTTCAGACTTGGAATCTGGAGTCCCTCTGAAGATTTGTCCAGAAATAATTGAAGACCAGTGAGCAAATACTTGTATAGGAAATCTGGAGTATTCTCCAGATGAGCTCACTGGACTTCACCCCAGTCCAGATCAACTCTACTGAAGACATTCTGACTGAAGTCTGAAGAAAGAAGACTTAGCAAATGGCGGAGTCCACTGGAAAGTCTTACCAGATCTGTACACTGGAGGATTGTCAGTGTTCTAGATCCTATAAGTCTGAACACTGATATCAAGGATTGACTTTTCCCTTCACACACTTTCCAAAGAACAATCCACTTGTTCTTTACCAAAGTATACGTGTGTAAAGGTGGTTGGATAAAAGGATACACTTGCATTTGATGTGACTTTATCCTTATTCCTTATCCAATACATTTAATGTTCTTGTCGGATCATTAAATGTATGCAACCATATTTGTACGGCACAAAATTCACTGGTGAATTTTGTTGCCTATAAATACAAAGTCATTTCCTTGACATAAGTACTTTTAAGCATTCATTTTGCATTGAAGTGAATTTGTCCAAATACTCTCGATCTTAAACTGGGATACTTCACAACTTTAAGTATCTCGATCCTAAAGAGTTATTTGACAAATATAGATCATTTGTAACTCATAGGTTGTTAGGATACATACTTAATTGTATTATCTTGATTCCGCAACAACCTTGTGTTTTATTTAACATCATAAATAAAATACCCATGAAAAATACATAATGTTCCACTTTATTTGTTTATTGCTTTAAGTCTTGTATTACTTTATTTATATACTTGCATTTATATTAAAGTAATACTAGTCCAATCTAGTGCTTATTAGACTTGTTGTATTTTGCACTTTCCTGGTTAACCATCGAACTTAAGGGACTCACAGTATAATAAGGAACCGATATGCTTAATGGAAGTTGATTAGGTGGAGGGTTAGCCATTGGTACACCCAGTATACATACCTGGTCAATAACAAGAGAGCATATCGAATTCGGATTATACTTTGAATCATTCGTGTTAGTTGTTTAATTGCATGATATTATGAGCATGATTACATGAGTTAATGATAGACAATTGTAATGAATTTGACATGATGATATGCTAAGTAACAATCCCATAGGATTCTAGCACTATTGCCTTAGGTTAATGATATGAAATGAGTATGTGGTATCGGTATGAGAGCATTGACTACTTATGTGACTAACATGTGAGCATTTGAGACTAACTCTCGGGTCAACGTGTCACTTGTTTTATAGAAATGGTGAGACCAAGGAGAGTTGGAACAAACTATAGGGCTGAAGAGGAAGAACCTCAACTGGAAGCTCAACCGGAGGTACAAGGAGGTAGAGGTAGGGGCCGTGGTAGGGGCCATGGTAGAGGTCGTGGTAGAGGCAAGGAAGGGGCCGTGGTGAAGCTCCCGAGCCAAACTTGGCTGAGGTGATCTCTCAAACGGTCACCAATATCATGCCGACCATTATTGCTCAAGTCACGGCAAGTCTTGGGGGAAACAATGCGGCTCCAAACAATGGGCCTCAAAACAATGAAGGATACCGATAGGGGAGTTGATAACCGTATGCCCATGTATAATCAACATGGAGGATACCGACAGGGGTGTATATTTAAAGACTTCAAAAGCTGTGGGGCACCGGAGTTTGATGGAAGAGGCGGTCCCACAGAGTGTATAAGGTGGTTTGAGGAGATCGAGGTAGTGATTGAAAGAAGTCATTGCACCTATGACGACCGGATTTCTTATGCATCCGGCATGTTTAGACATGACGCCTTGAGTTGGTGGAACCAAGAGATAACTTTGGGGAGGACTTATAACTTGGAATGGATCGATTTCAAGAACAAAGTGAAGGCACAGTTTTGTCCTCCCTATGAACTACAAAACTTGACCATTGAGTTTGCTAATCTCAACATGGAGGGAGCCGATTACAAGAGCTATGTTAGACGATTTCAAGAGTTGTCTACCCTCATTCCTCACTTGGTGGATTCCGAGTCTCGGGCCATCGAGAAGTTTGTATTGGACTTGAATCCTCAAGTCCGATCTTATGTGAATTCTAACTTGCCTACTTCTTTGGTCGATGCGGTTAACCGGGCTGGTAGCGTGACCGAAGACTTGTTGAGGAGCGGTGTTTTAAGCAAATCCTCAACATACAAGAGAAAGGAAGTGGGAGAGTCTAGCGGGGTAAAGAAAGTGGGAAGGTTTGACCCCAAGAATGCAAATAGGGGTAGAATAATGGCGGCGGTGGAAACGACTAGGAAAGCTTATACTGGGACTCATCCTTTCTGTGGGAGATGCAACAGGCATCATCCCGCCAATGTCCAATGTGGGGCATGCTTTAACTACAACCAAGTTGGGCACGAATCCAAGAATTGTAGAGCTCCAAGAACGGGCCCAATGAATGTGGCTCCTGTTCGGGTCGTCCCTCCTCAAGGTAATCAACGAAGAGGTGAATGTTTTGAATGTGGTAGTCGTGACCACTATCGTAATAATTGTACTCGATGGGTGGGACAACAAGTTCAAGTAGCCGTCCACCCCAATCAACTACAAATGGTCGGGCCTAACCAAAACCGGGGACAACAAGGCCATCAAGTGCAACCCCGCGGCCGAGCCTTTGCGGCCAATGCAAATGAAGCCCGCAACGATCCCAACGTAGTAGCAGGTACCTTTCTCCTTAATGGTCACTATGCAATAGTTTTATTTGATTCCGGAGCCGATTATAGCCTCGTGTCCTCTAACTTTGTTCCTTTGATTGATGTGCATCCTTGTGCTCTAAACTATGTGCTTGACATTGAAATGGTAAACGGGTCACTAACTAAACTTAGCCAAATAATACGTGATTGTGTCTTGACTCTAGACGATGTTGAATTCCTCATAGACCTCATGCCTTTCGATATTGGGAGTTTTGATGTCATTGTGGGTATGGATTGGTTGACGGCAGTAAACGCGACTATTGATTGTGGTGAGAGAGTTGTTAAGATACCTTTGACTAACGGTAGAATTCTTAGGGTTCAAGGCGAAATCTCTGATTCCTCAAATTCTAAGGTCTTTAGTGCTACCATCACAAAGGTAGAATTGACGATTGTTCCTATTGTTTGTGAATTTCCCGATGTTTTTCCGGATGACTTACCGGGATTATCTCCAACTCGTGAACTTGACTTTCGTATTAATCTTATCCCCGAAGCCGCGCTCGTAGCAAAAGCTCCGCATAGACTAGCTCTAACCGAAATGCAAGAGTTACAAACTCAACTCAAGGAACTCCAAGAGAAGGGTTTCATTCGCCCTAGTCAATCGCCTTGGGGTGCTCCTGTTATCTTCGTCAAAAAGAAAGACGGGTCCTTTAGAATGTGTATCGACTACCGGGAATTAAACAAGCTCACAGTGAAGAACCGGTACCCCCTCCCTAGAATCGATGACTTATTTGATCAACTTCAAGGTGCTAAGCATTTCTCTAAAATCGATCTTCGCTCGGGTTATCATCAACTCCGGGTACGTGAAGATGATATCCCCAAGACGGCTTTTCGCACAAGGTATGGTCACTTTGAATTCACCGTGATGCCTTTTGGGTTGACTAATGCACCGGCGGTGTTCATGGACTTGATGAACCGGGTGTGTCAACCATACTTAGACAAGTCTGTCATTGTGTTCATTGATGACATACTTATATACTCGAAGACAAAGGAGGAGCATGTTGAGCACTTGCGTGAGGTGCTTGAACTACTAAGGAAGGAGAAGTTGTATGCCAAATTCTCCAAGTGTGAGGTTTGGTTGGAACAGGTCCACTTTCTTGGTCACGTAGTGAGCAAGAATGGTATTCACGTGGACCCAAGCAAAATTGAAGCGGTCAAGAATTGGAGAAGACCCGAAACGCCATCTGAGATCCGTCAATTCCTTGGATTGGCGGGTTACTATAGAAGATTCATTGAAAATTTCTCCCGTATTGCACAACCACTCACTCTCTTGACTCAAAAGGAGAGAAACTTTGAATGGGGCGAAAGACAAGAAAACGCCTTCCAAACTCTTAAAGATATGCTATGTGACGCTCCTATTTTGACGCTACCGGATGGAATTGAAGATTTTGTTGTTTATTGTGATACCTCGGGACAAGGTTTGGGTGGTGTTCTTATGCAAAGGGGTAAAGTCATTGCTTATGCCTCTCGTCAATTGAAGGTGCATGAGAAGAACTACCCGACCCATGATTTGGAATTGGGAGCGGTTGTGTTTGCTTTAAAGTGTTGGAGACATTATCTCTACGGCACCAAATGTGTGATTTATACCGATCACAAAAGTCTTCAACACATCTTTAACCAAAGTGAATTGAATATGAGGCAAAGGCGTTGGCTTGAACTATTTAGTGATTATGATTGTGACATCCGTTATCATCCGGGCAAGGCAAATGTAGTAGCCGATGCCTTGAGTAGAAAGGAGAGAGTGAAGCCAAGACGGGCTAGAGCTATGAGCCTCACGGTGGGGCCAAATATTCGTGACCGGATCATTGAAGCCCAAATTCAAGCCACCCTGCCGGAAAACTTTGGAAACGAGAACCTAGATGGCATGGAACAACAATTCGATAGAAAAAGTGATAATGGGCTATACTTGGTTGAAAGACTTTGGATTCCTATTTTCGGTAACTTAAGAACACTTATTATGAATGAAGCTCATCAATCGCCTTATTCGGTCCATCCCGGGTCGGATAAGATGTACCTTGATTTGAAAATCTTGTATTGGTGGCCGGGTATGAAGCGTGATGTGGCTAAGTATGTGAGTGAGTGTCTTACTTGCTTACAAGTCAAAGCCGATCACAAGAAGCCACCCGGATTATTGGTACAACCGGTGATGCCCGAATGGAAGTGGGAACATATTTCAATGGACTTCATTACTAAATTACCGAAGACGAGAAGCGGTCGTGACACGATTTGGGTGATAGTAGATCGGTTAACGAAGTCGGCTCACTTTTTAGCCATTCGTGAAACCGATAAATTTGACACATTGGCTCGTTTGTACATCAAGGAAGTAATATCTAAGCATGGAGTTCCGATTTCTATCATTTCAGATAGAGATGCCCGTTTCAAATCAAACTTTTGGGGAGCTTTTCAAAAAGCAATGGGTACTCGACTCGACATGAGCACGGCGTTTCATCCTCAAACGGATGGACAAACCGAGAGAACCATTCAAACCCTTGAAGACATGTTGAGGGCTTGTGCAATTGATTTTGGTGGAAGTTGGGAAGACCATTTGCCGCTAGTTGAGTTTTCATACAACAATAGTTATCATGCTGCTATCCAAATGGCGCCCTTTAGAGCATTGTATGGTAGGATATGTCGTTCTCCTCTAGCTTGGGCGAAAATTGGTGAGAGTCAACTCATCGGGCCGGAAATTGTAGTTGAAACGACAAAAGTGATTTCTCAAATTAAGGAGAAGTTACAATTGGCCCGTGAACGTCAAAAGAAGTATGCCGATGTGAGGTGGAGACCGTTAGAGTTTGAAATTGGTGATTATGTGCTTTTGAAAGTGTCTCCTTGGAAAGGTGTTGTATGTTTTGTGAAGCGAGGTAAACTTGGGCCAAGGTATATTGGTCCTTTCAAGATTCTTGAACGGGTTGGAAAGGTTGCCTACCGATTAGAATTACCACAAGAGCTTAGCGGCGTACATGATGTGTTTCATATTTGTAACCTACGCAAGTGTTTGGCGGACCCTACGCATCATGTGCCCATGGAGGAGATTAGAGTGGATGCGAGTCTAAATTTTGTTGAAGAGCCGGTAGAGATCTTGGACCGTCAAGACAAGAAACTCAAGAATAAACGTTACACGATTGTTAAGGTTAGATGGAATGCTAGACGTGGAGCCGAGTTCACTTGGGAGCGAGAGGACCATATGAAGTCTAAGTATCCGCATTTATTTAGTAATTAGTGTTTTGTTGAATTTCGGGACGAAATTCTTTCAACGGGGGAATAATGTAACATCCGTGAGTTTTGACCCGTTGACTTTATGTGTAATTTGACTAACAATTTAAGTTAATGAAATATTTGGGTCGTTTTGTGATT
>CM067175.1:10712289-10815352 GCA_034093135.1 Erigeron breviscapus
TAACCACCATTCATCATAACATATCATATCGTTTAAACATATCATCACATATCATATCATTAACCACCATTCATCATAACATATCATATCGTTTAAACATATCATCACATATCATATCATTAACCACCATTCATCATAACATATCATATCGTTTAAACATATCATCACATATCATATCATTAACCACCATTCATCATAACATATCATATCGTTTAAACATATCATCACATATCATATCGTTTAAACATATCATCACATATCATATCATTAACCACCATTCATCATAACATATCATATCGTTTAAACATATCATCACATATCATATCATTAACCACCATTCATCATAACATATCATATCGTTTAAACATATCATCACATATCATATCATTAACCACCATTCATCATAACATATCATATCGTTTAAACATATCATCACATATCATATCGTTTAAACATATCATCACATATCATATCATAAACCACCATTCATCATAACATATCATATCGTTTAAACATATCATCACATATCATATCATTAACCACCATTCATCATAACATATCATATCGTTTAAACATATCATCACATATCATATCATTAACCACCATTCATCATAACATATCATATCGTTTAAACATATCATCACATATCATATCATTAACCACCATTCATCATAACATATCATATCGTTTAAACATATCATCACATATCATATCATAAACGTATTTACGGGGAAGCATTTTAAGCATAGGCATCGTCATCTTTAATCTCCGAATACCTCCCATATCAACCCAACCACAATATAGGTTATACATTACCGTTTTGGAGGTTATAGTTTATGAAACCATTTTTTTTGTTGCACCCTCAGCGTGACAAAAGTAGTGTATCTTACCTGGTAGTAGTGTACGCGAGCAACCAAATAGCTAACAGTGCTTAACAGTAATCCCCGACACCTATCGTACGTTAATATATAAAATATAAGTCATTTGGGACATTAAATGGACTTTAATACGAATTTAGTTTTGTTCTTACGAACTTAATTCCATAAAACGAACTTAACTGCTTTCTGATAAAAACGAACTTTAAATTCGTTTGCCAAACGAATTTAATCATCCACAAACGAATTTAAGCACCTTCAAACGAACTTAGACCACATAAAACGAATTTAAGCACCTTCAAACGAACTTAGACCACATAAAACGAATTTAGATGATCTGGAACGAATTTGAACTTCACTTCACACGAATTTAAACCTTACTTTGTGCATACGAATTTAAGTTCCATTTTCACAAACGAATTTAAACCCAAACGATTTTAGTCTTTCAACAACAAATGAAAATGACCCCAAACGAAGTTAAACTTCGTTGGGCAAACGAAAATAGCCATCAGGAAACGAATTTAGATGATCTGGAACGAATTTGAACTTCACTTCACACGAATTTAAACCTTACTTTGTGCATACGAATTTAAGTTCCATTTTCACAAACGAATTTAAACCCAAACGATTTTAGTCTTTCAACAACAAACGAAAATGACCCCAAACGAAGTTAAACTTCGTTGGGCAAACGAAAATAGCCATCAGGAAACGAATTTAGCTATCAGGAACTTAACTTCGACCAGAATTCGTAAAACGGCTTTGTTCTTCGATTTTTCCAGAAACACATAATAAACCCTAATTCTTTCAAAACTTCTTTTAAAATCAGATTTGAATCAATATATAACATCTTTAGATCTGAAAATATAGACAACGAATCATGGATTACCTGTAGCAAACAATGGCCGATCCAATTCAATACAAAACACTCGATTCGATTGACCAAAACTTGAAGATTTTGCTTAAGAAATCAAGAAAGGTTTGGAGAGGCTTAATGTGTGTTAAGATTAGGGAAAATGGCTGAAACTAATCAGAGATTAGGCTACCCTAATCACAATTTTCGTTTTTAACTTTACACCTTTGGCAAAACTAGTCCCTGGACTTCATATTGACTTTATTTCGCTTTAAAACACTTATTGGGGATACATATAACACACTAAAGCACTTTCGCACACTACAAAGGCCTTTTACACATCATTTAGTCCACTTTATTGTCACTCTTTAAAGATAATTAAATCTCACATATCGGGCACATAAACATATAAACACACATTTTACCACATAACATATCACGGACTTAGAATTTGACCTAACGACGTTAGTCAACATATACGATTAAGTTTTGGGATGTTACAGCGGGTGACCCTATACATAAGCATCTGGGACTCGAAGAATGGATAATCCTCTTAAGTGTATGTACATATAGTTGGTTTGAATTGTGATTATTGGTTTATGATTGACGAATATTGATTGTTGGTTTATGTCAGACGATTTGTGATTGATGCATATACAATTGATTGTAAGCATGCATACGTAGTTACATAAGCCCTCGGTTGAGGACTCAAACATCCAAGTGTATAGATGTATACACTTAATCTATGAGATGTTGGTGACATGCCGCCGAGTATATAGACATATATATCTCGATGATTTTGAGATACAGCCTTGTTCATTGCGATGACAGGCGGGTATCGTTGCATAGGTGACTTGAGTTCACGCATAAGATAGGCATGTTGGCTTATTTATGCATTTGGCACTTGCATTGATACTTATATCATTTGTGCACTCCTATTACACGCTTACTTACTTTGTGTAATCTTGTTGTTGGACGTTATTGTGTTACTTAGAGGCTCACTGTAAGTCATGTCTAGCCTCTACTCGTATATCGTGATTATTGACGATGGTTCCTTATGGACCATTACTACGAACTCACCAACCTTGTGTTGACTATGCTTAGTACACTTTTCAGGTAATTAGGTTATCCCCGGACGTGGAGTTTGATTGTTGCTTGCTGTAAAACCCGGGCTTTGGACTTTATGGATCAAGGATTCATTGGCCTTCTTTTGCATTATACTTAGGATCGATTGCCAGATGTTCTTTTGTAAACTTTGATGGTTATTTGCTCCTTATGTATTTTGGTACTTGTTTCGTATTGTATGGACTCACCGAATCTTTATTTGCATTTAGTTCTTGTTCTATTGTAATTCCTCCTTGCGCTATATGATTTCCGTGATATTTCGAGCCTCGGCTTGGGGTGTTACACTTGGTGCTGGTCAGAGTAATTCTTATAAAAAGGGTTTCTATCTCTATTCCATGTTATCATGTGAAAAGAGATAATAACAAGATGTACAGATTCACAGAAGCCCAGTTTAAACTTTTGCCAGTTGATGACATTATCTTTCTCTACAACCATTTCCTGAATGCAATGCAAACATATCGTGAAGACGTTATTGCCTTTGAAGCTGTAAAAAGATATATGTCAAGCTGCATTCAATACGCTTCATTGGAAGATTTTCAGATAGGATTTGAAGTTGTTAAGAGGAAGATCAATGTGCCATATCCAGATCAAAGTCTTTACACCACAGATATTGAACAGCTTAGTATTGGTCATGTTATTGAAGAACCATCCTTCGGTGTTGTCTTTTTGAATAGCAGAAAGAAGAAGATTTTCATTCGTATGGATGAACTTGCTTCTTATTCTGATGGAACGTTAGAATTTTGCAAGAATGTTTTGTTGTGCTTGAAAGAAGATGATCAAGATGAAAAGAAAAAGAAAGTATTTAATAAAGCAATCTCCAAGATTAATCAAAGACTCGAGTACAGAGACAGCATCAGAATGATGAGAGAGGCAAAGAATGTTCAGAAGTCTAAGTACATCGTACGTCAAAGAGAAGGTTGTTGGATCAAGTACGAGCCAAGTCATCTTCCAGGTCCACAAAACATTCCACCAAGAAATTTTGAAGCAAACATGATCGTTCCAGATGACAGGCCTGAAGGAGACAATTGGTTCTGGCATCCAAACAAAGACAAACCAAATACAAGAGCTTGAAGATTGACTAAGACTGGATATTTTTGACAAAAAATTATTACTAAGGGGGAGATTGTTAGAAATATAATTGTAGTAGTTGATTTGTTTCCTTTATTGTATATTTGTACTTAGAATGTAATTGTCTAAGTATGGAAGGAGGCTTAGTGTAATTTAGTCATATGTATATAAACCCCCTCATTAAGCATTTTGAAACTTTTTACCCCATAATGCTATCCAAACTTTTCCTGACAACACTACTTTCTCTCTCTACTTTACACTATTTATTCTTTCTATGAAAATCCATCCACTCACAATATCATATAACTTTTCATTACCATATACAAGGTCATAATAAAGATCATGATTATCTGCTTCCAAGAACGTCATTCTCAATATACTAAGTAAATTCTCAGATTCCGGACATCTATTTCGAGCAGCCAAACCAATGCTTTCAACATCCGTTATAATATTTTCATCTAAAACCAACACCCTAGCAATTGTTCGAACAAAAATCCTTCTTCTACTACTCAAATTAAACACGTAACAATTCCTAAAGTTACTATATTCCCATGATATCAATTCTGCAATAACCTTTTTTTTTTAAAATAAAAATAATTCAAAAATAACTATATATGATTCTAATAATATTTATAACAACAAACAGTTCGTATTAGTAACTTCCATGACATTAACTATATTCATTCATTACTTATAAAAATGTCAATAAGAAACAAAATGAATCAATTAATGTAAACAATATGAACCAATACAATAACAAAACATAAGTTATAAGAATCTTCATTTCAATAAGCAACTATTATAAAATAAATAATAAATAGTTAAAAAAACATACGACATACGTACGAATTATTATTACATAAAATCAGGCCTACATTCTTACTAAGTCATTCTTATTTCAAATATACATTGTTGTCTATTAAACCTTGTGTAAATGCGATGCATCGATTTTACTTCTACGATTCTACCCATCAACTGACTATAAATTTGATTGAATTGATTTCATGTTCCTTTGTATTTTTTAGTTTTTTTAAAAAAACATGTAAAGTACAATTAATAGATTTACATAACATATTATTTTGCCAATAATCCCATATAAACATAAATATTAGTAATAATTAATTCATAATACAGATAAATATTTTACTTTCATAATTAGTTTCTTATTTTATTCCAGTTAGATACTCAACAAATATTGTAGCGTCCAGAACTCCAGAAGAAATTAAGACAACCTTATAAATAATTCACAACACGAATATACAATATTATAAAAAAAAAATTATCGGTTTGATAAACAATAATTACAAATCAAATCTACACTGGTTATCAAACAAATATACAAGCAAGCGAAAGGGTATCTTTGGATTTTCAAACGATTGTAGTTTTAGGAAAGTGATTAGATAATAAACGTTGTTTCGAAAATTGTAATTATTAAAATGAAAACTTAATACATCACGTTTTTTAAGTGTATTAAAAAACTGATTTAAGATGAATAAAATATGAAGTTTAAGTTTTAAATTGATAATAAACATTATTATTGACAATATACAATAAAAAATCTATAAATTAATTAAGTTTTGACTGAGGTATTTTATTAATCTAACAAGGCGTTATTATATCGATGAATTAAAATTTTTTTAATTTAAAGAGGTTTTACGATAATATAATATTTTATTAATTTAAAGATAGCAGTTGCGTCAAAGACCAGTATAAATAGTGCAGCAGCCCATTTGTATCAGCAGCCCATCAACAACACTAAGCCAAACCATTAGCAGTTAAATATCATTTCCAGCAGATATTAACATCAGCAGGATTACGGGAACGACAGTAACAGCTTCATTTCTAATAACTGAATCCAAAAGGTAAACGATCGCTGCCCTTTTCACCAAGACCAACTTCATTTCTAATAACTGAATCCAAAATATCATCTATAGAGCCACTTGATTTTTTGAAAAACATTTCGAAATTTATCTTATCTTGTTTTTCTTTGCAGTTTGATTTTTAGTTGTGGCCTGGTTCTTATTACTATCCCTTCCGCCATAAGCGAGTGGGTCATCATCATTATCATCTACAAGACATTTGAAGATCCGTATTAGTATACATTCAAATTTGAAAATATAAGTATTTTTTTTTTCAGTAGTTGAATAATGGTTGAAGTTTTTATATAAACAATACTAATAAAAATCAGAGAATAAAATAATACTTACATATTTTTAAACAATGAAATCAAGGTTGAAGTTTTTATTAATACAACTGATATAATAAATCAGTTTCCATTCTTGACAATACTATTTTTTTGAAATAAAATTGAGTTTAAATGAATTAGATTTTAGAAATGATGGCGACTTATTAAAGAATGAAACCTAATTGTAAAGAAGCATATATATATATAGGACAAAACTTTAGATTGCATAAATACCAAGTAAACTGATTTATCAAAACGTAAATTATTAAAATGGTATTGCGTTAAATTTTACTGGACTAGAATAGTAACAAATTTTATAAAGGAATTTGGGGTTAAAAAACAAACATTCAATATAATAAATTACATTACTACTAATAATATAATAAAAAATACAAGAGGTTCAGCTATTGGTATTTTGTGTTTAATTAAAACAATAAAGTTAAAATAGTTCCTCTTGAATACTGATGTCAAAATTCATCCTATTTTGGTTATATAATTTATCAGGTTAGAATACATTATTCTCAAATTGTATTAGAATGAAGTTGCTACATACTAAATTTAATTTAGTTTCATCAACATAGATCATGTTCTATAATACGAATACTTAAAATATACAAACTGTTGTATTACTTATTTAGAAAGTAATTTGTAAATATGTGGAAACTATTGTGCAACACATTTGTAACATTTATAAAAACAACAAATCATTTGGTAAAATAAAAGAAGAATAGTATGAAACAACTTTGTATACTTACAAAAAATTTAGAGTACGGAATTCTATTATGTTCTACCAAATATGGTCCCAACTTAAAAATTACCAAAAAAGAAGAATATAGATTTCCCATCAA
This sequence comes from Erigeron breviscapus, assembly GCA_034093135.1. NCBI lineage: Eukaryota > Viridiplantae > Streptophyta > Magnoliopsida > Asterales > Asteraceae > Erigeron > Erigeron breviscapus. The sequence continues at coordinate 10,719,241 of CM067175.1, forward strand.
TATCAAGAATTCAACTTTATTATATGTTGGAAACTGAAAATTATAGCTTAATATAAGTACCTAGAAAGGTAAATTAATTTATTTACTAATTATAGAAATACAAATAAAAACAAACTCTACCTAAATAATATATAACCAATATATAATAATTAAAAGAATATTTTGATAAATTGATTTATTTAATAAATATTTATTGTTTTAAATCAGATAGATAGCAATTAAATATTTTAGTGTTCTCAAGAAGTTTAGATAAACTTTCTGGATAATTCACAACATGAATTTAAATTATTATACAAAAATTTCTCGATTTGATAAACAATGATTACAAAGATGAAAATAAAAGATAGTAATCTTACACTCGAATCTAATTTTAATATGAAACAGATCTTGTCGACTGCATTCGTATATTATATTTAAATTTTACTATTGACAAACTTAATTTTTAAATTCGTATCCTTTTCATATAAAAAAAACATATGTACAAATGATTTTACACATTAATATATCATATATGTAATTTATACGTAATATTGCTATAACAATATTTAGCCAATTATAACAATACATTCTATCAATGATAACTATTTTATATGGAAACACATATCTAACAAGGTTAATGAATTGAATACTATTTTGATGTGAAGATGTATATACAACAAAATGAAGGGATACCTTTGGGTTTCCAAAAGATTATTATTTTAGCAAATCTATTGATAATCAGTATAGTTTGGCTGATAGTAATGTTCAAAATGATAGTGTATTGCATCACGTATGTAAGTTGTAGTATTTAATTGATTTAATGTTATAACAATATATGCTTTCGCTTCACAATAACTCGTCAATTTAGTATATTGAATTCAAGTTAGATTCATTCAGTGTTTATATATTTAAACCTTGAATTATATTTAATTATATTTTATTGATACGAATAATAAATTATTAGATTACTTAAAATCAGTTTCTACTATGCCAGCTCCAATGGAGTTCATCACGTAACAAGCTGATAACATTAAACTCCACCTAAATCATACTTATTTAAAGTGTAATACATTTAATTACATGATTTTATATCAAAATGTGTTTATCAATGTCGTAGAGAAGCTTTAAAAGAATATAATACGAATAATGATACAAGACTAGATTCATGTCTTATTTAATTTTTAGAATGATAGATTCATCCTCACAATCTTCAAATCTGAATTTAAAGGAAGGCTATCACCATCCGTTTCACCAAAACCAGCTTATTTACTAATAACTGAATCCAAAACATGTTAGGACCAGTTTTCAGATAAACTGGCCAGTCTCCAGTTGCATTTGGAGACATGAAGAAATTGTCTAGAAATATATGAAGTCCAGTTGCAACGTACAGTTAACGCAACTGAATACTTTCTCCAGTCGAGATCTAACCAGACCTGAAGACATTCCAATTGAAGTCGAAGACAACAAGTGGAAGATAGAGAATGACAATGGCAGCGAAGCCCAGTTGGCATTCTAACCAGATCGAAACTGGAGAACATCAGGTTAAAGCCTTTACAATGCTTTACACTGATTACGAGGAAGACTTTTTTGCTTTATGTACCTTTAACCGGACAATAACTATTGTCTATGTTTAAAGTACAAAAGTACATAAAGCAGATTTGATAAAGTGACTTTATGTCATACTTTATCTGGCATTTCCAAGGAATTAAAGGTTATTCCTTAAATGTTCTCAACCATATTTGTACGGCCAAAGTTGACATCCCAATGTCAACTTTGCCTATAAATAGAGGTCTTTGCACAACCAAGAAACAACTTTGCATATTCAGACATTTGCATTTCTTGGTGAACTTATGCAATATTCTCTCAATCGCAAAAAGGAACATTTCACAACTTTAAGTGTTTCGATTGTTTAGAGAATTTCCAAGTATTAGATCATTGTATTTCATAGGTTGTTAGGATATTTACATATCTGTATTATCTTGGTTCCGCAACAACCTTGTAATTTATTTAAAGTTAATAAATAAATTACACTTGAAAAATTACATATCGATCTCACCAGATTTACTTTACAAGTATTTATTTATTGCATTGTCTTTACTTATTATACATTGTCACCTTAATAAGTAATCCATCCAGTTACCTGGTATACATTCACTGCAACTGGTCGTCTCCAGTTCAGTGTCTATATTGCAAAGTTACCCCACCATTGACATAGAGGTGTCTTCAGTTAGTACCATCTATTGAGTTGGGACTTACAAGTGGTATCAGAGCAGAAGGCTAATATACTTGCCTAGATCTGCTTAGATGACTACTACTGAAGGTGGGGATGGTTCTGGTCAAGATGAAATTCATGTTAATACAGCATCTGTTCAAATTGTTAATACTAATCCTCCTCCACCTCCTCCTACTCCCCCTAATAATGTCCATGTACATTATTCCAATACTCCTGTTCCTAAATTCGATGGAAACAGTGAGACTTTTGGTACATGGAAGGCCAGAATGCTCTTGCATTTTGGTGGGATAGAGAGATACATGCTGAGAATCCTTAAGGATGGCCCACATGTACCCATGTACCAAGGGGTTAGTCCTTTTCTTGATCCTACTGGATCTAGAAGGGGCTCTAGAGAAAAGCCAGAAGACCATTGGTCTGATGAGGATCGCAGACTGGTGGACATGGACACCAGACTGAAAAACATGATCCTTGGGGCTGTTCCTGAAGACCTTATACCAACACTTGTGTTGTTCCCAGTGCCAAGGCAATGTGGGATGAATTGGTCCTTCAGTTTGAAGGAGGTGATGACACCATTGTCACCAGGAAAGTTGCTTTAAACAAGAAGTATGAATCCTTCTTTGCTTTACCCAATGAGAGCCTGACTGGTACTTATACCAGATTCACCAGTGTGATCAATCAACTGAGAGGGCTGGGTGTAGAGAAGGATAAAGATATTCTTCTTGAGAAGTTTTGTGATATTCTTCCTTCCAAATGGGAAAACATGATTCTTGTCCTAAGACAAGGTAAGACCCTGCACAACCACACTCTTGCATCTATGTATGGAGCCTTCAGATTCACTGAAGATAACAATGCACAGAGACTGGTGGCTGAGCAGGATGCTTTAAATCATGCCCAGAGTTCAAAGATTTCTGTTATAAATGAGAAACCTTGTGCTTCTTTAATATCTGCAGAGAGTGTCCAGCCACACTCAATGAAGGAGATGTTAAATGGCTTATTGAACTCAGGCCTGACCACTGAAATCAGTGATGATTGTCATGAAACTGACGATGATGATCTGGTCGCCATGATTGCTAAAACCTTTAACAGGTTTAAGCATAAATCTAATAGATTTAATGGCCCCAACAATGCTTCCAGCTCCAACTCTCTGGACAAGACCAATCTTACATGCTATAAGTGTGGCAAGAAAGGTCATTTCATGAAGGAATGCAGATCTAGTCAGTTGAACAATCAAACTGGTCCCCCTGTCCCTAACAACAATTGGGCTGATGATGGCTATAAAGCTAAATACAAGAAGCTTAAAGCCCAGATTGCTCTCCTGTCTATGGAAAAAGAGAAAAATCAGTGCATGATGGCACAGACTGAAGGAAAATGGGAATACTCTGATGACTCATCTGATGATGATGAAGAGATTAGGGACATGTGTTTCATGGCTTTGGAAGACAAGCAACATGTGGTGAAAGATGATGTCATTTCTGGAAGATGGGTGGACATCATTTTGAAAAAGGTTTGTGAATATGACAACCAACTTGACCCCGAACAGAAACTGGACCTGGCTGAATCACTTAACAGTGATTTGATTTTTGTGAAAACTGTTAGAACTAACAGTGAAAGATATTTGGAAACAGTTCTAACAGAATTAAATAATTTAAAACCACAAATTTCAAATTTGCAAAGTGTCCAGTTGGCTCTCAAGGAGTCAGTTTCGAAATGTGAGGCATTGGATTTTGAAAATCAAAAATTAAAATCTGATCTTGAAAAAGATAAAAAGATTGTCAAATCCTAGATAAGGGCATCTGGACTAAATTATGATGCTTTTTCAAAAACCATGGATGCACAAAAATCTGCCTACAAATCTGAAGATGTGCACATGGCCAGTATCATTCCAGATATCCATACTATGCCTCCAGCTCTCAGGCCAGTTACCCTATATGACCAACCTGAGACTATCAAAACTGAACCCATTGAGACCACCCCATCTAAGGTTAAATCTGGAGCTGAACAGGCTAAAGCTCCAGTTAAAAAGGCTGCTGGTGACAAGCCTTTACCTCAAAAGTCCAAGGAGCCCAAGAATCCTAAGACTAAGACTCCAGCTAAACCCAGGTCCAAGTTCAGCCGCCTACTGAAAATGATGTTTTGTCAAGACTGGAAAGTCAACTCCAACTTTTGTCTAGGCAGGTTCAGAGTTGCACTGCCAGAGTTAAAAATCTGGAAGGAGCCTCGTCTCCTCCAGTTGTAAAACAGAATATCAAAACCCCTTCAAAACCAAAACAAAAGGTTCCATCTGGAAAAAAATCTGAAAAGAAAAAGGGGAATAAATATCAAATACCAATCGTTTTTACTCCTGGACCTGAAGCTGATAAAAAGGCTCCAGCTCCAGACACCAGTTCAACACCACAACAATTGACTGAGACTTCTGAGGTGAAGTCCAGTGAACCCATCAAGAAAAGATAGGTTTACAAAAATAACTAATGATTTTTGTGGGTGTGCAAGGCGATCGTAAAAAGAATACCTGGTATCTAGACAGCGCAGCTGGCCGGACTATGACCGGATGTAAGCCCCTGTTGGAAGAGTTCACTGTCCAAGATGGACCGGCAGTGACGTTTGGTAATGATGAAAGTGGAAAGACTGAAGGATATGGTGTAGTCAATAATGGACAAGTCCAGTTCACCAGAGTTGCATTTGTGAATGGTTTAAAATACAACCTGATCAGTGTCAGTCAACTTTGTGATGATGGATACAAGATATTGTTCGATATTGCACAAGGCACCATATTTAACAAGGATGGGAAAGTGGTGATGATTGCACCAAGGAAGGGAAATGTGTACATCATGGATATGGAACCAGCTCCAAAAGAGCAGTGCTTCTATACCAAGGCTGATGAGGACACCAACTGGCTATGGCATAAAAGGTTATCCCATCTTAATTTTAAAAATATCAACAAGTTGTCTCGCAAACAACTGGTGGATGGGATACCTCAGATTTCTTTCAATAAAGAAAAGCCATGTCCAGGGTGTGAGATGGGCAAGCAGAAAAGGGCCAGTTTCAAGACCAGGCAAAACTTTAGCATCACTGAACCTCTTCACATGCTACATATGGATCTGTTTGGTCCAGTGAATGTTCAAACTAGAGCTGGAAAGAAGTACACTCTAGTTGTGGTTGATGAATTCTCCAGATACTGCCGGGTGGTATTTATCAGATCAAAAAGTGATGCACTTGCTAAAATCATCTCTCTCATCAAAAGAATTGAGCTCAAATACACTCGAAAATTTTGTCAGTTACGAAGTGATAATGGTACTGAATTTCAAAACAAAGTACTTGAAACATTTTGTAATGACACTGGCATCTCTCAAAACTTCTCATCAGCACACTCTCCAGAGCAAAATGGAGTTGTGGAAAGGAAGAATCGTACACTGATAGAAGCTGCCAGAAGTATGCTATCTGAATCAGGTCTTCCCACCAGTTTTTGGGCTGAAGCAGTTGCAACAGCTTGCCACACCCAAAACCGGTCAGTTTACATCAAGAGACACAAGAAGACTGCCTATGAAGTACACAGGAATCGAAAACCAAATATTAGATATTTCCATGTATTTGGTTGTCCAGTTTATATTTTAAATGATTCCAGTCAACTTGGAAAATTTGATGCAAAAGCTGATGAAGGAGTGTTTCTAGGCTATTCAGATATTCGAAAGGCCTATAGAGTTTATAATTATAGACTCCAAAAGGTTCATGAGACAACTCATGTCACATTTGACGAATCAAATGATGCAATCAACAAGAGACTAAGCCTTGATATCTCTCCAGTCGTTCCATTAAGTTTTGGTGAAACTGACCAAGTTCATCAGTCAGTTGTTTCACCAGAAGATGTTTCCAGTCAGAAAGAACTGGAACCTGTACAAAAGAAGAAACCAACCAGTGACATACCATTTTATCCCTACATCAGTTTCAACTTACCACAGAAACTGGTGATTGGATCAGATGTGCGTGCCACTCCAATATCAGCACCAGTTCAAACTCCAATTTCTCCAGTTCTTCGAGAAATGCCTTCAACTGAAGAATTTCATGATGTAAATCGTGACCTCATTGACTCTGATGAGGATATTGAAGTAGTTTGGGCTGATCCTCCTCCAGAAGCTGTTGCAACTGAGGAGGATCATCAGGTGACTTGCACTGATATTGTTGCACACCAACCTAGTCAATACACTAAATGGACAAAATCTCATCCAATCGAACAAATTGTTGGAAATCCAAGTAGTGGGGTTCGTACTAGAAGAGCCACAAGTGAGCAATGCTTGAACGTCACCTTCTTTTCACTGATTGAACCGAAGAAGATTGATGAGGCTATGGCAGACCCAAGCTGGGTGGAAGCTATGCAAGAAGAGCTCATCCAGTTTGAAAGGAACAATGTATGGGAACTTGTTCCTTGTCCACCAGGGTTAAAGAAAGAGCCTATTGGTACAAGATGGGTCTACCGAAACAAGATGGATGAAGATGGCAATGTTGTAAGAAACAAAGCCAGATTAGTTGCCAAGGGTTATTGTCAAGAAGAGGGCGTTGACTATGATGAAACTTTTGCTCCAATTGCAAGACTTGAAGCCATCAGAATATTTTTGGCTTATGCAGCCCATCTGCAGTTCAAAGTCTTCCAGATGGATGTCAAAAGTGTGTTCCTTAATGGAACATTGGAAGAAGAAGTGTATGTTAAACAGACTCCATGTAACACCCCAAGCCGAGGCTCGAAATATCACGGAAATCATATATCGCAAGGTGGAATTACAATAGAACAAGAACTAAATGCAATTAAAGATTCGGTGAATCCAAAACATAACGAAGTAAGTAACAAAATACAACAAGAGCAAATAGCCATCAAAGTTAACAAAATAACAACCAAAGATGGCAAACGATCCTAAGTATAATGCAAAAGGCAGGCCAATGAATCCTTGATCCATGAAGTCCATAGTCCGGGTTTACAGCAAGCAAAGCAACTAAACTCCACGCCCTGGGAGAACCTGATTACCTGAAAAGTGTACTAAGCATAGTCAACACAAGGTTGGTGAGTTCGTAGTAATGGCCCACAAGGAACCATAGACAAAATCATAAAGCACGAAGGGAGGCTAAACCTGACATACAGTGAGCCTCTACAAAACACAATAATGTCCAACAACAAGATTACACAAGCGCAACGCGTGAAATGAGAAATGCATAAATGATATGAGTATCAATGCAAATGCCGGAATGCATGAATAAGCCAATATGCCTATCCTATGCGTGAGCTCAAGTCACCAATGCAACGATACCCTTCTGTCATCGCAATGAACAAGGCTGTATCTCAAAATCATCGAGATATATATGTCTATATACTCGGAGTCAGGTCTACATCCAAAATGGGTGCATACATCTATGCACCAGGATGTCGGCAATCCCCTGCCGAGGGTCATCAACAATGTATGCAATGCTTACAATCGAATGTAAATGCATAAATCATGAACCAACAATCAATAATCAACAACATAAGCCACTAATCACAATTTAAACCGACTATACGTACATATACTTCAGAGGATTCTACTTTCTTCAAGTCCCAGATGCTTATATATAGGGTCACCCGCAGCCTTCCCACCACATCTAGAACCCAATGAAGGCATAACCGACTTCCATGTATGTACGTCTATCCTAATATAAAAGTAATACTTAACTAAAACATAGCCCAAGTCAATTAAACGAAACGAACTATCCCATCAATCCAACAATCAATAATCAACAACATAAGCCACTAATCACAATTTAAACCGACTATACGTACATATACTTCAGAGGATTCTACTTTCTTCAAGTCCCAGATGCTTATATATAGGGTCACCCGCAGCCTTCCCACCACATCTAGAACCCAATGAAGGCATAACCGACTTCCATGTATGTACGTCTATCCTAATATAAAAGTAATACTTAACTAAAACATAGCCCAAGTCAATTAAACGAAACGAACTATCCCATCAATCCAACAATCAAGTCAACCAATCAATAAATCAATAAATGCAAGTAAACACGCCAGGTTTACACTTTTCAGCCCGAATCTCAAGCGAGTAGGGAGATACGAAACTCACCTCGATTGGTTATGAAAGCTAAGATCGATATAAAGTTAAGTTATCGTCGTACAATGTTCACTTCACGTCCAACACCTAAATATCGATCATATACATACGCGTCAACATACATAAACACATATACGCAACTAATGAAGACACGGCAAAACCCTAATTAGGGTTCCAAAGCGTTTCTCGACGTTAAATGGTTTCTAAGACTCTTAATCAATGTTATATAAGATAAGAAGTGAATTAGATTAAGACTCGGCGCTTAAAATGGTCCAGAAAGTCAAACTAGGTCAAACAAGGAAAGTTCAGAATTACAAAGGCCGTAACTTACGGTCAATATGGGCGTAAGGTACGGTGGCATTTTTACAACAGGCGTAAGCTACGGAGGAAAGGGGTGTAAGCTACGCTGGGCAAGTTTTGACGGGGCGTAAGGTACGGTCAATATGGGCGTAACCTACGGCCCTCTAGAAATGTCATTTTTGGCGTAGAAGTTGGCGTAAACAGTTAAATTTTGGCGTAAGGTACGGTCAATATGGGCGTAACCTACGGCCCTCTAGAAATGTCATTTTTGGCGTAGAAGTTGGCGTAAACAGTTAAATTTTGGCGTAAGGTCCATTTTGAAGATAGGGATAGGCGTAAGCTACGGCCCTCACTGGCGTAACCTACGGCCCTCACTGGCGTAACCTACGGCCCTAAGGGGCGTAGGTTACGCCCCATACTGGGCAGCAACACCACCAGCAGCAACAAGTGCAGAAAATAAGAACCCAAACCCCCAATTTCGACCCAAACCATACCAAAACGATTTGTAAAGACTTTTAACCCAATTTGAAGTATAATCAAACATTATTAACCATAAATACACATAACCCAACCCACAAATTCGACCAAAACATCATAATCGTCCACAAATCCTTCAAACCCTAACCCTAATTTCCATTTTTACCATTTTCAAGTCTTGGAATCCCATAAAAACGACTAGAAACATAAGAACAAGCATAAATAGAAGTAAATGGGATGAATTTAACTTACCAAAACGTCTCCTTGAGCTCAAACCCAAATTTGACCTAATTGGGTAAAAAAAATGCTAGAACTTGGCTTTGATTCTTTGATAAGACGAAAGTGAGATGAAAGTGACTATGATTTCTATGTTATAATCGATCCAACACTAATTTGATGCAAGAAATGGTGAAGAAGATTGAAATGGGTCTTGCTTTGCTTTTGAGAGAAAGAGAGAAAGAGATAGGTAGATAGATAAGAAGTGAGAGGGGAGAAAGAGATATGGGGGGGGGGGGTCATGGGTGGCTGGTGGGGGGGGGGGGGGGGGGGGGGGGGGGGGGGGGGGGGGGGGAGAAAGAGGGATAGAAATGAGAAAGAGATATGGGGGGGGGGGGGGGAAGTGGGTCATGGGTGGCTGGTGGGTCTTGGACTACCCACGGGCCGACCCGTTTCTCCCACAAGCCATAAAACAATCGGTTGCACAACTAAATGCCAACAAACTAAATAACGACTCGACTAACACACATTGTCATTTAATTCACCAAACGACCCATTTATTTCATTAAACAAGATTGTTAGTCAAATTACACATAAAGTCAATGGGTCAAAATTCACGGATGTTACATTATTCCCCCGTTGAAAGAATTTCGTCCCGAAATTCAACAAAACCCTAATTATTAAATAAATGCGGGTACTTAGACTTCATATGGTCTTCTCTCTCCCAAGTGAACTCGGCTCCACGTCTAGCATTCCATCTAACCTTCACAATCGTGTAGCGTTTACTCTTGAGTTTCTTTTCTTGGCGGTCCAAGATCTCTACCGGCTCTTCAACAAAGTTCAAATTCGAATCAACCCTAATTTCGTCCATAGGCACATGATGTGTAGGATCCGCCAAACACTTGCGCAAGTTACAAATATGAAACACATCATGCACACCGCTAAGCTCTTGAGGCAATTCTAGCCGATAAGCAACCTTCCCAACCCGTTCAAGAATCTTGAAAGGACCAATATACCTTGGTGCAAGTTTTCCCCGCTTCACAAAACGTACAACACCCTTCCAAGGCGATACCTTCAAAAGTACATAATCACCAACTTCAAACTCCAACGGTCTTCACCTCACATCGGCATACTTCTTTTGACGTTCACGGGCCAATTGCAACTTCTCCTTAATTTGGGATATTACCTTAGTCGTTTCAATCACAATTTCTGGCCCGATAAGTTGACTCTCTCCAATTTCCGCCCAAGCTAGAGGAGAACGACATACCCTACCATACAATGCTTTAAAGGGTGCCATCTGAATAGTAGCATGATAGCTATTGTTATATGAAAACTCAACTAGCGGCAAATGGTCTTCCCAACTTCCACCGAAATCAATTGCACACGCCCTCAACATGTCTTCAAGGGTTTGAATGGTTCTCTCGGTTTGCCCATCCGTTTGAGGGTGAAACGCCGTGCTCATGTCAAGTCGAGTACCCATGGCTTTTTGAAAGGCTTTCCAAAAATTCGATTTGAAACGGGCATCTCTATCAGAAATGATAGAAATCGGCACTCCATGCTTAGATATTACTTCCTTGATGTACAAATGAGCCAAAGTGTCAAATTTATCGGTTTCACGAATGGCTAAAAAGTGAGCCGATTTCGTTAACCGATCTACTATCACCCAAATCGTGTCACGGCCGCTTCTTGTCTTCGGTAGCTTAGTAATGAAGTCCATTGAGATATGTTCCCACTTCCATTCGGGCATCACCGGTTGTACCAACAAACCGGGTGGCTTCTTGTGATCGGCTTTGACTTGTAAGCAAGTAAGATACTCACTCACATACCTAGCCACATCACGCTTCATGCCCGGCCACCAATACAAATCTTTCAAGTCAATGTACATCTTATCCGACCCGGGATGGACCGAATAAGGCGATAGGTGAGCTTCATTCATGATAAGTGTTCTTAAGTCGCCGAAAATAGGAACCCAAAGTCTTTCAACCATGTATAGCCCATTATCATTCTTCCGGTCGAATTGTTGTTCCATACCATCTAGGTTCTCATTTCCAAAGTTTTCCGGTAGGGTGGCTTGAATTTGGGCTTCAATGATCCGATCACGAATATTCGGCCCTACCGTGAGGCTCATAGCTCTAGCCCGTCTTGGTTTCACTCTCTCCTTTCGGCTCAAGGCATCGGCTACTACATTTGCCTTGCCCGGGTGATAACGGATGTCACAATCATAATCACTAAATAGTTCTAACCAACGCCTCTGCCTCATATTCAATTCACTTTGGTTGAAGATGTGTTGGAGACTCTTGTGATCGGTATAAATCACACATTTGGTGCCATAGAGATAATGCCTCCAACACTTCAAAGCAAACACAACCGCTCCCAATTCCAAATCATGTGTCGGGTAGTTCTTCTCATGCACCTTCAATTGACGAGAGGCATAAGCAATGACTTTACCCCTTTGTATAAGAACACAACCCAACCCTTGCCCCGAAGCATCACAATAAACAACAAAATCTTCGATCCCATCCGGTAGTGTCAAAATAGGAGCATCACATAACATATCCTTAAGTGTTTGGAAGGCGTTCTCTTGTCTTTCGCCCCATTCAAAATTTCTCTCCTTTTGAGTCAAGAGAGTGAGTGGTTGTGCAATACGGGAGAAATTTTCAATAAATCTTCTATAATAACCCGCCAATCCAAGAAATTGGCGGATCTCGGATGGCGTTTCGGGTCTTCTCCAATTCTTGACCGCTTCAATCTTGCTTGGGTCCACATGAATACCCTCCTTGCTCACCACGTGACCAAGAAAGTGAACCTCTTCCAACCAAAACTCACACTTGGAGAACTTAGCATACAATTTCTCTTTCCTTAGTAGTTCAAGCACTTCACGCAAGTGCTCAACATGCTCCTCCTTCGTCTTCGAGTATACAAGTATGTCATCAATGAATACAATGACAGACTTGTCCAAGTATGGTTGACACACCCGGTTCATCAAGTCCATGAACACCGCCGGTGCATTAGTCAACCCAAAAGGCATTACGGTGAATTCAAAATGACCATACCTAGTGCGAAAAGCCGTTTTGGGGATGTCATCTTCATGTACCCGGAGTTGATGATAACCCGAGCGAAGATCGATTTTTGAAAAGTGCTTAGCACCTTGAAGTTGATCAAATAGGTCATCGATTCTAGGGAGAGGATATCGGTTCTTCACAGTGAGCTTGTTTAATTCCCGGTAATCAATACACATTCTAAAAGATCCATCTTTCTTTTTGACGAATAGAACAGGAGCACCCCAAGGAGATTGACTAGGGCGAATGAAACCCTTTTCTTGGAGTTCCTTGAGTTGAGTTTGTAATTCTTGCATTTCGGTTAAAGCTAGTCTATACGGGGCTTTTGCTACTGGCGCGGCTTCGGGAATAAGATTAATACGAAAATCAAGTTCACGGGTCGGAGGTAACCCCGGTAAGTCATCCGGAAAAACATCGGAAAAATCACAAACGATAGGGACGGTCTTCAATTCTACCTTTGAGATGGTAGCACTAAAGACTTTAGAAGTCGAGGAATCGGAGGTTTCACCTTGAACCCTAAGAATTTTACCGTTAGTCAAAGGTATCTTAACAACTCTCTCACCACAATCAATGGTTGCATTCACCGCCGTCAACCAATCCATACCCACTATAATATCAAAACTACCAATGTCAAGAGGCATAAGGTCAATGAAGAAGTCGACATCTTCTAAAGTCAAGACACATTCCCGAAGTATTTGACTAATTCTAGTTAGTGACCCATTTACCATTTCAATGTCAAGTACATAGTTTAGAGCACATGGATGCACATCAATCAAAGGAACAAAGTTAGAAGACACGAGGCTATAATCGGCCCCGGAATCAAATAGGACGGTTGCATAGAGACCATTAAGGAGAAAAGTACCGGCTACTTGAACTTGTTGTCCCACCCATCGAGGACAATTATTTCGGTAGTGGTCACGGCTACCACATTCAAAACATTCGCCTCTTCTTTGGTTACCTTGAGGAGGGACGGCCCGAATAGGAGCCGCATTCATTGGGCCGGCTCTTGGAGCTCTACAATTCTTGGATGCGTGCCCAACTTGGTTGCAATTATAGCATGCCCCACATGGAGTAGTGGCGGGATGGTGTCTGTTGCACCTCCCACAGAAAGGATGAGGCCCGGTATAAGGCCTCCTAGCCGGTTCTACCGCCGCCATTACCCTACCCCTATAAGCATTCTTGGGGTCAAACCTTCCCGCTTTCTTTACCCCACTTGACTCCCCCACTTCTTTCCTCTTGTTTGATGAGGACTTACTCAAAACACCACATCTCAATAAATCTTCAGTCACACTCCCGGCTTGGTTGACCGCATTAGCCAAAGAAGTAGGCATGTTGGAGTTTACATAAGATCGGACTTGAGGATTCAAGCCCAATACAAACTTCTGGATGGCCTGTGACTCGGTACCCACCAAGTGAGGAATGAGGGTGGACAACTCTTGAAATCGTCTCACATAGCCCTTGTAATCGGCTCCCTCCATGTTGAGATTTGCAAATTCAATGGTTAAGTTTTGTAGTTCATACGGAGGACAAAACTTTGCTTTTACTTTGTTTTTGAAGTCAATCCACTCCAAATTTTGAGTCCGTCCCAACGTTATTTCTTGGTTCCACCAACTCAAGGCGTCATGCCTAAACATGCCGGATGCATAGGAAATCCGGTCATCGTAGGTGCAATGACTCCTTTCTATTACCGCCTCTATCGCCTCAAACCACCTTATACATTCCGTGGGCCCACCTTTCCCGTCAAACTCCGGTGCCCCACAACTTTTAAAATCTTTAAATATGCATCCTTGACGGTATCCACCGTATTGATTATTCATGGGCATCCCAATATTAACTCCCACAGGTCCCTCTTCTTCATCCTCAACGGCATGAGGTTGGGCATTTTCGTTATCCATATTTTCTGGGACTTCATTGTTTTGAGGCCCATTGTTTTGCCCAAGGTTTGCCGTGACCTGAGCAATAATGGTTGGCATGATATTGGCGATCGTTTGAGCGATCACCTCAGCCATATTTGGCTCAGGGATTTCACCACGACCCCTACCACGGCCCCTACCTCCTTGCACTTCCGGTTGAACTTCCGGTTGCGGTTCTTCCTCTTCAGCCCTATAGTTCATTCCGGTTCTCCTGGGTCTCGCCATTTCTATAAAACAAGTGACACGTTGACCCGAGAGTTAGTCTCAAATGCTCACATGTTAGCCACACAAGTAGTCAATGCTCTCATACCGATACCACATACTCATTTCATAACATTATGCTAAGGCAAAAGTGTTAGCATCATAAGGGATTTTTACATATCATAACATCAAGTAATCATGCTCATAATATCATGCAATTAGACAACTAACACAAATGATTCAAAGTATAATCCGAATTCGATATGCTCTCTAGTTATTGACCGGGTATGTATACAAGGTGTACCAACGGCTAACCTTCCACCTAATCAACTTCCATTAAGCATATCGGTTCCTTATTATACTTTAAGCCACACGTGCGCAATCCACGATGTCATGAACTTGCTATAATATCGGGTAACCATAAAAGAGTTGATTGGGTTCTTTTAGGGTTGCCACAATATTATACTAAGTTAATGGCATCCCATCATTTTGCCCTAAATCATCACATTAATTCCAACAATTTACAACAACAACCCATATTAACTACAATTCACATTCATCACATTGAATTCAAGCTATCATACAATAGGTCTTAACTACGAACTCACACGGGGATTCACATAATTCACATTGCACACGAATTCCTACCCATGCATGCTATATGAAGAGTTTTAACTTAAGCCGTAGTCTAGGTCAAACCGCCTAATTCTCTACGACCACGCATGGGCCACCATTCTGTAACACCCCAAGCCGAGGCTCGAAATATCACGGAAATCATATAGCGCAAGGTGGAATTACAATAGAACAAGAACTAAATGCAATTAAAGATTCGGTAAATCCAAAACATAACGAAGTAAGTAACAAAATACAACAGGAGCAAATAGCCATCAAAGTTAACAAAATAACAACCAAAGATGGCAAATGATCCTAAGTATAATGCAAAAGGCAGGCCAATGAATCCTTGATCCATGAAGTCCATAGTCCGGGTTTACAGCAAGCAAAGCAACTAAACTCCACGCCCTGGGAGAACCTGATTACCTGAAAAGTGTACTAAGCATAGTCAACACAAGGTTGGTGAGTTCGTAGTAATGGCCCACAAGGAACCATAGACAAAATCATAAAGCACGAAGGGAGGCTAAACCTGACATACAGTGAGCCTCTACAAAACACAATAATGTCCAACAACAAGATTACACAAGCGCAACGCGTGAAATGAGAAATGCATAAATGATATGAGTATCAATGCAAATGCCGGAATGCATGAATAAGCCAATATGCCTATCCTATGCGTGAGCTCAAGTCACCAATGCAACGATACCCTTCTGTCATCGTAATGAACAAGGCTGTATCTCAAAATCATCGAGATATATATGTCTATATACTCGGAGTCAGGTCTACATCCAAAATGGGTGCATACATCTATGCACCAGGATGTCGGCAATCCCCTGCCGAGGGTCATCAACAATGTATGCAATGCTTACAATCGAATGTAAATGCATAAATCATGAACCAACAATCAATATTCGTCAAACATAACCCAACAACCAATATACGACAATCATACGCCATCAATCAATATTCGTCAAACATAACCCAACAACCAATATACGACCATCAAACGCCAACAATCAATATTCGTCAAACATAACCCAACAACCAATATACGACCATCAAACGCCAACAATCAATATTCGTCAAACATAACCCAACAACCAATATACGACCATCAAACGCCAACAATCAATATTCGTCAAACATAACCCAACAACCAATATACGACCATCAAACGCCAACAATCAATATTCGTCAAACATAACCCAACAACCAATATACGACCATCAAACGCCAACAATCAATATTCGTCAAACATAACCCAACAACCAATATCCCATCAATCCAACAATCAAGTCAACCAATCAATAAATCAATAAATGCAAGTAAACACGCCAGGTTTACACTTTTCAGCCCGAATCTCAAGCGAGTAGGGAGATACGAAACTCACCTCGATTGGTTATGAAAGCTAAGATCGATATAAAGTTAAGTTATCGTCGTACAATGTTCACTTCACGTCCAACACCTAAATATCGATCATATACATACGCGTCAACATACATAAACACATATACGCAACTAATGAAG
Organism: Erigeron breviscapus; assembly: GCA_034093135.1. Classification (NCBI taxonomy): domain Eukaryota; kingdom Viridiplantae; phylum Streptophyta; class Magnoliopsida; order Asterales; family Asteraceae; genus Erigeron; species Erigeron breviscapus. Next base: position 10,735,847 of record CM067175.1, read on the forward strand.
ACACGGCAAAACCCTAATTAGGGTTCCAAAGCGTTTCTCGACGTTAAATGGTTTCTAAGACTCTTAATCAATGTTATATAAGATAAGAAGTGAATTAGATTAAGACTCGGCGCTTAAAATGGTCCAGAAAGTCAAACTAGGTCAAACAAGGAAAGTTCAGAATTACAAAGGCCGTAACTTACGGTCAATATGGGCGTAAGGTACGGTGGCATTTTTACAACAGGCGTAAGCTACGGAGGAAAGGGGCGTAAGCTACGCTGGGCAAGTTTTGACGGGGCGTAAGGTACGGTCAATATGGGCGTAACCTACGGCCCTCTAGAAATGTCATTTTTGGCGTAGAAGTTGGCGTAAACAGTTAAATTTTGGCGTAAGGTCCATTTTGAAGATAGGGATAGGCGTAAGCTACGGCCCTCACTAGCGTAACCTACGCCCAAGTAAAATAGACCTGGCGTAACCTACGGCCCTAAGGGGCGTAGGTTACGCCCCATACTGGGCAGCAACACCACCAGCAGCAACAAGTGCAGAAAATAAGAACCCAAACCCCCAATTTCGACCCAAACCATACCAAAACGATTTGTAAAGACTTTTAACCCAATTTGAAGTATAATCAAACATTATTAACCATAAATACACATAACCCAACCCACAAATTCGACCAAAACATCATAATCGTCCACAAATCCTTCAAACCTTAACCCTAACCCTAATTTCCATTTTTACCATTTTCAAGTCTTGGAATCCCATAAAAACGACTAGAAACATAAGAACAAGCATAAATAGAAGTAAATGGGATGAATTTAACTTACCAAAACGTCTCCTTGAGCTCAAACCCAAATTTGACCTAATTGGGTAAAAAAAATGCTAGAACTTGGCTTTGATTCTTTGATAAGACGAAAGTGAGATGAAAGTGACTATGATTTCTATGTTATAATCGATCCAACACTAATTTGATGCAAGAAATGGTGAAGAAGATTGAAATGGGTCTTGCTTTGCTTTTGAGAGAAAGAGAGAAAGAGATAGGTAGATAGATAAGAAGTGAGAGGGGAGAAAGAGATATGGGGGGGGGGAATGGGTCATGGGTGGCTGGTGGGTCTTGGACTACCCACGGGCCGACCCGTTTCTCCCACAAGCCATAAAACAATCGGTTGCACAACTAAATGCCAACAAACTAAATAACGACTCGACTAACACACATTGTCATTTAATTCACCAAACGACCCATTTATTTCATTAAACAAGATTGTTAGTCAAATTACACATAAAGTCAATGGGTCAAAATTCACGGATGTTACACTCCAGGCTTCATTAATGAGAAGCATCCTCACTGGGTGTATAGACTGAACAAAGCCTTGTATGGTCTTAGACAAGCCCCAAGAGCCTGGTATGATACTTTAACTAAACATCTTCTCAAAAATGGCTTTCAAAGAGGTGCAATAGATAATACCTTATTTATCTTGAAAGAAAAAGGTAATATCTTATTGGTACAAATTTATGTTGATGACATTATATTTGGTTCAACTGATGATGTAATGTGTAAAAGGTTTTCTAAAATCATGTCATCTGAGTATAAATGAGTTTAATGGGTGAATTAACATTTTTCTTGGGTCTTCAGATTAAGCAAACTGAAAATGGAATTTTATAAACCAAGAAAAATATGTCAGAGATTTGTTAAGAAAATACAAATATGATTCTATCACATCGAAAAACACACCTATTGCAGCACCTTTAAATTTGGACTCTGACCCAACTGGCAAACCAGTGAACACCACTGAATATCGTGGTATGTTGGTTCACTGATGTATTTAACTACCAGCCGACCAGATATAATGTTTGCAACATGTCTATGTGCCAGATTTCAGGCTAACCCAAAAGAATCACATTTTCATGCTGTTAAGCGCATCTTCAGATACCTGAAAGGGTGTCCTAGCCTTGGTCTTTGGTATCCCAAACGCTCAGGGTTAGATCTAATGAGTTATTCAGATTCAGATCATGCAGGTTGTAAGATAGACAGAAAATCAACAACTAGTGGTTGTCATTTCCTTGGAGGAAAACTGGTAAGTTGGACCAGCAAGAAGCAGACGTCAGTCTCTATGTCCACTGCTGAGGCAGAGTACATTTCTGCGGCCAGTTGCTGTGCCCAGATTCTCTGGATCAAGAACCAGTTACTGGATTATGGTCAGAAGTATACAAGGACCCCAATCTTCTGTGACAACACCAGTGCAATTGCTATATCTCACAACCCAGTGATGCACTCTAAGACAAAGCATATTAACATCAGGTATCATTTCATTCGTGATCATGTTATGAAAGGAGACATTGAAATACACTTCATCCCCACTGACAAACAACTTGCTGATGTTTTTACAAAACCTCTTGATGAGAAAACTTTTAAACATCTTATCAGCGAGTTAGGAATGTTAAATCCTTAAAACTGGAGACTTTATTATGAACACCTCAGTGACACTGATGAAGTTCTCTAGTTGAGGAGGTCCAGATAATCTTTGCTCAGCAGGCTATCGAACACCTTTGTGATACTATCCTGGCACTTATTGATTTCTGGATCATCATTCTAGGGGGAAAGACTCAAAATATTTTTCTGACCAAAATTCTTTTGTTTGAAAAATTGCAACTGGAGAACTCTCCAGTTGGAAACTGGCACTGGACTAATCCTCCAGTGTACATGTTCGGTCTTGTCTTAAAACTGGTGGTCAACCAGATTTCATAACATTGTAAAATACTTGGTCAATATTTGTGACACGTGATGGTACTCGAGTGTTTTAACCCACTTACAATCGTCACATGTCATATCAAGGTCATTTTTGTAAAAGGAAACACTTTTTTATTGGGATTATGAAAAGTTAGTGGGCGCGTGGGGAAGTTAAGCCGTCGTAGCATTTAATGCTGACACGTAGAATTAAATTTTTGGTTCAAAATTCAAATTTTCATTTATCAAAATATCTTGTAAATTTGATTTGTGACAATAAAATATTCTTGGTATTTCTTTGGGATTGTAATTCACTTATAAATACCCCTTATTTACTTCGAAACCCATTTACTTCCTTCTTACATTCCTTCATTCAATTCCAATCATCAAAATTGCTTCTTTTCTCTCTCTGCTCAATAAATCAAGAACCCTAATTCCAAAATTCTCAATTTCACTTTCAATGGCACCTAAATCATCCAGATCAAGAGATGTAAATCTCCTTACTGTCCCATATGTTCCCTCACCAGATGTCAAACAGGCATCTGGTGCCCCTGGTAACACTACGCTCATCAAACTAAATCCAAACAATCCGATGGCTAGTTTAAGGGGAACACAAGGCGCTGATACTCTTATTGGTCGAATCCAACGATTTTTAAGGGATTCGCCAATCGGTGTCACTTTCTCTGCAAACCCACGCAAGATGTTTCACGACTACTTGTGTGAGTTTTGGTACACTGCCTCCTTATCTGCTGACTGTTCCTCCATCTTTTTCACCTTAAAAAATGGAACAGTCCGGTGTACCCTTACAGCAGAAACATTGAGGGATGCCCTACACCTCAATTATTGGAGACATGGTGAATCTCCAGTTGTCATTTCCCCCAACATTAATTTTCGCCAGGTCCTCCTTGACATGGGAAACAAGGAGTGCCTAGAAAATGGGGTTTTAAAAACCAAGGGTGCTATGACCATGAAGGGCCTCACACCTTCATGGAGATATTTCTTCATACACCTTGTAGAAAGTATGGGTGGGAGTTCTGGTGGTTTGGACCAGATTAACTCCTCACAAGCAGAGATGGCTTACTGCTTGTGGAACGGATTGAGAGTAGACTTCGCCCATATACTCTTCAGAAGTCTGGTATAGAAACTGAAGGGCACCAGGGGACTATGTATCCCTTTCTCTAGGTATCTCTCTCTCTGTTTTAAACAAATCTTGGGCAGTGAAGCATATTACAACACAACTTCACTATACACTGTCCCAGACTTGTTAAGGAATCTTGACTCTCTGGTATCTGAACCTGGAGAGGTTGAGATTCCAGAAAGAATGCGGCTGGCATTCGCTAAAACTGATGCACCAGTCTAAGGTGAGTCAGAAAGACAACTGGGAGGGCCTCAAAATAATGAGGGACCCACCGGTTCGTCTGCTGGACAAGCGATTGTTGTTGAACCTGAACAACAGTCTAACCCTTCCAGCTCCAGCTTGTCTGTTCCCTCAACTGTCACTGCAAACCTCCCAACAGGTCTCCAGGGTATTCCAAAGGTAACCAGATCACGTCGTCTTAGGAATCTGTAACACCCCAAGCCGAGGCTCGAAATATCACAGAAATCATATAGCACAAGGTGGAATTACAATAGAACAAGAACTAAATGCAATTAAAGATTCAGTGAATCCATTACAACACGAAACAAGTACCAAAATACATAAGGAGCAAATAACCATCAAAGTTAACAAAATAACATCCAGAAGATGGCAAATCGATCCTAAGTATAATGCAAAAGGAAGGCCAATGAATCCTTGATCCATAAAGTCCAAAGCCCGGGTTTTACAGCAAGCAACAACTAAGCTCCACGTCCGGGGATAACCTGATTACTGAAAAGTGTACTAAGCATAGTCAACACAAGGTTGGTGAGTTCGTAGTAATGGTCCATAAAGAACCAGCGTCAATAATCACAATGTACGAGTAGAGGCTAGACATGACTTACAGTGAGCCTCTAAGTAACACAATAACGTCCAACAACAAAATTACACAAGACAAGTAAGTGTGTAATATGAATGCACAAATGATATTCGTATCAATGCAAGTGCCGAATGCATAAATAAGCCAACATGCCTATCCTATGCGTGAACTCAAGTCACCTATGCAATGATACTCGCCTGTCATCACAATGAACAAGGCGGCATCTCAAAATCATCGGCGTATATATGTCTATATACCCGGATGTCATGTCTCCAACATCTCACAGGATAAGTGTATACATCTATACACTAGGATGTTTGAATCCTCAACCGAGGGATTATGTACAACGTATGCATGCTTACAATCATTCGTAAATGCATCAATCACAAATCGTCTGTCATGAACCAACAATCAATATTCGTCAATCGTAAACCAATAATCACAAGTCAAACCAACTATACGTACATACACTTAAGAGGATTCCACTTTCCTTGTGTCCCAGATGCTTATATATAGGGTCACCCGCAGCCTTCCCACCACATCTAAAACCCATTGAAGGCATAACCGACTTCCATGTATGTACGTCTATCCTAATATAAATGAAATACTTAACAAACGTAAACCAAGTCAAACAACGTGATAAACCGTCTCATCAAACCAACATTTAACCCAAATCAATCAATCAATCAGTCAACATAAGTAAACACGCAAGGTTTACACTTTTCAGCCCGAATCTCAAATGAGTAGGGAGCTACGGAACTCACCTCGATTGGTTATGAAAAGTTAAGTCGATATAAGTCGAGTTATTGTCGTACAATGTTCACTTCACGTCCAACACCTAGATATCGATCATAAACATTCACATCAACATACATAAATACATATACGTAACTATCAAATACTCGGCAAAACCCTAATTAGGTTTCCAAAGTACTTCTCGACGTTAAATGACTTTTAAGACTCTTATTCAATGTTACATAAGATAAGAAGTGAATTAGATCAATGCTCGACGCGTGAAAAGGTCCAGAAAGTCAATTTAGGTCAAACAAGAAATTCTGGAAAGTACAACTGGCGTAACCTACGCCCCACACTGGCGTAGGTTACGCCCCTTATAAAATTTTAGGATAAAGGGGGCGTAAGGTACGGTGCTCTCAAAAGTGTAATTCTTTAGGCGTCTGGAGTGGCGTAAACAGTAGGTTTTGGCGTAAGATGGAGCATTCGGCGTAAGCTACGCCCCAAAGGGCCGTAACCTACGTCCAGTCAAAATAGACCCAGCGTAACCTACGCCCCACAGGGCCGTAGGTTACGCCCCATACTGGGCAGCAAATCGACCAGAAGCATTTTATGCAGAAAAACAAGAACCAAAACCTATTTTCACTTGAACCAAAACCCTAAATCGTATTCCAAGGTTAAAGGACTCGTTTTGAAGCTACATTTGACCTTCTAACACCTAAATACACTTGCCCAAACCCGTATTTCCATCCATAACATCATCAAATTCTCCAAATCGATCAAACCCTAATTAAACCCTAAATTGACCCAAAACTCATTTTAGGGCGATTTAGAACTTGTAAATGTACGAGATGACTAGAAAAGAGTAAACTAACATAAATAGAAGTAAAAGGGATGAATTAGACTTACCAAAGCTTCTTCTTGAGCTCAAACCCGAAATTAGGTCAAAATGGGTTAAAATCTTGCACTATGAACTTCAATCTTTAGATATGATGAAGATGAGAAGGAGATGATAATGATTCTTATATTAAACAAATTTCACAACACCAATTAACTCAAGAGTTCAAGAGAGAAAGATTGGAAGAGAGAGTTCTTGCTTTTGTTAGAGAGAAAAGAAAGAGATTGGGTTGTGTGGTGAAATGAAAGAGATAAGGGAAAGGGTTGGGTCTTAGAAGGCTCATGGGTCATGGGTAACCCATGGGTCGACCCGTTTCCCTTTACAAGCTAATTCACAAGTCGTTTTACATTTAATCACCGAATAAGTCATACAATCGACCCAACGAACATACCACATTGTCATTTAATCACGAAATGAACCAAAATATCTCATTAACTTAAATTGTTAGTCATATTACACGTAAAGTCAACGGGTCAGAATTCACAGATGTTACATTATTCCCCCGTTGAAAGAATTTCATCCCGAAATTCAACAAAACACTAATTACTAAATAAATGCGGATACTTAGACTTCATATGATCCTCTCGCTCCCAGGTGAACTCGGCTCCACGTCTAGCATTCCATCTAACCTTAACGATCGTGTAGCGTTTGTTCTTGAGTTTCTTGTCTTGACGATCCAAGATCTCTACCGGCTCTTCAACAAAATTAAGATTCGAATCCACCCTAATCTCGTCCATGGGCACATGATGTGTAGGATCCGCCAAACACTTGCGTAAATTACAAATATGAAACACATCATGCACACCGCTAAGCTCTTGTGGTAATTCTAATCGGTAGGCAACTTTTCCAACCCGTTCAAGAATCTTGAAAGGACCAATATACCTTGGCGCAAGTTTTCCCCGCTTCACAAAACGTACAACACCCTTAATTTGAGATATTACCTTCGGTCGTTTCAACCACAATTTCTGTCCCGATAAGTTGACTCTCTCCAATTTCCGCTCAAGCTATAGGAGAACGACATATCCTACCATATAATGCTCTAAAGGGCGCCATTTGAATGGTAGCATGATAACTATTGTTGTATGAAAATTCAACTAGCGGCAAATGGTCTTCCCAACTTCCACCAAAATCAATTGCACAAGCCCTCAACATGTCTTCAAGTGTTTGAATGGTTCTCTCGGTTTGTCCATCCGTTTGAGGGTGAAATGTCGTGCTCATGTCGAGTCGAGTACCCATTGCTTTTTGAAAAGCTTCCCAAAAGTTTGATTTGAAACGGGCATCTCTATCAGAAATGATAGAAATCGGCACTCCATGTTTAGATATTACTTCCTTGATGTACAAACGAGCCAATGTGTCAAATTTATCGGTTTCACGAATGGCTAAAAAATGAGCCGACTTCGTTAACCGATCTACTATCACCCAAATCGTGCCACGACCGCTTCTCGTCTTCGGTAGTTTAGTAATGAAGTCCATTGAAATATGTTCCCACTTCCATTCGAGCATCTCCGGTTGTACCAACAATCCGGGTGGTTTCTTGTGATCGGCTTTGACTTGTAAGCAAGTAAGACACTCACTCACATACTTAGCTACATCACGCTTCATGCCCGGCCACCAATACAAGTTTTTCAAGTCAAAGTACATCTTATCCGACCCGGGATGGACCGAATAATGCGATTGGTGAGCTTCATTCATAATAAGTGCTCTTAAGTTACCGAAAATAGGAACCCAAAGTCTTTCCACCAAGTATAGCCCATTATCACTCTTTCGATCGAATTGTTGTTCCATGCCATCTAGGTTTTCGTCTCCAAAGTTTTCCGGTAGGGTGGCTTGAATTTGGGCTTCAATGATCCGGTCACGAATATTTGGCCCCACCGTGAGGCTCATAGCTCTAGCCCATCTCGGCTTCACTCTCTCCTTCCTACTCAAGGCATCGGCTACTACATTTGCCTTGCCCGGATGGTAACGGATGTCACAGTCATAATCACTAAATAGTTCAAGCCAACGCCTTTGCCTCATATTCAATTCACTTTGGTTAAAGATGTGTTGAAGTCTTTTGTGATCGGTGTAAATCACACATTTGGTGCCGTAGAGATAATGTCTCCAACACTTCAAAGCAAACACAACCGCTCCCAATTCCAAATCATGTGTCGGGTAGTTCTTCTCATGCACCTTCAATTGGCGGGAGGCATAAGCAATGACTTTACCCCTTTGCATAAGAACACAACCCAACCCTTGCCCCGAGGCATCACAATAAACAACAAAATCTTCAATTCCATCCGGTAGTGTCAAAATGGGAGCATCACATAGCATATCTTTAAGAGTTTGGAAGGCGTTTTCTTGTCTTTCGCCCCATTCAAAGTTTCTCTCCTTTTGATTCAAGAGAGTGAGTGGTTGTGCAATACGGGAGAAATTTTCAATAAATCTTCTATAGTAACCCGCCAATCCAAGGAATTGACGGATCTCGGATGGCGTTTCGGGTCTTCTCCAATTCTTGACCGCTTCAATCTTGATTGGGTCCACGTGAATACCATCCTTGCTCACTACGTGACCGAGAAAGTGGACTTCTTCCAACCAAAACTCACACTTGGAGAATTTTGCATACAACTTTTCCTTCCTTAGTAGTTCAAGCACCTCACGCAAGTGCTCAACATGCTCCTCCTTCGTCTTCGAGTATACAAGTATGTCATCAATGAACACAATGACAGACTTGTCTAAGTATGGTTGACACACCCTGTTCATCAAGTCCATGAACACCGCCGGTGCATTAGTCAACCCAAAGGGCATTACGGTGAATTCAAAGTGGCCATACCTTGTGCGAAAGGCCGTCTTGGGAATATCATCTTCATGTACCCGGAGTTGATGATAACCCGAGCGAAGATCGATTTTAGAGAAATGCTTAGCACCTTGAAGTTGATCAAATAAGTCATCGATTCTAGGGAGAGGATATCGGTTCTTCACAGTGAGCTTGTTTAATTCCCGGTAATCAATACACATTCTGAGGGATCCATCATTCTTTTTGACGAATAGAACAGGAGCACCCCAAGGAGATTGACTAAGGCGAATGAAACCCTTCTCTTGGAGTTCCTTGAGTTGAGCTTGTAATTCTTGCATTTCGGTTATGGCTAGTCTATACGGAGCTTTTGCTACGGGCGCGGCTTCGGGGATAAGATTAATGCGAAATTCAAGTTCACGAGTTGGAGGTAACCCCGGTAAGTCATCCGGGAAAACATCGGGAAATTCACAAACAATAGGAACGGTCTTCAATTCTACTTTTGTGACGGTAGCACTAAAGACTTTAGGATTAGAGGAATCGGAGATTTCGCCTTGAACCCTAAGAATTTTACCGTTAGTCAAAGGTATCTTAACAACTCTCTCACCACAATCAATTGTCGCATTTACCGCCGCTAACCAATCCATACCCACTATAATGTCAAAACTACCAATGTCAAGAGGCATGAGGTCAATGAAGAAGTCGACGTCTTCTAAAGTCAAGACACAGTCGCGAAGTATTTGACTAAGCCTAGTTAGTGACCCGTTTACCATTTCAATGTCAAGCACATAGTTTAGAGCACAAGGATGCACATCAATCAAAGGAACAAAGTTAGAGGACACGAGGCTATAATCGGCCCCGGAATCAAATAGAACGGTTGCATAGTGACCATTAAGGAGAAAGGTACCTGCTACTACGTTGGGATCGTTGCGGGCTTCATTTGCATTGGCCGCAAAGGCTCGGCCGCGTGGTTGCACTTGATGGCCTTGTTGTCCCCGGTTTTGATTAGGCCCGACCATTTGTAGTTGGTTGGGGTGGACGGCTACTTGCACTTGTTGTCCCACCCATCGAGGACAATTATTACGATAGTGGTCACGACTACCACATTCAAAACATTCACCTCTTCATTGGTTACCTTGAGGAGGGACGGCCCGAACGGGAGCCACATTCATTGGGCCCGTTCTTGGAGCTCTACAATTTTTGGATTCGTGCCCAACTTGGTTGCAGTTATAGCATGCCCCACATGGAGCATTGGCGGAATGATGCCTGTTGCATCTCCCACAGAAAGGATGAGGCCCAGTATAAGGCCTCCTAGCCGGCTCCACCGCCGCCATCACTCTACCCCTATATGCATTCTTGGGGTCAAACCTTCCCACTTTCTTTACCCCACTAGACTCTCCCACTTCTTTCCTCTTGTTTGTTGAGGATTTGCTTAAAACGCCGCTTCTCAACAAATCTTCAGTCACACTCCCAGCTCGGTTAACCGCATCGGCCAAAGAAGTAGGCATGTTAGAGTTTACATAAGATCGGACTTGAGGATTCAAGCCCAATACAAACTTCTGGATGGCCTGAGACTCAGAACCCACCAAGTGAGGAATGAGGGTAGACAACTCTTGAAATCGTCTAACATAGCTCTTGTAATCGGCTCCCTTCATATTGAGATTAGCAAACTCAATGGTCAAGTTTTGTAGTTCATAGGGAGGACAAAACTTTGCCTTCACCTTGTCCTTGAAATCGGCCCATTCCAAGTTATAAGTCCGCCCCAAAGTTATCTCTTGGTTCCACCAACTCAAGGCGTCATGTCTAAACATGCCGGATGCATAAGAAATCCGATCATCATAGGTGCAATGACTTCTTTCAATCACTGCCTCGATCTCCTCAAACAACCTTATACACTTAGTAGGACCACCTCTTCCATTAAACTCCGGTGCCTCACAGCTTTTGAAGTCCTTAAATATACACCCCTGTCGATATCCCCCATATTGATTATACATGGGCATGCGGTTATCAATTCTCACCGGTTCCTCTTCTTCGTTTTCCACGGCCTGAGGTTGAGCATTTTCATTATTCACATTTTCTGGGGCTTCATTGTTTTGAGGCCCATTGTTTTGCCCAAGACTTGCCGTGACTTGAGCAATAATGGTTGGCATGATATTGGCGATCGTTTGAGCAATCACCTCAGCCATGTTTGGCTCAGGAACTTCACCACGACCCCTTCCTTGGCCTCTACCACGACCTCTACCACGGCCCCTACCTCTACCTCCTTGTACCTCCGGTTGAGCTTCCGGTTGAGGTTCTTCCCCTTCAGCCCTAAAGTTCGTTCCGGCTCTCCTTGGTCTCACCATTTCTATAAAACAAGTGACACGTTGATCCTATGGGATTGTTACTTAGCATGTCATCATGTCAAATTCATTACAATTGTCTATCATTAACTCAAGTAATCATGCCCAAAACATCATGCAATCAAATAACTAACACGGATGATTCAAAGTATAATCCGAATTCGATATGCTCTCTAGTTATCGACCGGGTATGAATACAGGGTGTACCAATGGCTAACCCTCCACTTAATCAACTTCCATTAAGCATATCGGTTCCTTATTATACCTTAAACCACACGCGTGCAATCCATGATGTCATGAACTTGCTATAATGTTGGGTAACCATAAAAGAGTTGATCGGGTTCTTTTAGGGTTGCCACAATATTATACTAAGTTAATGACATCACTTCATTTTGCCCTAAATCATCAAATTAGCTCCAACCAATAACAACAACAAATCATATTAACCACATTCATCACATTGAATTCAAGCTATCACACAAGTGGTCTTAACTACGAACTCACACGGGGATTCACATAATTCACATTGCACATGAATTTCCTAACCATGCATGCTATATGAAGAGTTTTAACTTAAGCCGTAGTCTAGGTCAAACCGCCTAATTCTCTACGACCACGCATGGGCCACCATTCTGTAACACCCCAAGCCGAGGCTCGAAATATCACGGAAATCATATAGCACAAGGTGGAATTACAATAGAACAAGAACTAAATGCAATTAAAGATTCAGTGAATCCATTACAACACGAAACAAGTACCAAAATACATCAGGAGCAAATAACCATCAAAGTTAACAAAATAACATCCAGAAGATGGCAAATCGATCCTAAGTATAATGCAAAAGGAAGGCCAATGAATCCTTGATCCATAAAGTCCAAAGCCCGGGTTTTACAGCAAGCAACAACTAAGCTCCACGTCTGGGGATAACCTGATTACCTGAAAAGTGTACTAAGCCTAGTCAACACAAGGTTGGTGAGTTCGTAGTAATGGTCCATAAAGAACCAGCGTCAATAATCACAATGTACGAGTAGAGGCTAGACATGACTTACAGTGAGCCTCTAAGTAACACAATAACGTCCAACAACAAAATTACACAAGTGTGTAATATGAATGCACAAATGATACACGTATCAATGCAAGTGCCGAATGCATAAATAAGCCAACATGCCTATCCTATGCGTGAACTCAAGTCACCTATACAACGATACTCGCCTGTCATCACAATGAACAAGGCGGCATCTCAAAATCATCGGCGTATATATGTCTATATACCCGGATGTCATGTCTCCAACATCTCACAGGACAAGTGTATACATCTATACACTAGGATGTTTGAATCCTCAACCGAGGGATTATGTACAATGTATGCATGCTTACAATCATTCGTAAATGCATCAATCACAAATCGTCTGTCATGAACCAACAATCAATATTCGTCAATCGTAAACCAATAATCACAAGTCAAACCAACTATACGTACATACACTTAAGAGGATTCCACTTTCCTTGTGTCCCAGATGCTTATATATAGGGTCACCCGCAGCCTTCCCACCACATCTAAAACCCATTGAAGGCATAACCGACTTCCATGTATGTACGTCTATCCTAATATAAATGAAATACTTAACAAACGTAAACCAAGTCAAACAACGTGATAAACCGTCTCATCAAACCAACATTTAACCCAAATCAATCAATCAATCAGTCAACATAAGTAAACACGCAAGGTTTACACTTTTCAGCCCGAATCTCAAATGAGTAGGGAGCTACGGAACTCACCTCGATTGGTTATGAAAAGTTAAGTCGATATAAGTCGAGTTATTGTCGTACAATGTTCACTTCACGTCCAACACCTAGATATCGATCATAAACATTCACATCAACATACATAAATGCATATACGTAACTATCAAATACTCGGCAAAACCCTAATTAGGTTTCCAAAGTACTTCTCGATGTTAAATGACTTTTAAGACTCTTATTCAATGTTACATAAGATAAGAAGTGAATTAGATCAATGCTCGACGCGTGAAAAGGTCCAGAAAGTCAATTTAGGTCAAACAAGAAATTCTGGAAAGTACAACTGGCGTAACCTACGCCCCACACTGGCATAGGTTACGCCCCTTATAAAGTTTTAGGATAAAGGGGGCGTAAGGTACGGTGCTCTCAAAAGTGTATTTCTTTAGGCGTCTGGAGTGGTGTAAACAGTAGGTTTTGGCGTAAGATGGAGCATTCGGCGTAAGCTACGCCTCAAAGGGCCGTAACCTACGCCCCACACTGGCATAGGTTACGCCCCTTATAAAGTTTTAGGATAAAGGGGGCGTAAGGTACGGTGCTCTCAAAAGTGTATTTCTTTAGGCGTCTGGAGTGGTGTAAACAGTAGGTTTTGGCGTAAGATGGAGCATTCGGCGTAAGCTACGCCTCAAAGGGCCGTAACCTACGCCCAGTCAAAATAGACCCAGCGTAACCTACGCCCCACAGGGCCGTAGGTTACGCCCCATACTGGGCAGCAAATCGACCAGAAGCATTTTATGCAGAAAAACAAGAACCAAAACCTATTTTCACTTGAACCAAAACCCTAATTCGTATTCCAAGGTTAAAGGACTCGTTTTGAAGCTACATTTGACCTTCTAACACCTAAATACACTTTGCCCAAACCCGTATTTCCATCCATAACATCATCAAATTCTCCAAATCGATCAAACCTTAATTAAACCGTAAATTGACCCAAAACTCATTTTAGGGCGATTTAGAACTTGTAAATGTACGAGATGAATAGAAAAGAGTAAACTAACATAAATAGAAGTAAAAGGGATGAATTAGACTTACCAAAGCTTCTTCTTGAGCTCAAACCCGAAATTAGGTCAAAATGGGTTAAAATCTTGCACTATGAACTTCAATCTTTAGATATGATGAAGATGAGAAGGAGATGATAATGATTCTTATATTAAACAAATTTCACAACACCAATTAACTCAAGAGTTCAAGAGAGAAAGATTGGAAGAGAGAGTTCTTGCTTTTGTTAGAGAGAAAAGAAAGAGATTGGGTTGTGTGGTGAAATAAAAGAGATAAGGGAAAGGGTTGGGTCTTAGAAGGCTCATGGGTCATGGGTAACCCATAGGTCGACCCGTTTCCCTTTACAAGCTAATTCACAAGTCGTTTTACATTTAATCACCGAATAAGTCATACAATCGACCCAACGAACATACCACATTGTCATTTAATCACGAAATGAACCAAAATATCTCATTAACTTAAATTGTTAGTCATATTACACGTAAAGTCAACGGGTCAGAATTCACGGATGTTACAGAATCAGTCAGCACTTGCCACTGACAGTAGAAACTCTACCAGCCCTTCAGCTTCCTCTCAATAGGAAACTGGAGATGGTCAAATGGGAGAACCGCAAGCAACCACTCTCGATATTTCTGTAGGAGAGAGTGGTGAAGAAAATACTGGGCTACCCCAACCCAGAGTAGAGTCCGTGTCTGCACAATTTGAGTCTGGCCAAATTTCTGACACTGCTATTACACGAACTGATGATGTCTCTGGCCAGTCACAACTAGAGACAGAAGTTCCACACTCTACGGCCAGTGATGTTTTGGTTGAGGATAGAGCAACCATTACTAAGGCAACCCCTGTGACCTCTATTCCAGGTGAAGTTGCTACGACAACTGCACCACCAACTGATGAAACCTTCCAGGAAACTGGAGATGGTCATCAGGAGTCTGGATCATAAGTCCAGCCATCACTAACATTCATGAATCTGGGCATGAATGATGATGAATTCCAGTTAGAGTCTTCAGACTCTGAAGGGACCGCTTCTGATCAAGAGATGGTTGATGATTCTGTACAAGGTCAACCCCCTTCATCCCTTGATCTGCCCCCAGATCAACAAGTTTCAGTTTCCTCCACACATATGATCACTCAAATTCCACAAGAAAGACCACCATCCCTTGTATCTTCTCTTCTTGTGCCTAGAAATAGGCACACCGCCCAACCGTCGCCATTGGTCACACCTGAGCATTCTCAGCATGACCAACACATTGATTTCTCTGTCCGTCCTTCTACTTTTCCCATTGCAGGATCTATTTCTTTCGCTCCTGGTCAGTCAACTGGTGAGGCCTCCCTCAATGTGCCTCCTCCAGTTGCTCTAGTAGCATCTGTTGCTGGTCCAGTGACACCTTCTCCTCCGTCACTGGACAGTCAATTTGTCAAGTTTCAAGCCGATATCCAAAACCTTCTAACAAGGGTGAGGATATTCAAAAGACAATTGACAGAAATACCAAGTCTCTCTCCAGATACAACAAAGATAATCTCACAAATCAAAAGGTTGTTGATCTGGGGATTAACAAGTTTACTGCAAATGAGGACTTGGTATTCCAAAAGCTCAACGAGTTGGTCAGAAGCTGCAACACCTTATCAGCTTCATTAAAAGAAGCTTTTGATCTAACTCAGATGAAAGTCTCCACATCTATCTCCAACCTGCTGGGTACTACTGTTCAATCATCAGAGGTTGATTTGAAAGAGATAGAAAGGCAGGTTAAGGAACTGTTTAATAAACCTAGCCTTAATGTAGTTGAGCTTGGGCAACAGATGGCCACTTCAGTTGGTCAGAAAATTGATGAGACACTGGCTGTCAGAGAGGAAGAGTTAGTTAAAAAGGTGATGTCTGAGATCGCCAAGATACCACCTCCTCAGGTTGATCTAGCCCCATTGACTACTGAGATCAACCAGTTGAGGGGTTCTATTAATGCTCTGAACACCCAATTGTCTTCACATACAACTACTGTTGATAGACTGGCAACTGAAGTGGAGAATTTGAAAAAGAATGCGCAGGAAAGAGAAGTTGCACAGGCTGGTCTCTCTCCAGATAATGTCAAATTGTTGGAAGAATTGAAGACTAGTCAAGGACAAGTTGCTGGTAATGTCTTGACCCAGTCTCAGGAGACCAACCATCTTTGGAGATCATTCTGAATGATTTGTACGATCTTCAAAGAGTGCAAGGACATGCAGTCGTGGCAGCCTCTTGACCGATTGCCCAGCAGCAACAAAGACTGGGAAGCAATTCGGGCAGGTCTAGATGCTGCCAAGGGGGAAAGAACTGTCCTTGCACCAAGATTGCCAGGTGCAGGTACAAGAAATCTGGTGGAAAGGCAAGTTATGGTTGTTGGTGCTGGTACTGATGCCAGTCAGCAAGTTATTGAAGAGTTTGAATGATGGTGATAGGGGAATGTTGATAAGGGCAAAAGTATTGCAACTGATGAATCTGCCCAGCCGGCCACTGATACACCTTTGTTAGAAACTGGAAATGTTGATAAGCTTCCTCCAGTGTCTGAAAGTGATAGCAAAAGACTGGCAAGAATTGGTGATGGTATAAAAGAAAGGAAGAAGCAAAAACAAGCAAACCAATTGGTTGCCAGAGGACAACTGGAGAGAATGAAGATTCTTGATGCAAGTGATGCCAACCTGTTGGGCATCCCACTTGAGCAGTATCTAAAAGTCAAGAATGATCAAAGGATAATTTGTATGTTGAATGAAATGCTTGACATCGAGCTAGACAAACACTATCCTGATGATGAAGCTGAATTTGATGCCAAGAACATTAATGTATCAGTGGAAAAGGCAAGAGAGATTAGAGCTGGTGGAATTCAAAGGAGAATGGAGAATGTCAAGAAAGTGGTTAAAAGAGTACTTAACCCACCTAAGTCCAAAGGAAAGCTAAAGCCACTGCCAAGAGATGCAGATCTAAAGACTTGGGTGGAACCAACTGAACCATCAACAGAAGATATTCGAGCTGCTGTACAGAAGCTAAGTATTGGCCAGATCAAACTGGCAAATGAATCTGAGGCAAGGGCCTATCTGACTAAAGTACAACAGCGAAGATATCACCCTGGTAAGATCATTGAAGTGAAAGTCTTGATCAAGCCAGGAACAAAACACTTTTATGTTGGTGTTAAGTATTCCAATGGACCCATGCTCTTCACTGAAAATCCAGATGTTCACCAGTATGGTCATTCAGAGCATGTGGAGATGTTAAGCTTGTTGGAGGCCAAGAAAGAGAAAAGCAAAATAGAAAGGGGTTGGATTCATGTTCTCCAAAGTCTTATCAAGTGCAAAGAAACTGTTGAAGAAAAACTGAACTTTGATTCTGAAGACAACCAACCAATCTCTTCAGTGCCAAGAGAAGGAAAACTGGCGAAAGGGCCATCTGTATAAGTTTTCCTTCAGTTATCATCTTGTAATTTTATTTACATTCTTGTAACTTGTGTAAATTTCATTTCCTTGTATAAATGAAGTTACCAGTTTGTAACCACAAGGTAGATAACAGATTAAATCTAACAAACACAAAGAAAAAACCCAAGGCATTTATCGATCTATAAAAATGCCTTGGAAAATTTTGATAGATTTAGTCGAACAAGTCTTTCCAGTTCATACTTGTATAGATACAAGAACTGAAAAAACTTGGCAATATTTCAGGACAATTAGGGGCAATTTGTTAGGACCAGTTTTCAGATAAACTGGCCAGTCTCCAGTTGCATCTAGAGACCTGAAGAAATTGTCCAGAAATATATGAAATCCAGTTGCAATGTACAGTTAACGCAACTGAAGAGTTCCTCCAGTCGAGATCTGACCAGACCTGAAGACATTCCAATTGAAGTTGAAGACAACAAATGGAAGATAGAGAATGACAATGGCAGCGAAGCCCAGTTGGCATTCTAACCAAATCGAAACTGGAGAACATCAGTTTAAAGCCTTTACAATGCTTTACACTGATTACGAGGAAGACCTTTTTGCTTTATGTACCTTTAACCGGACAATAACAATTGTCTATGTTTAAAGTACATAAAGCAGGTTGGATAAAGTGACTTTATGTCATACTTTATCTAGCATTTCCAAGGAATTAAATGTTATTCCTTAAATGCTCTCAACCATATTTGTACGGCCAAAGTTGACATCCCAATGTCAACTTTGCCTATAAATAGAGTTTTTGCACAACCAAGAAACAACTTTGCATATTCAGACATTTGCATTTCTTGGTGAACTTGTGCAATATTCTCTCAATCGCAAAAAGGAACATTTCACAACTTTAAGTGTTTCGATTGTTTAGAGAATTTCCAAGTATTAGATCATTGTATTTCATAGGTTGTTAGGATATTTACATATCTGTATTATCTTGGTTCCGCAACAACCTTGTAATTTATTTAAAGTTAATAAATAAATTACACTTGAAAAATTACATATCGATCTCACCAGATTTACTTTACAAGTATTTATTTATTGCATTGTCTTTACTTATTATACATTGTCACCTTAATAAGTAATCCATCCAGTTACCTGGTATACATTCACTGCAACTGGTCGTCTCCAGTTCAGTGTCTATATTGCAAAGTTACCCCACCATTGACATAGAGGTGTCTTCAGTTAGTACCATCTATTGAGTTGGGACTTACAAAACATTATTTATAAAACCACTTGATTGAATCATTGGTTCTTATTACTATTCCTTCTGATAAAAGCGACGGGTCATCATCTTGAACATCTGCAATACATATGAAGATCAATATCAGTCTACATTCAAATTTGAACATCTAAGTAAAGTTGTAGAAGTGGCAAAATGGGTGTGGCGGCCCGGAGAGTAACACGTCAAAATAGATTAGTTATTTGGAATGGACGGCCTTAATCAAAAACAATTATTGTGCCATTTATTGTAATTAACATGTCAACAATGAAAACACAAATTTTTAATATTTCAACAAAATAAGATTTTTTTGCCTAATTTTACTTAGTCATTTTAATCGATTACAAGGTGACTTTTTTTTTAAAAAACAAAGTAGCAATTAATTAAAATATAAATCAGACGGTTTTTTCGAAAGAATTACCTAAGATTATAATAACTTAGATTTGATATATTCCCCTTTTTTTAAAGCCAAATTTCAACTTTCCGTGTGGGAATTAGTGGCTTCGAATACGATGGTCTCTGTATCCCGACCACAAAACCTTCCATAACCCGTTCTCTAGTTACTCCCCCATTTCCAATAGAATTTTATCTTTCTATTATAATTATAATTATTATTTAGAAATGACGGCCCCAAAATATGTCCAACTACGGTTAAACCGTCCAGTTTGACACGTAAAAGTGGACATATTAAAAGAATACTTATTGATTTTAAACGGTGAAATCATGGTTGAATATTTTATTAGATAAAACTAAAATTATAAAATAAAGTTTTTTTTTAAACAATAAGAATAACAAAATCAAATAAAATAGAAATTCGATAAATGATCTTTAGAAACAATCATCGCTTGATAATGAAAGAAATCTAATTTTTGAGGAGACTTATATAGAAACAAAAATAGTTTGACGATACCAATAATATATATTAAATAGAATATAATATTAAATAAATCGGAAATTGATAAATGATATTTAGAAAGAATGGGGCTTGATAATAGAAGAAACTTAACTTCTAGATGAATATTTATATAGGAACAAAAAAGAGAATGGCTGGTACCGAATTATTCTAATAATTATAAATCTAAATTATAACGATAGTACTACGTAATAAATATCAAGTTAGAAGAGATGCGTAGACTTTGTCACCATAATTTTAAATTTAAATTAGACAAGACAGTGCAAATGGAGCCTTTTTGACTATTTTGTTATCATTACTTACTGTCATCCATTAAATTAATTAAAATTTAAAACTTTTTTTATTTAGTATATTTTATAATTTACTTAAATAGTTAAATTTTATTTTATCATGCAAAAATAACATAATAACAATCACGTACATTTCATACTATTTAATTATTAATGAGAAAATTAAATATATAATTTATGAATGATAAACAGTAGCATACTTAAATATTTGTCACTACACATCTTTTAAATATTTATTTTACATCGATAGATACAACTTTATATGTAAACTTAAACAATTTTGTAAATTACTTACGTGTTTTCCATCTTTTATATTTATTATATTTGTGTTATTATAATTAATGATTTCAGAAAGAATATCAGAAAATGGAGGTTTAAATGTTTTATATTTCAATTGAATTCCAATTTTTCCATTAATTTTTACCTGTAGAATTTAATTACTTTTCAATTATATAATGAAATCTTATCTCATCAAATTGAATTAGTTTAAAATTATTTGCTTATCGACCATAAATATATTATATACTATATATGAGTTAAATTAACACTGCCAGCTTATTAAATTGTGAAAAATTTAATATGATTGCTGCCCTAGACAACTAATAAATTTTTTTAATTATCTTAACAAATATTTTAATAATTATATTTCGTTAATGAGTTTAATAAGTGCAGTACGAATTATTTAATTGTTGAACCCATTCAGCGGACACAATTTAATTGTTTATTCATCATAAATAATAAATATTCGGTATAATATTACCGCATTGGCATCAGCAGCCAATTAACGACAGTTACATACGCCATCAGCAGTTAATTATCAATTTGAGTACCATCAATATCAACAAAATCAACGGAGCTACAGCAGTAATATAAAAAAATTAACATCTTTAAATATAAGAATAATTAACTAATTTAATTTACGTTAGCCATAGAAAAAGAAAAATCAAATGTTATAAATAACTTTAGAATAATAACATAATAAAAATTACAAGTCTCTTGGCTATTCGAATTTTCTATTTACTAAAAACAATCAAATGAAAATTAACTTTAAATATAACATTAATTTTTTTTCTTTTAAGAACGGCTTATATATTATAAATAAAAAGGCATCTAGCAAAGTACTAGATCCCAAACAATTTAACATTAAAATTTTATTGAAATATAACAACTTTTTATGTCATACTATAAAGAGTATAAAATTGAAATATAACATTGTTTACTAAATATGTTAAATTAAAAACAAACATATATGAATCAACAACTTTTTATATATACAATAATTACAAAGTACCGAAAACTATTATGTGCTACCAAATAAGGTCCTAACTAAAAATCAACCAAAAAAGAAGAATATAGAATTCCCATCAATATCAAGAACTCAACTTTCAATAGATATGGGAAATTGAGAATAATAGTTTAATATAAATACGTACAAAAGTAAATCAAGTTATTACTATATTTAGAAATATAAATAAAAAAAATGTTCATGAATATATATAAGACCAAAATATAATAACTACCACAATATTCGATATTATTTATATGAAATTGCTTAAAGATAACTTTGATTTAAATTTCAAAACTGTGAGTCCCTCGATAGCTATGGATCGCTCTCGAGATCGTCTATGGTTATGTCGTGAGTGCGGAATCCTCACGAGATAACTGTTTGATTAGTTATCTATTATATTGCTAATTACAAGAGTATAATCAGCCTTATATTGCTCTATATTCGTTTGGTATATATCACAAACGAACTTAGTTGCCTTAGGTGTGTTAAACTGAACGTTCTTATTTTCATTTTAGGGTTTTTGTTCGTATTTATATGTTTCTGATAATATTAGACTCGCTGGGCTTTGTTCTTACGAACTTAGCAGCCCAGCCCATCTTAACGAAGATTATCTTCGTTAGTGCCTAACGAAGATTATCTTCGTTAGTTGTAAATCAGCTTTATAGTTATATTCCTAGTATTTCACGTACAAGGAATCCTAACGTATATTATGTTTGTACTTGTATAACATACATAACAAACATCATATATAAACATATATAACACCTAAACATGTAATCGATCATTACCAAAACATAATGTTCATCATCATCATCATCATCATCATCATCATCATCATCATCATCATCATCATCATCATCATCATCATCATCATCATCATCATCATCATCATCATCATCATCATCATCATCATCATCATCATCATCATCATCATCATCATCATCATCATCATCATCATCATCATCATCATCATCATCATCATCATCATCATCATCATCATCATCATCATCATCATCATCATCATCATCATCATCATCATCATCATCATCATCATCATCATCATCATCATCATCATCATCATCATCATCATCATCATCATCATCATCATCATCATCATCATCATCATCATCATCATCATCATCATCATCATCATCATCATCATCATCATCATCATCATCATCATCATCATCATCATCATCATCATCATCATCATCATCATCATCATCATCATCATCATCATCATCATCATCATCATCATCATCATCATCATCATCATCATCATCATCATCATCATCATCATCATCATCATCATCATCATCATCATCATCATCATCATCATCATCATCATCATCATCATCATCATCATCATCATCATCATCATCATCATCATCATCATCATCATCATCATCATCATCATCATCATCATCATCATCATCATCATCATCATCATCATCATCATCATCATCATCATCATCATCATCATCATCATCATCATCATCATCATCATCATCATCATCATCATCATCATCATCATCATCATCATCATCATCATCATCATCATCATCATCATCATCATCATCATCATCATCATCATCATCATCATCATCATCATCATCATCATCATCATCATCATCATCATCATCATCATCATCATCATCATCATCATCATCATCATCATCATCATCATCATCATCATCATCATCATCATCATCATCATCATCATCATCATCATCATCATCATCATCATCATCATCATCATCATCATCATCATCATCATCATCATCATCATCATCATCATCATCATCATCATCATCATCATCATCATCATCATCATCATCATCATCATCATCATCATCATCATCATCATCATCATCATCATCATCATCATCATCATCATCATCATCATCATCATCATCATCATCATCATCATCATCATCATCATCATCATCATCATCATCATCATCATCATCATCATCATCATCATCATCATCATCATCATCATCATCATCATCATCGTCCTCATCATCATCATCATCATCATCATCACCAGCATTATCAGCATCATCATCATCATCTTGACGTCTTGGCACTGATAATCTGCATATCTCTTCAAGCACATCTCCTCCTTGATTCTTGACCCAATTGACAAGAAAGGTCAGAGCAGCTTGGACATCTGAGAGATCAGACTCTAACGTGTAAACACGAGTCTCTAGAACCTCAATACGTCGAACCAGAGGAGAATCTGAAGGAAGAGGAGTAACAGGCACACTGACAGCAACAGAATGAGCTGGTGCTGTTGATGCAACCGGAATAGCAGCAGCAGTTGAACTTGGAGGATCAGGAATTGAAACTGATGTAGCTTCAGTGATACGTGCACGCTTAACTCTTTGATAAGTAAGAGCAGCATCCATTGATCTTTTAGAACTCCTAGTATCACTTGAACTTGGTGCATTGACCGGATCATCAATATCGTCAAAAAGGCTGGCTAATTCAGGATTTAAATGATCACTTGCAGAAGCTACAGGAACATCATGAGCCCTCTTTGTACGATGCTCATATTCACCTGAGTCTTCCGAGACAACAACATTATCTGAACCACTGGTACTAGCTTCATCATCGTCATTCTCATGATCAGAATCATCATCGGAATCATCACTTGAAGAATCACTATCATCAGCTTCTAAACCACCTTCAGAACCTTCTGTTTCATCCGAATCGTCATCGTCGTCCACGAACATATCATCCTCAATACGAGAACGATAGTTAGGATTGATCAAGTGACCAAACAAAGGTGGATCAGTAAGACCTTCTACGTTGCGAGTATTTGCTTCTAAATCAGCGAAAAGATGCAAAGGCCAAGCATGTAGATTATAACGAGGTCCTTGATCGAAAACCAAGTTCGGACAGAAGTGTCTGACAATGGCCATAACAAAGCGAGGATAAAGTAGAAATCTCTTTCGTCCTCTGGCACTAAGTTGTTCAAGAAATTCCTGATAAAAGTAGACAGAAAATGGATACGGGCGATTGTAGACCAATGCAACCATCTGCGATGCTATTTGAGCAGAAAGTTGATCAAAACCCGCTTTACGATTGCTTAAACAAACTAGCAAAGCATACGCCAGATATCTCCATCGTCCTTTAATTCCACTTTTGTCAAAAGGTAATTTTATTGCACCGACGTAACCCATCCTCTGAAAACATTGATAAAGAAGCTGAAACGAATATGTCATATCTACCGCTTCGTCTGGTTCTTCACCTAAACGCAGAATATGACGTAGATTTGCAGCATTGAATGCAAAAGTGATCCCAGCAACTGTAGCTTGAATAAAACCATGACCATTAACCATTACTTCATGAGCAGTACTCCAGAATTCATCTATGTATTCGTAAGCATATACTGTACGAAGATAGTATTAAATTCGTAAGAACAAAGTGTACGAAGATATAAGTTCGTAAGAACTAAATGAACGAACATATTCTAACTTCCAGAACGAAGATAAAGTTATCTTCGTAAGAACTAATCATACCATACATATTCTAACTTCCAGAACGAAGATAAATGTTATCTTCGTAAGAACTAATCATACCATACATATTCTAACTTCCAGAACGAAGATAAATGTTATCTTAGTAAGAACTAATCGTACCATAATATTCTAACTTCCAGAACGAAGATAATATATCTTCGTAAGAACTAATCATACCATACATATTCTAACTTCCAGAACGAAGATAATATATCTTCGTAAGAACTAATCATACCATACATATTCTAACTTCCAGAACGAAGATAATATATCTTCGTAAGAACTAATCATACCATACATATTCTAACTTCCAGAACGAAGATAATATATCTTCGTAAGAACTAATCATACCATACATATTCTAACTTCCAGAACGAAGTTAATATCTTCGTAAGAACTAATCATACCATACATATTCTAACTTCCAGTACGAAGTTAAAGTTATCTTCGTAAGAACTAATCGTACCATACATATTCTAACTTCCAGAACGAAGATAAATGTTATCTTCGTAAGAACGATTTGAACGAAGATAAGTATATCTTCGTAAGAACTAATCATACCATACATATTCTAACTTCCAGAACGAAGATAAATGTTATCTTAGTAAGAACTAATCGACCATACATATTCTAACTTCCAGAACGAAGATAAGTTAATCTTCGTAAGAACTAATCATACCATACATATTCTAACTTCCAGAACGAAGATAAATGTTATCTTCGTAAGAACTAATCATACCATACATATTCTAACTTCCAGAACGAAGATAAATGTTATCTTCGTAAGAACTAATCATACCATACATATTCTAACTTCCAGAACGAAGATAAATGTTATCTTCGTAAGAACTAATCATACCATACATATTCTAACTTCCAGAACGAAGATAAATGTTATCTTCGTAAGAACTAATCATACCATACATATTCTAACTTCCAGTACGAAGTTAATCTTCGTAAGAACTAATCGTACCATACATATTCTAACTTCCAGAACGAAGATAAATGTTATCTTCGTAAGAACGATTTGAACGAAGATAAGTATATCTTCGTAAGAACCAACTCTGGACTTAGAACATTTCAGAATATCCATCACGAAATGTACCACGATACGACCCTTTACCTAATCCTGTACATAGCAAAAAATCGTTAAAATCAACCTGTTCATGCCTTGTACCACGAATTTCCATCATATAAAATCATCATCATAATGTAAGTATTCAACGAACATTATAATCTTGAATAATAACAAGACTCCACATCTCTCAAACCAAATCATCAACAAACCTGAAAATAATCAATTAACATATGAACAATGTTACCAATCATGACCATGAAACGAAAAACTTTCCACTAATCATTGAGATGCTTAACGACAAATGATCTTGAAACACTTAAGTCCCATACGAAATGCCGTCTACAAAACAGTCAAACAATGAGTAGTCCAAAAATTCAATTAAGAACCTTATAAGGTTTCCGAAATCATATCATAAATTATAGTACGACGATTAAAAGTAACAGATCTGATTATTTTCACTAAATACATGAATCATAAAATAAATAAATACACCAATATCAAGTTCATGTATTCTTCCTTCACATGCTCATATCTGTATCACAAAAATTGTCATCACACAGCAAGGATCTTATCTCTAGGATATCATCCATACGAATAACAATGTATTTGCAGAATATAGCACTTCAACTTAATCTTTTTAACCTGAACACTGCACACTTAATGAAAACTCATTAATGCATTAAGAGCATAACAGAATAATGCAGAAAATTTCAAGCTAAAATCATTCAAAAAACAAAAAAAAACAGGGTTAACAAATACGAAAGAGCATAACAGAATAATGCAGAAAATTTCAAGCTAAAATCATTCAAAAAAAAAAAAAAACAGGGTTAACAAATACGAAATAACAATGAATCTAACAAAAGATCAAGGAAGGTCATTTCATCGTCAAACCCTAAAATGTCACCAAGTTATAAATTAAATTCTTAACTTGTAACAACTGAAAATTTGTGAGATTTCAAATAACTTTGACTTTTCACAAAACACTTAAAATATCATTTTCTATTATCCCGCCAAATTGAAGACACCAATTTCAAATGCGCACATCACAGTAAAGAGCTCGAAATGGAAAACCACAAGGAGACTCCTACCCTCGAAGAAAATCCAAAGGCCTATGAGAGGGACACACCCAGAAAACCAGTAGAATTCGCAGTGGCAAGACAACAAAAGATCATTTTCTAAACTTAAACAAATTAATGTTCATATCAGAAAATCTTCACACAACCTCATCAAGAATTCTCATGAATGAATTCAGTAAAACATATACTCAGAATTGGAATAGGATCTCTCATGCAATAAGAACTTATGAAAATACTATGTTGACTCAATAAAAAGAAAAAACAATTCAGAATAAAAATAACAGAATAATAAACTAAGCTATACATTAATTAACTTGAATTTATTCATTATTTACATGATGCTTGGTTACTGCTGATTAGATCAGTTTAGCATGTTACATAAACCTGTGGGTGAGAAATAATTCTCTTATTATTAGTTATGAACAGTGATCCAAAAACGATTACCAATATGTTTGTCCTCTTAAACACTCGGTACTTCCAGTCTCCTTTTTGGTTTGTGGCACTTTCGTATTACTTGAGCCAAGGACAGTCACCATGTAACCTAGTAAGTTACTCATGCCACAATTTTAGTTTGCGAACTTATGTGCCCCATATTCAGATACACTCTTACAATCGAAAAAGCACTAAGATTAAGACATTTGGTGATTAAAGTGAGAAAGTCTTTAAGAATCAAGTCAGCGGTGACAGGTCGGTGATTCCTCACGCGTAAAGCAACATAACTTGACTCACGTACGGAAATATACTTAACATTGCATAATACCAAGTACTTGCATATTTGTGACATTAATTTACTTTAAAGCACTTATGAAAACCCGTGACTTTCTATGAGACCCGTGTAGCGAACTTTCTGACAACCTATCCCAAGTTGAAAACTTTAGGTAGGCTAGGTATACAAGGACACCCCAAGGACTTACTTGTTCGAATCTCAAAGGCCACATTAGCTTCATACTTTCAATAATTTATGTTCATATCAGAAAATCTTCACACAACCTCATCAAGAATTCTCATGAATGAATTCAGTAAAACATATACTCAGAATTGGAATAGGATCTCTCATGCAATAAGAACTTATGAAAATACTATGTTGACTCAATAAAAAGAAAAAACAATTCAGAATAAAAATAACAGAATAATAAACTAAGCTATACATTAATTAACTTGAATTTATTCATTATTTACATGATGCTTGGTTACTGCTGATTAGATCAGTTTAGCATGTTACATAAACCTGTGGGTGAGAAATAATTCTCTTATTATTAGTTATGAACAGTGATCCAAAAACGATTACCAATATGTTTGTCCTCTTAAACACTCGGTACTTCCAGTCTCCTTTTTGGTTTGTGGCACTTTCGTATTACTTGAACCAAGGACAGTCACCATGTAACCTAGTAAGTTACTCATGCCACAATTTTAGTTTGCGAACTTATGTGCCCCATATTCAGATACACTCTTACAATCGAAAAAGCACTAAGATTAAGACATTTGGTGATTAAAGTGAGAAAGTCTTTAAGAATCAAGTCAGCGGTGACAGGTCGGTGATTCCTCACGCGTAAAGCAACATAACTTGACTCACGTACGGAAATATACTTAACATTGCATAATACCAAGTACTTGCATATTTGTGACATTAATTTACTTTAAAGCACTTATGAAAACCCGTGACTTTCTATGAGACCCGTGTAGCGAACTTTCTGACAACCTATCCCAAGTTGAAAACTTTAGGTAGGCTAGGTATACAAGGACACCCCAAGGACTTACTTGTTCGAATCTCAAAGGCCACATTAGCTTCATACTTTCAATAGATTTATTTTGATATTTGCATATCTTGTCACAAATATACATCCGAAAAAGCAATACATACACATATATGTACCCGAGACCTTCTTTATAAAGACCAAATATACCTAATTACAATGCAAGATCTTTCATAAGATTTAAAGGACTTGTCTATTTTAAGAACAAGTATTCTCAGCCATATATCTGAATAAGTTTCCCATAAGAACATTGTATACATTTAAGTTCAGATTATAAGGAAACCTTGGTACTTTGTGCCTATCGATACATCATATAATGGTATCACTGAACTAAGCATTTTAAAGTACAATTAAGTAGGCTTAAAAGCTAAAGTATCGTCACGTCTAATCATTTAGTACAGTGACCATACTTCATTTATTATATTTTTGGATTTTCCAATTTTTCTGATGTTTTTGGATTTTTCAGACACTAGATATGTACAAACTTATACTAAAACAACTCTTTTTGTATTTTAATGACTCTATCTATGTACGACTTAAACTACAAAGACTCGAAAAAATTTTAAGTTCTTTGAGAGAAACTACTCGGCATTCTTCATACCATTGAGTTGATATAACAACTCATGACGAGGTCCATCAAAAGCTTTAGTATACAAATCAGCAAGGTTATCATCAGTAATAACCTTTTCCAAATGAATAAGCTTTTTCTCAAAACAGTCACGTATAAAATGATGCTTTATGTCTATGTGCTTGGTGACTTTAAAATTTTTCGGATTCTTGGTAATATCAATGGCAGATTTATTATCAATGCAAATAGGAGAGTTTGAGATATTCATACCATAATCGCGCAGTTGTTGCTGTATCCAAAGTACCTGAGAACAGCAATAGCCAGCAGCAATGTACTCTGCTTCACAGGAAGACTGTGCAACAGATGTCTGCTTTTTGCACTGCCACGAAATAATTCTCCCCCCTAAAAGCTGACATCCACCCGATGTAGATTTCCTATCCGAATTGTCACCACCATAATCCGAATCAGTATAAGCCTTGAATTCAAAGGAACCATGCATGGGATACCAAAGCCCTAGTCGAGGCTTGGCCTTCACATAACGAAGAATCCTTTTCGCAGCTTTCAAATGAGATTCTTTCGGATTAGCCTGATATCGAGCACACATACAAACAGCGAACATAATGTCTGGACGGGAAGCAGTGAGATACATCAAAGATCCAATAATAGCCCGATATTGAGTTGCATCAACGTGTGGATCATTAGGCTTATCAGGACACAACCCATGAGCAGTCTTGATGGGAGTAATTGCATCTTTAGAATCAGTCATCCGAAACCTAGTAAGAAGATCTTTAACATACTTGGTTTGATGAATAAAGAACCCATCCTTCAGTTGATCCACCTGTAGTCCAAGGAAGAAAGTTAATTCCCCCATAGCACTCATTTCAAACTTAGCCTTCATGCTCTGCTCAAACTCCTTGCACATATTCTCATCAGAAGAACCAAAAATGATATCATCGACGTAAACCTGTACAAGCAAGTAGTCCTTCCCTTTCCATTTGACAAACAACGTGCTGTCGATAGAACCTCTTATAA
Source organism: Erigeron breviscapus (assembly GCA_034093135.1). Classification (NCBI taxonomy): domain Eukaryota; kingdom Viridiplantae; phylum Streptophyta; class Magnoliopsida; order Asterales; family Asteraceae; genus Erigeron; species Erigeron breviscapus. Next base: position 10,766,236 of record CM067175.1, read on the forward strand.
ATCCGTTTTCAATCAGATGAGAAGACAGTTTTTCATACCAAGATCGAGGAGCCTGATGTAGACCATATAAAGCCTTATCGAGACGATATACTTTGTTAGGAAAGTCTGGATCCTCAAACCCGGCAGGTTGTTCTACATAAACTTCTTCTTTAATTTCTCCATACAAAAAGGCACTCTTTACGTCAAGTTGATACACCTTTATTCCTTTATAACTAGCATATGCCAGAAATAATCGAATAGCTTCAAGTCTAGCTACCGGTGCAAAAGTCTCATCGTAATCAAAGCCTTCTTGTTGCTCAAATCCTCTAACCACCAATCGAGCCTTATTGCGAGTGACTATACCTTTGTCATCCCTTTTACAACGAAAAACCCAACGCGTTGTTAAAGGAGATTCACCTTCAGGTAAGTCAACTAACTTCCATACATCAAGCTTCCGAAACTGAGCCAATTCTTCTTGCATCGCCTCAACCCATGACGGTTCTTTAAGAGCCATACCAACATTCTTAGGCTCAACCTGAGAGATGAAGCAATAGTACAAGTACCAAGTAATTGCCCCAGTATCCTTAACCTCAGCAAACATACTTGACATCTTCTTATGCTGATTCCTCGTGCGAGTAGAGGCAGAAGCATCACCAATAATTTGATCTACTGGATGATCCTTGTTGACTCTTGTCTGAGGAACCTTATCGACCGTAAGATCACTTCCCAAGTTTGTCTGCACCTGTTTCTCTGGAGATTTAGGTTCATCCTGATTTTCACCTTCCTCATCATCAGTATCATAGAAAGGATCATCAGGTAGAGGTATATGCAGCGGATCATTAGGATCTTTAGGAGCAATCTCTAAAGTAGAATCTGCTTCTTTGGTCCCACTTGATTCACCAGATTTAGAAGCAGGCTCAATGAATGGTGAGGAAACAGGAGTGGAAACAGGAACTGGCCCACCATCAAATGGATCATGTAGAGTAACTACATCTTCCACAATCGGAACACCTGTAAAAGAAACAGGACCACGAAAAGAAGTGAAAACACCATCATAATCGAAGTCATTAGCAGGACCAATGTGCACAGCAGGTTTATGACTGACAATTACGACATTTGTACCAAAATCGACTTTGCCAGTTTTCTGATTGTACACACGCCGAATCGGTGTACTTGGCACATAACCTAAAAAGAATCCCTCCTCAGATTTAGGATCAAATTTCCCTTGAGGAAGAACTTTCAGAAAAGTACACGGAACACCAAACGGCTCAACATTCTGCAAATTGGGCTTTTTGTTGTGCAACAGCTCATAACAAGTCTTCTTAAACCGTTTAACTGTTAAAACCCGATTCAAAATGTGGCAAGCTGTATTCACCGCCTCTCCCCAGAAAGTAATAGGAAGCCCTGAATCAGCAAGCATCGTCCTGGCTGTTTCTATCAATGTCCTGTTCTTCCTTTCAGCTACTCCATTCTGTTGTGGCTCATAAGGTGCACTGAATTGATGTTGAATTCCTTTGGTCAAGCAAAATGCAGTAATAGTATTATTCTTGAACTCAGTGCCATTGTCACTCCTGATTCTCTTCACTTTAATCTCATGGACATTCTCGACTTGTTTAATGAAATCCATAAATCGAGTAGCAGTCTCATCCTTGGTCTTCAAAAAGAATACCCATGAGTATCTTGAGTAATCATCAGTGATCACCAAACAGTAAGACATCCCTCCAATGCTTCTTATGTTCACAGGACCAAAGAGATCCATATGAAGTAACTCGAATGGTTTGGATATAGAATTTTGCACCTTTGATTTATGGGGATTCTTATGTTGCTTCCCTTTCAAACACGGTACACATTTATCTTCCATCCCAAACTTCTTTACCGGAACACCTTCAACTAATTCAAGACTGACAAGTTCATTCATCTTCCGAAAGTTGATATGTCCCATTCTTCGATGCCATAAGAGAGATTCCGACTCATTGGCCTTGCTCAACAAACAAAGGGACTCCTTTGGATTATCAACACCTAAAACTAAACCATAGATGTCTCTCTTCCTAGGAGCTCTGAGCATAATCCATTCTTCAGGAATAACAAAACCCGGCTTCAAGATGAATGCCTCCTTTTCTGTGAAATGAACATTGTTGCCCTTGTCACAGATCTGTGAGACACTCATAAGATTATGAGTAAGTTGTTCCACATAGTTTACTCGTTCTAGAGTAAGTTGTCCATTGACGACATCTCCTTGACCGGTGATGTTACCGCCCTTGGATCCAGCAAAACTAACATATGACCCATGTATATCAACATAATTGGACAAAAGCTTCTTGTCCCCTGTCATGTGCCTGGAGCATCCACTGTCAAGGTACCACAAATGAATTGGTTTCCTAGGAACTCCCTGCACATAAAATGAGATAAGTTAGTTTTCGTGTGGGACCCAAACCTTCATTGGTTTGGGTCGTCCCTTCTCATCCTTGAGAAGAAGTTCAGTCCAATATCCATTGCTAGAAGCCTTGGATGGAACACGTTTCTCATCTTGTCTTCTCACTGGAGAAGTCTTCGGACCTCTCGTTGGAGAAGTTCTAGGAGAATGAGGGCCAAAAGAAGGTCGAACACTTGAGTGAATTTTGTCATAATATGAGTTACGACCATGGTTCATGAATCTATCTTCTCTAGGTGATATACTCCTAGATTGAAGTGATACAATCCTCTTTTGATTTGAATTCCTATGAACATTTCCAGATGAAACTTTCAATGGAGATTCACGTCGTTGAGGTATAGTAAACGTTTTTGAAGAAGATGCAACTTGTGACTCATCAACCTTTTTATCATTACCCAACCCCTTTTTATCTTCCGAGGTAGAACCCTTCGACGGAGAACCTGATCTCCGAGGTCTGTTGGGACATACACTGTAAACATGACCTTTTTCATGACACGCAAAACAAGAAAGGACCTTGACCTTATTCTTTGTATCTACCTTTTTATCGGTACCTACAGATTCAATTTTAGTCCTAGTGTCCACTGCCTTACTCGTTTTTCTACTATCATCAAAGTCACGTTTAGTTGGTGAATTCCTAGACTTTCTAGCATCAACTATTTCATCCTTACCTATACTTGGAGACTTCTTAAGTGCAGGCATAAGGATTTGCTTCAAAGTCCTAGTAGCTACTTCATCAACAGCTGATCTATCCTCAGATTTTCTAGTTTTAGTCTGCCTAGGCAATGGAGTGAGACGTGACTGACTTAATTTCTTCATGTCCTCAACAGTCACATCCCAGACTTTATCAATCCTTTTAGGGTCAATAGATTCTAAAGGGAATTCTAACTCAGTATATACCCTATGACTCTTGTGAAGAGTAAAGTGTGTAACACTATCTTTCTGACCAAAAGAAATAGACTTATTTTGAACAATACCTTTCAATTTCTCTTCCTTTTTAGGTTGAGAAGAACCTCCTACAGACTCTTTTGTTTCCTTAGGCAACTTGGCTTCAGGAATTGAGTCTTTTGGTTTACTAGCTTCAGTACTAGATTGAAGTGATACAATCCTCTTTTGATTTGAATTCCTATGAACATTTCCAGATGAAACTTTCAATGGAGATTCACGTCGTTGAGGTATAGTAAACGTTTTTGAAGAAGATGCAACTTGTGACTCATCAACCTTTTTATCATTACCCAACCCCTTTTTATCTTCCGAGGTAGAACCCTTCGACGGAGAACCTGATCTCCGAGGTCTGTTGGGACATACACTGTAAACATGACCTTTTTCATGACACGCAAAACAAGAAAGGACCTTGACCTTATTCTTTGTATCTACCTTTTTATCGGTACCTACAGATTCAATTTTAGTCCTAGTGTCCACTGCCTTACTCGTTTTTCTACTATCATCAAAGTCACGTTTAGTTGGTGAATTCCTAGACTTTCTAGCATCAACTATTTCATCCTTACCTATACTTGGAGACTTCTTAAGTGCAGGCATAAGGATTTGCTTCAAAGTCCTAGTAGCTACTTCATCAACAGCTGATCTATCCTCAGATTTTCTAGTTTTAGTCTGCCTAGGCAATGGAGTGAGACGTGACTGACTTAATTTCTTCATGTCCTCAACAGTCACATCCCAGACTTTATCAATCCTTTTAGGGTCAATAGATTCTAAATTCCTAATTTGATTATTCTTCAATTCAATTTCATCATACATTTTATTCACAATTTTACAAACATGAACAATAGTATGTAAGGAATAAGATACCTGTTGGTCAGCTTCTTTACAATCGGCCATGTAGGCAACAAAGTCATCTACAGTCATCCCTTCAGGAATCTCAAAATCTTTCATCTGCTCTTCAATCGTCTTCTCGACCTTTTCAGCAGCAGAATTTTCTTGAATCTCAGCAACGTTCACTTGTTCTGAATCTTTCACCTCTAACTCATCCTCAGACTCAGACTCAGTATCATATTCAGCAGCCTTAGAAGATTCCAATGACAAACTTTGAAACTTCTCATATAATTGCTCATCACTGTGATAATGTGTAGTGTCCAAGAAATCTTCCGGAGTATCAACTATCTGTGCCACATCATCAATGATTTCAGCCAAATAAGCATTGTTGGTCTCGTCTTGTGGAAGATTCCAGACATATGAACCATCAGGTTGAACGGCCACAATAGCTTTGTCATTCACAGTAGGATCATTAGTCAACAGAAGAGCTCTATTCGCATTATTGTTGAACGGACGATTATCCTGACGTGTAGGAGTAGCATTAACATTTCTCTTGGGTCGTTGACATTCTCTGGCGAAATGTCCAAATCCATCACAATTGTAACACTTCACTTTTGACTTGTCAAAACCCGTAGTACCTCCAGTAAGCTGTCTTCCCGTTCTTCGCATAAACTTTTCAGCTCTCCTTGTAATCATGGCCAGTTGCCATTTTAGATCCATTTCTTCAACATCGTCAGGATCAATCTGGTCATAATCTTCCTCGATGAGAGATGGATCTGTGATCCTACCTTCAACAAATGCTTCATGTGCAGCACACATAGCAGCAAAGACATTCATCCTCCCCTCAGCTGATTTCATATCCATTGGCATAGACTTGTAACCAGCTGAAGAAGATGTAATGTTACCGATCTTTAAATTTCCAGTCTTTAAACCTTCAGCAGTCTTTTTGCCCTTGTTCCCAACATCAGAAGCCATGAAACCAACAAGATCATCTCCATCAGTATTCTCTGTTACGCCAGAACTACCAACTCCAGAGAAGAATGCGTTTGCATCAGCGGTTGGATTCTTCATGGTAGCATGATACAAAGACGGATCTTGAGTGAAGTTGTCTTGAATATCCTTTGCTTTGTCCTTCATTGCACTTAGATCAGACTCTAAGGACTTAATCTTTTCCTTGAAAAATCTTTCTTTATCATTGACTGTTAAATCCTTTTTAATTAGCCCATCTCTCTCTGATTGTGCAGCATTAACAATAGATTCTAAATTCCTAATTTGATTATTCTTCAATTCAATTTCATCATACATTTTATTCACAATTTTACAAACATGAACAATAGTATGTAAGGAATAAGATACCTGTTGGTCAGCTTCTTTACAATCGGCCATGTAGGCAACAAAGTCATCTACAGTCATCCCTTCAGGAATCTCAAAATCTTTCATCTGCTCTTCAATCGTCTTCTCGACCTTTTCAGCAGCAGAATTTTCTTGAATCTCAGCAACGTTCACTTGTTCTGAATCTTTCACCTCTAACTCATCCTCAGACTCAGACTCAGTATCATATTCAGCAGCCTTAGAAGATTCCAATGACAAACTTTGAAACTTCTCATATAATTGCTCATCACTGTGATAATGTGTAGTGTCCAAGAAATCTTCCGGAGTATCAACTATCTGTGCCACATCATCAATGATTTCAGCCAAATAAGCATTGTTGGTCTCGTCTTGTGGAAGATTCCAGACATATGAACCATCAGGTTGAACGGCCACAATAGCTTTGTCATTCACAGTAGGATCATTAGTCAACAGAAGAGCTCTATTCGCATTATTGTTGAACGGACGATTATCCTGACGTGTAGGAGTAGCATTAACATTTCTCTTGGGTCGTTGACATTCTCTGGCGAAATGTCCAAATCCATCACAATTGTAACACTTCACTTTTGACTTGTCAAAACCCGTAGTACCTCCAGTAAGCTGTCTTCCCGTTCTTCGCATAAACTTTTCAGCTCTCCTTGTAATCATGGCCAGTTGCCATTTTAGATCCATTTCTTCAACATCGTCAGGATCAATCTGGTCATAATCTTCCTCGATGAGAGATGGATCTGTGATCCTACCTTCAACAAATGCTTCATGTGCAGCACACATAGCAGCAAAGACATTCATCCTCCCCTCAGCTGATTTCATATCCATTGGCATAGACTTGTAACCAGCTGAAGAAGATGTAATGTTACCGATCTTTAAATTTCCAGTCTTTAAACCTTCAGCAGTCTTTTTGCCCTTGTTCCCAACATCAGAAGCCATGAAACCAACAAGATCATCTCCATCAGTATTCTCTGTTACGCCAGAACTACCAACTCCAGAGAAGAATGCGTTTGCATCAGCGGTTGGATTCTTCATGGTAGCATGATACAAAGACGGATCTTGAGTGAAGTTGTCTTGAATATCCTTTGCTTTGTCCTTCATTACTCGGTTTCTAAGAGTGGAAATTACACCATCAATCTTCAAGGTTGCATAATCACTTCTTTCTTGTAATCCATGACAAAACTCCTTGTAGGCCTTCGGTAGTCCATCCAAGAATTTATCCACAATCTCAGTAGGAGTATACTTAAGATCAAAGTACGCTAACTCGGCAAGAAGATGTTGATATCTTAGAATAAGATCTTCAACTTGTTCGTTCTTGGTAGCGTTGAAACAGTCAAATTGTTTCTTAAGCATTTTAATTCTGTTCCTTTTTAGGTTGAGAAGAACCTCCTACAGACTCTTTTGTTTCCTTAGGCAACTTGGCTTCAGGAATTGAGTCTTTTGGTTTACTAGCTTCAGTACTAGATTGAAGTAGAACTTCAGGAATGTTGGGTTCAACGGAGGTATAATTGTTGTTGAAAGGTGGAGGAACATCGTTATAAGAGATCTTAACTGGGTCTAGACTCTTAGTGGAAGAATCCTCAAATTTGTTCATATGCATTAACAGTTCAGAATGCCTAGCAGAATCTAATTTAGCATTTAAATCCAAAATCTCTATCTTAGCATCAGCTAGTTCTTTTTCGATAGTTGCACACTTCTTTGCTAACAACGAGTAAGCTTCACCGCCTACTCTTTCTACAGCTACCGACTGTTTGACTGTCGAAGAAGAAGCCATCGGAACGAAAATAAGAGAGAGAACAAAAATAAGAAAGAGAACGAAAATAAGAAAGAAACGAATAAGAAAGATCTGAACGAAAATAAGAAAGGAACGAAAATAAGAAAGAGAACGAAAATAAGACTAAATTCGTAAGAAGAGATCTGAACGAAGATAGCTAAATTCGCAAGTGAAGGTTAGAACGAAGATAACTCTAAGTTCGTAAGGTGTGAACTGAACGAAGATATATATATATATATATATATATATATATATATATATATATATATATATATATATATATATATATATATATATATATATATATATATATATATATATATATATATATATATATATATATATATATATATATATATATATATATATATATATATATATATATATATATATATATATATATATATATATATATATATATATATATATATATATATATATATATATATATATATATATATATATATATATATATATATATATATATATATATATATATATATATATATATATATATATATATATATATATATATATATATATATATATATATATATATATATATATATATATATATATATATATATATATATATATATATATATATATATATATATATATATATATATATATATATATATATATATATATATATATATATATATATATATATATATATATATATATATATATATATATATATATATATATATATATATATATATATATATATATATATATATATATATATATATATATATATATATATATATATATATATATATATATATATATATATATATATATATATATATATATATATATATATATATATATATATATATATATATATATATATATATATATATATATATATATATATATATATATATATATATATATATATATATATATATATATATATATATATATATATATATATATATATATATATATATATATATATATATATATATATATATATATATATATATATATATATATATATATATATATATATATATATATATATATATATATATATATATATATATATATATATATATATATATATATATATATATATATATATATATATATATATATATATATATATATATATATATATATATATATATATATATATATATATATATATATATATATATATATATATATATATATATATATATATATATATATATATATATATATATATATATATATATATATATATATATATATATATATATATATATATATATATATATATATATATATATATATATATATATATATATATATATATATATATATATATATATATATATATATATATATATATATATATATATATATATATATATATATATATATATATATATATATATATATATATATATATATATATATATATATATATATATATATATATATATATATATATATATATATATATATATATATATATATATATATATATATATATATATATATATATATATATATATATATATATATATATATATATATATATATATATATATATATATATATATATATATATATATATATATATATATATATATATATATATATATATATATATATATATATATATATATATATATATATATATATATATATATATATATATATATATATATATATATATATATATATATATATATATATATATATATATATATATATATATATATATATATATATATATATATATATATATATATATATATATATATATATATATATATATATATATATATATATATATATATATATATATATATATATATATATATATATATATATATATATATATATATATATATATATATATATATATATATATATATATATATATATATATATATATATATATATATATATATATATATATATATATATATATATATATATATATATATATATATATATATATATATATATATATATATATATATATATATATATATATATATATATATATATATATATATATATATATATATATATATATATATATATATATATATATATATATATATATATATATATATATATATATATATATATATATATATATATATATATATATATATATATATATATATATATATATATATATATATATATATATATATATATATATATATATATATATATATATATATATATATATATATATATATATATATATATATATATATATATATATATATATATATATATATATATATATATATATATATATATATATATATATATATATATATATATATATATATATATATATATATATATATATATATATATATATATATATATATATATATATATATATATATATATATATATATATATATATATATATATATATATATATATATATATATATATATATATATATATATATATATATATATATATATATATATATATATATATATATATATATATATATATATATATATATATATATATATATATATATATATATATATATATATATATATATATATATATATATATATATATATATATATATATATATATATATATATATATATATATATATATATATATATATATATATATATATATATATATATATATATATATATATATATATATATATATATATATATATATATATATATATATATATATATATATATATATATATATATATATATATATATATATATATATATATATATATATATATATATATATATATCTATGTGGAATGCACATACGAAGAGTCGAAAGAGCCTTTACTTCGACTGCATAGAGGGCCTTTTCGTCACCCTTTAATTCTGCCATTCTGTAAGTTGAAGTAACACCATTGACAGTAAGAGTAGGCCACTCATATCCTTCAGTAATCATAAGCCACATATTTAAATCTTCTCTTTGTATAAAATCTTCGAATCGACCTCTCCACGCCCAGAAGTCAGCTAATGAAACTAACTTCGGTGGAGAATTGGTCCTTCCGACTAGATGATCATGATAAACCAGAGAATTTAGGTATTGTGCAATGGCACTGTTGACTATCGAAGAAGAAGCCATCGGAACGAAAATAAGAAAGAGAACGAAAATAAGACTAAATTCGTAAGAAGAGATCTGAACGAAGATAGCTAAATTCGCAAGTGAAGGTTAGAACGAAGATGACTCTAAGTTCGTAAGGTGTGAACTGAACGAAGATAGCTTAAGTTCGTAAGCTAAATTCGTAAGGTGAAAGCTGAACGAAGATAACTTAATTTGTAAGTAAATTCGTAAGAAGAGTTGAACGAAGATGACTCTAAGTTCGTAAGGTGTGAACTGAACGAAGATAGCTTAAGTTCGTAAGCTAAATTCGTAAGGTGAAAGCTGAACGAAGATAACTTAATTTCGTAAGTTAAATTCGCAAGTGAAGGTTAGAACGAAGATGACTCTAAGTTCGTAAGGTGTGAACTGAACGAAGATAGCTTAAGTTCGTAAGCTAAATTCGTAAGGTGAAAGCTGAACGAAGATAACTTAATTTCGTAAGTTAAATTCGTAAGAAAGCTGAACGAAGATAGCTTAAGTTCGTAAGCTAAATTCGTAAGAAAGCTGAACGAAGATAACTTAATTTCGTAAGTAAATTCGTAAGAAAGCTGAACGAAGATAGCTTAAGTTCGTAAGCTAAATTCGTAAGAAAGCTGAACGAAGATAACTTAAGTTCGTAAGCTAAATTCGTAAGAAAGCTGAACGAAAATAAGACTAAATTCGTAAGAAGAGATCTGAACGAAGATAGCTAAATTCGCAAGTGAAGGTTAGAACGAAGATGACTCTAAGTTCGTAAGGTGTGAACTGAACGAAGATAGCTCTAAGTTCGTAAGGTGTGAACTGAACGAAGATAGCTTAAGTTCGTAAGCTAAATTCGTAAGGTGAAAGCTGAACGAAGATAACTTAATTTCGTAAGTTAAATTCGTAAGAAGGTTAGAACGAAGATGACTCTAAGTTCGTAAGGTGTGAACTGAACGAAGATAGCTTAAGTTCGTAAGCTAAATTCGTAAGAAAGCTGAACGAAGATAACTTAATTTCGTAAGTTAAATTCGCAAGAAGGTTAGAACGAAGATGACTCTAAGTTCGTAAGGTGTGAACTGAACGAAGATAGCTTAAGTTCGTAAGCTAAATTCGTAAGAAAGCTGAACGAAGATAACTTAATTTCGTAAGCTAAATTCGCAAGTGAAGGTTAGAACGAAGATGACTCTAAGTTCGTAAGGTGTGAACTGAACGAAGATAGCTTAAGTTCGTAAGCTAAATTCGTAAGGTGAAAGCTGAACGAAGATAACTTAAGTTCGTAAGGTGTGAACTGAACGAAGATAGCTTAAGTTCGTAAGCTAAATTCGTAAGGTGAAAGCTGAACGAAGATAACTTAATTTCGTAAGTTAAATTCGTAAGGTGAAAGCTGAACGAAGATAACTTAATTTCGTAAGTTAAATTCGTAAGAAAGCTGAACGAAGATAACTTAAGTTCGTAAGCTAAATTCGTAAGAAAGCTGAACGAAGATAACTTAATTCGTAAGCTAAATTCGTAAGAAAGCTGAACGAAGATAGCTTAAGTTCGTAAGCTAAATTCGTAAGAAAGCTGAACGAAGATAACTTAATTTCGTAAGTAAATTCGTAAGAAGAGTCTGAACGAAGATAGCTTAAGTTCGTAAGCTAAATTCGTAAGAAAGCTGAACGAAGATAACTTAATTCGTAAGCTAAATTCGTAAGAAAGCTGAACGAAGATAACTTAATTCGTAAGCTAAATTCGTAAGAAAGCTGAACGAAGATAGCTTAAGTTCGTAAGCTAAATTCGTAAGAAAGCTGAACGAAGATAACTTAATTTCGTAAGTAAATTCGTAAGAAGAGTCTGAACGAAGATAGCTTAAGTTCGTAAGCTAAATTCGTAAGAAAGCTGAACGAAGATAACTTAATTCGTAAGCTAAATTCGTAAGAAAGCTGAACGAAGATAACTTAATTCGTAAGCTAAATTCGTAAGAAAGCTGAACGAAGATAGCTTAAGTTCGTAAGCTAAATTCGTAAGAAAGCTGAACGAAGATAACTTAATTTCGTAAGTAAATTCGTATGAAGGTTAGAACGAAGATGACTCTAAGTTCGTAAGGTGTGAACTGAACGAAGATAGCTTAAGTTCGTAAGCTAAATTCGTAAGGTGAAAGCTGAACGAAGATAACTTAAGTTCGTAAGTTAAATTCGTAGAGAGAGAACGAAGATAACGACTGGAAGGGTTTTTCGAACAGTTTTTGAGAGAAAACGATCAAACAAACGATCTCGAACCCTTCGATAAGATATCGATAGGCTCTGATACCACTTGTGAGTCCCTCGATAGCTATGGATCGCTCTCGAGATCGTCTATGGTTATGTCGTGAGTGCGGAATCCTCACGAGATAACTGTTTGATTAGTTATCTATTATATTGCTAATTACAAGAGTATAATCAGCCTTATATTGCTCTATATTCGTTTGGTATATATCACAAACGAACTTAGTTGCCTTAGGTGTGTTAAACTGAACGTTCTTATTTTCATTTTAGGGTTTTTGTTCGTATTTATATGTTTCTGATAATATTAGACTGCATATGATACTACTGACCTGCTGATATTACCATTAAATTGTTGACGCCATGACTTTCTGTACGTTAATTGCAAATCTAAATGCCTAAGCTTAATGAATTTTAATGAATTTTAAACAAATAGTCTTTTTAATAGATATTATCATATAACATATATATATATATATATATATATATATATATATATATATATATATATATATATATATATATATATATATATATATATATATATATATATATATATATATATATATATATATATATATATATATATATATATATATATATATATATATATATATATATATATATATATATATATATATATATATATATATATATATATATATATATATATATATATATATATATATATATATATATATATATATATATATATATATATATATATATATATATATATATATATATATATATATATATATATATATATATATATATATATATATATATATATATATATATATATATATATATATATATATATATATATATATATATATATATATATATATATATATATATATATATATATATATATATATATATATATATATATATATATATATATATATATATATATATATATATATATATATATATATATATATATATATATATATATATATATATATATATATATATATATATATATATATATATATATATATATATATATATATATATATATATATATATATATATATATATATATATATATATATATATATATATATATATATATATATATATATATATATATATATATATATATATATATATATATATATATATATATATATATATATATATATATATATATATATATATATATATATATATATATATATATATATATATATATATATATATATATATATATATATATATATATATATATATATATATATATATATATATATATATATATATATATATATATATATATATATATATATATATATATATATATATATATATATATATATATATATATATATATATATATATATATATATATATATATATATATATATATATATATATATATATATATATATATATATATATATATATATATATATATATATATATATATATATATATATATATATATATATATATATATATATATATATATATATATATATATATATATATATATATATATATATATATATATATATATATATATATATATATATATATCAAAAAATAAATATAATAGAGGGAATATATATATATATATATAATTGTAATAATTAAAATAAAAACTTAATACATATCATATTTAAGGGTATCATAAAACAAATTTAAGATATATAAAATATGATATTTATGTATTAAATTCAGAATATACAACATTACTGACAATATACAATAAAACATCGATAAAGTAATAATGTCGAGACTTTTTGTACAAAATTTGTAAACGAAGTTGAGAATGATTCAATAGCTTAAAATGAAACATTGTAAATGTTGGAGTCAAAGTCACTCATACATTACAAGAAAGATTTGAAGATGACAAACAACTCAAGAAATACTTAAGCCCTTGGTTCTGGAACTGAGTCAGCTTGAATAATCTCAAGCTGAGTCAGCCTGAACATCTTCACTGGAAGATGGTATCTCTCAAGCTGCATCAAAAGAAGAACTAGCACTTGGTCTAAATCGAAGATGAAGAACAAGGATAGAGGACCAAGCTAATGGGTGGAAATCAGCTTGGATCTTACAGTCAGCTTGGAAGGTACATATTCAGCCTGGAGTCTTGCAAGTGCTCCAGTGTTGTTATAACTTTGTATATATCATCAATCAACTGGATAAGCACCAGAAAGGACATTCTAGAAGTACCAGTTGTTGATTGTAAACATTCTATGAGGTGTCCATTTTATTGTTGCTGCACGATCAACCTTGGTGAACAAGTAGGGAACAAAAAGGACAATGTCACTGTCACCTAGTACTAATCAAGCAGAAGCCATTAGATCAAGACGCGTGGAAAGAAATGGACGGCATCCAAGGCAGTGTTGATGCCTATATAAACCAGCCTTTGTGTCTCAAGAATGTGTGCATCCATAACTTTAACTCTCACAACGATTAAAGCTATCAGCTTGGATCCGTGTTGTACTCAGCTTAGGCTAGTAGAGTTAATAAACAAAGTTGTAACTTGCTATTCAACCAAGTAGTTAGATTTGTAGGCTAATCTATTCCACAACTACTTGTAATTCTTTTTATTCTTAAATAAAAGAATTAGTTGAAAATAAGCTAGCACTTTGTTCTTGGACTGCACTTTACTTTATTGTCTTTATATTCTGTTTACTTACTTACTGTTTCATTAATATCAAGCTGAATATGGAAAAACACTTTAAGTTAATTTACATTCCGCATTAAAAAGTGTTTTCAAGCTGATTAAGTTTAAAAGTTGTATTCACCCCCCTCCCCCCTTCTACAACTCTTTGAGACATCTTAAACCATCCTGTTATCTCCTTGGGGACCTATCAGGTGGTATCAGAGCAGGGGTTTTGTAATACACTTAACTTGATCCCTCTCATTTAACTTTTATTTTGGTTTAAAATATGTCTCAACCTATGTACACTGATAATGGTTCTTCAACCAGACCACCCATGTTTGACAAGACTGATTTCAGTGGGTGGAAAGGAAGAATGTCCTTTTTTTCTTGAATCTATTGATAATGACATGCCTGACATACTTGTTGATGGACCATGTGTTCCAAGGGATACAGTAATCACACCTAGGCCAGCTCCAACTGATGGATCTGAGCCTGGTGCACCTGATGTCAGAGTTGTTATCAAACCCAGAGCAGATTGGGGTGATGAAGATAAAAGAATGGTCAACTTGGATGTAAAGGCCAAGAACTTTATTGTCCAAGCTGTACCTAAGGACATCTATAGAGCCATTAGACATTGTCCAAGTGCTAAAAAGATGTGGGATACATTGACTGTTATGTATGAGGGATGTGCAACTTCTATGGAGTCTACCAAGACTACCTTAACTAGAAGGTATGAAAGATTCTTTGCACATAAGAATGAATCCCTCACTGACACTCATACCTGATTTAATGCACTTGTCAATGACTTGATTGCTATTGACATACATAAAGATGATGATGTACTTAAAAGAAAATTTTTAGATTCATTACCTTTAAAATGGAATAACTATGTTGCTAGTGTCAAGTTGAGTCCTGTGTACAAAGAACTTGACTTACCAGGTCTTTATGGGTTGCTTCACAACCATGAATGCACTGAAGCTGAAAAGTTGATTGCCATGGGTGATGATGTGGGAAGCTCTAGCTCTGCACTTGTTGCATCTTCAACTGAGCATCCCAGCCCAATGTGTGATGAACCTGTTCCAAGTCAGTTTGTGAGTGATATTGTTGAAACTGATAAACCTTGTGAATCTGAGACTGAATATTATTCTAGTGATGAAACTGAGAGTTTGGCTAGTGAGGTTGCCATGTTGGCAGAAAGATTGAGGAAGAAATTTTTTTCAAAATTTAAAGGAAAAAGAGTTTCTAAAAGTGACAAACCTAGAAAGCCTTTAGATATGTCAAAAATCACTTGTTATAAATGTGGTAAAACTGGTCATATGGCAAATGATTGTAAAGTAAAACCCACTCAACAAGCTGATAACTCTAAATCTAAGAATAGTGGAAAAGATGAAAAATACTCTAAACTCAGGCTGAAATATAAGAAACTTAAAGCACATGTTGCTAAGTTGAGTGAGAAAAGTCTTGTTGCAAAAGATTGGACTGAGAGTGCAACTTCATCTGATGATGAAGGCTATGAAGATGCTCAATGCTTCATGGTCAAAGAGCAGTCAGCTAGGTGTCAAGAAATACAGAAAAGTGCTTGATGGCCAAAGATGCTACTGAAAAACTTCTTGATGACATGACCAAGCTGAGGGAAGAAAATAATCAGCTTACCCAGTCAGCTCACTCTGCATCCACTATTCAAGAGGGCATTGACAATGCATTTATCTGGTACTTGGACAGTGGATGTTCCAAGCATATGACCGGATGTAAGTCCCTGCTGTGTGACTTTAGGAACAGACTTGGTCCTAATGTCACTTTTGGTGATGATTCTCAAGGAACTACAGAAGGATATGGTTCTCTTACAAATGGTCCTCTCACATTCAGAAGAGTCTCTTATGTCAGTGGGCTGAAGCACAATCTGATAAGTGTTAGCCAATTATGTGATGCTGGCTATGAAGTGAGATTTCGAGCTGATAGAGGAATCGTGTGTGATTTGGAAGGAAATGTTGTTCTGATTGCTAAAAGAGATTAATCTCTTTACACCTTTGATATGAGCAATCCTACAGTACTGAAAGAAGTGTGTTTCTTGTCTAAAACTCAAGATGAGTTGAATTGGTTATGGCACAAGAGATTATCTCATATGAATTTCAAAGATATAAATAAATTGAGCAAAAATGAATTAGTCTCTGGTCTTCCTGCTATCAAGTATGAGAAGGACAAATTGTGCAGTGCTTGTGAAAAAGGAAAGCAACACAAAGCTTCTTTCAAATCTAGAACATGTTCAACTATTGAATCTTGTTTGGACTTGTTGCATATGGATCTGTTTGGTCCAGTTAGTACCCCTTCTTTAAGTGATAAAAGGTACTCACTGGTTATTGTAGATGAATATTCAAGGTTCACATGGGTCTTCTTTCTCAAAGCCAAAAGTGAAACTGCTGAAGTAATCATTAATTTTATTAAGAATGCTGAAGTCCTTTACAAGAAGCCAGTCAGGCAGCTTAGAAGTGATAATGGGACTGAGTTCAGAAATCAAACTCTGCACTCTTTCTGCATTAGTAAGGGCATCTCTCAATGTTACTCAGCTGCAAGAACTCCACAACAAAATGGAGTTGCTGAAAGAAGAAATAGAACCCTGATTGAAGCTGCAAGATCCATGCTAGCTCAAAATGGTGTGAAAGTTCATTTCTGGGCTGAAGCTATTCACACAGCCTGCTTCACCCAGAACAGATCATTGATTGTAAAAGGCATCAGAAGACAGCATATGAAGTCTTGAAGGGCAGAAGACCTGAAATAGGGTTCTTAAGAATGTTTGGAAGTCCTTGCTTCATTCTGAATCAAAGAGACCATCTTGGCAAATTTGATGCCAAAGCTGGTGAAGGAATATTTCTTGGTTATTCTACACTCATGAAAGCCTACAGAGTGTATAACAAAAGAACAAGAGTGATTGAAGACACAGTTCATGTAAAAATAGATGAATCAAACTCAGTCAGCTCGGCTCAGGAAGATGGTGATTTCGACTTTGAAGAGCTTGCTGTTCCTGACTGTGATCCTCCTACTGATCCTATTATTGAAGAAAACAATGCACCTATTGAGGGGGAGATTCCTATTTTTCATGATCTTGACCATGAGCTGAATCAGCTTCATGTTTCTACTCAACCTCAGAAAACAAATGAAGAAGGTGTGGAAATTTCTGCATGTTTGTCAATTTTGTTAGCAAGACTGAACCAACTGAAGTTGAAGAAGCTCTAAGTGATCCATCTTGGGTGAGTGCAATGCAAGAAGAACTTACTCAGTTTGAAAGGAACAAGTTGTGGAAACTGGTTCCTAAGCCAGCTGATAAGATAATCATTGGCACAAGGTGGGTCTTTAGAAACAAGATGGATGAAAGAGGTATTGTGACAAGAAACAAGGCAAGATTGGTAGCTCAAGGTTACATTCAACAAGATGGAATAGATTATGATGAGACATTTGCTTCTGTTGCTAGGCTTGAAGCAATAAGAATGTTTCTAGCATACTCAGCCTACAAAGGATTCAAGTGTACCAAATGGATGTGAAAAGTGCCTTTCTGAATGGCAAACTTGATGAAGAAGTTTTTGTACATCAACCTCCTGGTTTTGAAAGTTCCAAGTATCCAAACCATGTCTATAAACTGGACAAAGCTCTCTATGGATTGAAGCAAGCTCCAAGAGCATGGTATGATCATGGTTATAAAACTCGGCCGACTCGGCCGGGAACTCGGAATCGGAATCGGAATCGGGAATTAAACGGGTCGAGTTGGCTAGAATGTAACACCCCAAGCCGAGGCTCGAAATATCACGGAAATCATATAGCACAAGGTGGAATTACAATAGAACAAGAACTAAATGCAAATAAAGATTCAGTGAATCCATTACAATACAAAACAAGTACCAAAATACAAAGCAACAATAGTCGGAAATAACAATCTATATATCAATCAATCAATCAATCAATCAAACAAACAATCATTCAATCAATAAATCAATCAATCACATATGTACACTTTTCAGCCCTAATCTCAATCAATCAATCAATCAATCAATCAATCAATCAATCAATCAATCAATCAATCAATCAATCAATCAATCAATCAATCAATCAATCAATCAATCAATCAATCAATCAATCAATCAATCAATCAATCAATCAATCAATCAATCAATCAATCAATCAATCAATCAATCAATCAATCAATCAATCAATCAATCAATCAATCAATCAATCAATCAATCAATCAATCAATCAATCAATCAATCAATCAATCAATCAATCAATCAATCAATCAATCAATCAATCAATCAATCAATCAATCAATCAATCAATCAATCAATCAATCAATCAATCAATCAATCAATCAATCAATCAATCAATCAATCAATCAATCAATCAATCAATCAATCAATCAATCAATCAATCAATCAATCAATCAATCAATCAATCAATCAATCAATCAATCAATCAATCAATCAATCAATCAATCAATCAATCAATCAATCAATCAATCAATCAATCAATCAATCAATCAATCAATCAATCAATCAATCAATCAATCAATCAATCAATCAATCAATCAATCAATCAATCAATCAATCAATCAATCAATCAATCAATCAATCAATCAATCAATCAATCAATCAATCAATCAATCAATCAATCAATCAATCAATCAATCAATCAATCAATCAATCAATCAATCAATCAATCAATCAATCAATCAATCAATCAATCAATCAATCAATCAATCAATCAATCAATCAATCAATCAATCAATCAATCAATCAATCAATCAATCAATCAATCAATCAATCAATCAATCAATCAATCAATCAATCAATCAATCAATCAATCAATCAATCAATCAATCAATCAATCAATCAATCAATCAATCAATCAATCAATCAATCAATCAATCAATCAATCAATCAATCAATCAATCAATCAATCAATCAATCAATCAATCAATCAATCAATCAATCAATCAATCAATCAATCAATCAATCAATCAATCAATCAATCAATCAATCAATCAATCAATCAATCAATCAATCAATCAATCAATCAATCAATCAATCAATCAATCAATCAATCAATCAATCAATCAATCAATCAATCAATCAATCAATCAATCAATCAATCAATCAATCAATCAATCAATCAATCAATCAATCAATCAATCAATCAATCAATCGAACCAATTTAACCAATCTCACGTCAGGAACCATCACACCAATCCAACAACTAAAACAATCAATCAAACAATCAATCAATCAAACAATCAATCAATCAAACAATCAATCAATCAATCAATCAATCAATCAATCAATCAATCAATCAATCAATCAATCAATCAATCAATCAATCAATCAATCAATCAATCAATCAATCAATCAATCAATCAATCAATCAATCAATCAATCAAGCAATATATAATAATCACAAACGAATCAAAATAATCAACAATCAATCAATCATCAATCAATCAATCAATCAATCAATCAATCAAGTCAATCAATCAAACGTATAATCACTCATCAATCCAACATTTAAACCAAATCAATCAATCAATCAACAACGTAAGTAAACACGTAAGTTTTACACTTTTCAGCCCGAATCTCAAGCGAGTAGGGAGCTACGAAACTCACCTTGATTGGCTATGAAAAGTTAAGTTTGATATAAGGTCGAGTTACTGTCGTTCAAAGTTCACTTTACGTCCACCACCTGTATATCGATAATATACATGCACATTAATATTTATATATATATACACATTCATCATTACTTGAGTTAAACCCTACTTAGGTTTTAAGTATAACTATCGCTTTTTAAAAGACTCCCTAGACTCAACAGGGTCGTTGGAGCATGATTATAACATTAGGCAAGTCGAAGAAGTATCTAGAACGAAAGGCGACTCGATGCAAGAAAGTTGGAATCAAAATTAAACAAAACTGGAAAACTGAGAATGCATAGCACCGTCTCGCACGGTGTGAACCACCGTCTCAAACGGTCCGCCAGCCCTGTACCACCGTCTCGCACGGTCTGTGCCACCGTCTCAGACGGTGGCTTGGATTTCAGTGTTTCACCGTCTCTCTCAGCGTGCAACAGAAGAATCCACCGTCTAGCCACCGTCTAGCTTATTACGAAGATATAGACCATTATCCCAGACGGTCCCAGGGACCGTTCCAGACGGTAGAAGCAGGACACGAGCAACAGCAGGAGTTATTTACAGGAAAATAAACCCAAAACCCTTTTCTTTAAAAACCCAAAACCCTAATTTGATGTAAGAAGTTGTGGGACTTGTTTTGAAGCAAGATTAGACGTTCTAATGCCTAAATACACGTAACTCATTTACATTTTCCATTCCAAAACATCCAGAAATCATCACATTCGATTCTTGACCCATTCTTGCCCAAGAACCCTAATTTACACCAAGAAACCCTAATATCCGATCCGTTGGGTTTTGACCCGACCCAAATGGTCTTGCATACTCATTTTATCATATTCTAACTAGTAGTAACAAAACCCACACCAAAATCTTGTTCTAACATGAAATTTGCATTAAATTCTATTTTGACCTAAAAAGTTAAGGTAAAACCCTAATGAGCCAAAGACCTGATTTTTGACTTAAAACTCGATAGCTTAGCTTAGGAACAAGATAATAAACATGAAATGAGTAATTTGAGTGAAGTTTTACTTACCAAAGGTCACCACCAAGCTCAAACCCGAATATTGACCAACTTGGATAGTTCTAGCAATTTGAAGAGCCCCATTTGGAATATGTTGTTGTAATGATAATAATGATGATGTTTCTCACACAATTTCAACCCAAGAACAATAATGAATGCAAGAAATAAAAGAGATAGAGAGTGTGTGTGTGTGAGAGCTTCCTTGCAAGTATTTAGAGAGTGATAGAGAGAATGAAATGAATGAATGGATGAGAAAGGGGTTAAGGAGGGATAGGGTTGGGTCAAAAGGCTGATGGGTCATGGGTAACCCATGGGTCGACCCGTTTCCCCCATCAAGCCAAATTTACATATCGTTATACATTTAATCACCGGTTAAGTCATACTATCGACCCAACGAACATACCACATTGTCATTTAATCACAAAATGAACCAAATATTTCATTAACTTAGATTGTTAGTCAAATTACACGTAAAGTCAATGGGTCAAAACTCACGGATGTTACATTATTCCCCCGTTAAAAGAATTTCGTCCCGAAATTCAACAAAACACTAATTACTAAAATAAATGCGGATACTTAGACTTCATATGATCCTCTCGCTCCCAAGTGAACTCAGCTCCACGTCTAGCATTCCATCTAACCTTAACAATCGTGTAGCGTTTATTCTTTAGCTTCTTGCTTGACGGTCCAAGATCTCTACCGGCTCTTCAACAAAATTAAGCTTCGAATCTACCCGAATCTCGTCCATAGGCACATGATGCGTAGGGTCCGCCAAACACTTGCGTAAGTTGCAAATATGAAACACATCATGGACACCGTTAAGCTCTTGTGGTAATTCTAATCGATAAGCAACTTTTCCAACCCGTTCAAGAATCTTGAAAGGACCAATATACCTTGGCCCAAGTTTACCTCGCTTCACAAAACGTACAACACCTTTCCAAGGTGACACTTTCAAAAGTACATAACCACCAATTTCAAACTCTAACGGTCTCCGCCTCACATCGGCATACTTCTTTTGACGTTCACGGGCTAATTGCAATTTCTCCTTAATTTGAGAAATCACTTTTGTTGTTTCAACTACAATTTCCGGCCCGATGAGTTGACTCTCACCAATTTCCGCCCAAGCCAGAGGAGAACGATATACTCTACCATACAATGCTCTAAAGGGCGTCATTTGAATGGTAGCATGATAACTATTGTTGTATGAAAACTCAACTAGTGGTAAATGATCTTCCCAACTTCCACCAAAATCAATTGCACAAGCCCTCAACATATCTTCAAGTGTTTGAATGGTTCTCTCGGTTTGCCCATCCGTTTGAGGATGAAATGCCGTGCTCATGTCGAGTCGGGTACCCATTGCTTTTTGAAAAGCTTCCCAAAAGTTTGATTTGAAACGGGCATCTCTATCAGAAATGATAGAAATCGGCACTCCATGCTTAGATATTACTTCCTTGATGTACAAACGAGCCAATGTGTCAAATTTATCGGTTTCACGAATGGCTAAAAAGTGAGCCGACTTTGTTAACCGATCTACTATCACCCAAATCATGTCATGACCGCTTCTCGTCTTCGGTAGTTTAGTAATGAAGTCCATTGCGATATGTTCCCACTTCCATTTGGGCATCACCGGTTGCACCAACAATCTGGGTGGCTTCTTGTGATCGACTTTCACTTGTAAGCAAGTAAGACACTCACTCACATACTTAGCCACATCACGCTTCATGCCCGGCCACTAATACAAGTTTTTCAAATCAAAGTACATCTTATCCAACCCAGGATGGACCGAATAAGGCGATTGATGAGCTTCATTCATAATAAGTGTTCTTAAGTTACCGAAAATAGGAATCCAAAGTCTTTCAACCAAGTATAGCCCATTATCATTCTTTCTGTCAAATTGTTGTTCCATGCCATCTAGGTTCTCGTTTCCAAAGTTTTCCGGTAGGGTGGCTTGAATTTGGGCTTCAATAATCCGGTCACGAATATTTGGCCCCACCGTGAGGCTCATAGCTCTAGCCCGTCTCGGCTTTACTCTCTCCTTTCTACTCAAGGCATCGGCTACAACATTTGCCTTGCCCGGATGATAACGGATGTCACAATCATAATCACTAAATAGTTCAAGCCAACGCCTTTGCCTCATATTCAATTCACTTTGGTTGAAGATGTGTTGAAGACTTTTGTGATCGGTATAAATCACACATTTGGTGCCGTAGAGATAATGTCTCCAACACTTTAAAGCAAACACAACCGCTCCCAATTCCAAATCATGTGTCGGGTAGTTCTTCTCATGTACCTTCAATTGACGAGAGGCATAAGCAATGACTTTGCCCCTTTGCATAAGAACACAACCCAAACCTTGTCCCGAGGCATCACAATAAACAACAAAATCTTCAATTCCATCCGGTAGCGTTAAAATAGGAGCGTCACATAGCATATCTTTAAGAGTTTGGAAGGCGTTTTCTTGTCTTTCGCCCTATTCAAAGTTTCTCTCCTTTTGAGTCAAGAGAGTGAGTGGTTGTGCAATACGGGAGAAATTTTCAATAAATCTTCTATAGTAGCCCGCCAATCCAAGGAATTAACGGATCTCGGATGGCGTTTCGGGTCTTCTCCAATTCTTGACCGCTTCAATCTTGCTTGGGTCCACGTGGATACCATCCTTGCTCACTACGTGACCAAGAAAGTGGACCTCTTCCAACCAAAACTCACACTTGGAGAATTTGGCATACAACTTCTCCTTCCTTAGTAGTTCAAGCACCTCACGCAAGTGCTCAACATGCTCTTCCTTTGTCTTCGAGTATACAAGTATGTCATCAATGAACACAATGATAGACTTGTCTAAGTATGGTTGACACACCCGGTTCATCAAGTCCATGAACACCGCCGGTGCATTAGTCAACCCAAAAGGCATCACGGTGGATTCAAAATGACCATACCTTGTGCGAAAAGCCGTCTTGGGGATATCATCTTCATGTACCCGGAGTTGATGATAACCCGAGCGAAGATCGATTTTAGAAAAGTGCTTAGCACCTTGAAGTTGATCAAATAAGTCATCGATTCTAGGGAGGGGATACCGGTTCTTCACTGTGAGCTTGTTTAATTCTCGGTAGTCGATACACATTCTAAAGGACCCGTCTTTCTTTTTGATGAAGAGAACAGGAGCACCCCAAGAGATTGACTAGGGCGAATGAAACCCTTCTCTTGGAGTTCCTTGAGTTGAGTTTGTAGCTCTTGCATTTCGGTTAGAGCTAGTCTATAAGGAGCTTTTGCTACGGGCGCGGCTTCGGGATAAGATTAATACGAAAGTCAAGTTCACGAGTTGGAGGTAATCCCGGTAAGTCACCCGGAAAAACATCGGGAAATTCACAAACAATAGGAACGGTCTTCAATTCTACCTTTGTGACGGTAGCACTAAAGACTTTATAATTAGAGGAATCAGAGATTTCGCCTTGAACCCTAAGAATTCTACCGTTAGTCAAAGGTATCTTAACAACTCTCTCGCCACAATCAATGGTCGCATTTACAGCCGTCAACGAATCCATACCCACAATGACATCAAAACTCCCAATATCGAAAGGCATAAGGTCTATGAAGAATTCAACATCGTCTAGGGCCAAGACACAATCACGTATTATTTGACTAAGTTTAGTTAATGACCCGTTTACCATTTCAATGTCAAGCACATAGTTTAGAGCACAAGGATGTACATCAATCAAAGGAACAAAGTTAGAGGACACGAGGCTATAATCGGCTCCGGAATCAAATAAAACTGTTGCATAGTGACCATTAAGGAGAAAGGTACCTGCTACCACGTTGGGGTCATTACGGGCTTCATTTGCATTGGCCATAAAGGCTCGACCGCGGTGTTGCACTTGATGGCCTTGTTGTCCCCGGTTTTGGTTAGGCCCGACCATTTGTAGTTGATTGGGGTGGACGGCTACTTGAACTTGTTATCCCACCCATCAAGGACAATTATTACGATAGTGGTCACGACTACCACATTCAAAACATTCACCTCTTCGTTGATTACCTTGAGGAGGGACGACCCGAATAGGAGCCACATTCATTTGGCCCGCCCTTGGAGCTCTACAATTCTTGGAGGCGTGCCCAACTTGGTTGCAGTTAAAGCATGCCCCACATTGGACATTGGCGGGATGATGCCTGTTGCATCTCCCACAGAAAGGATGAGGCCCAGCATAAGCTTTCCTAGTCGGTTCCACCGCCGCCATTACTCTACCCCTATTTGCATTCTTGGGGTCAAACCTTCCCACTTTCTTTACCCCGCTAGACTCTCCCACTTCCTTCCTCTTGTATGTTGAGGATTTGCTTAAAACACCGCTCCTCAACAAGTCTTCGGTCACGCTACCGGCCCGGTTAACCGCATCGGCCAAAGAAGTAGGCATGTTAGAATTCACATAAGATCGGACTTGAGGATTTAAGCACAGTACAAACTTCTCGATGGCCCGAGACTCGGAATCCACCAAGTGAGGAATGAGGGTAGACAACTCTTGAAATCGATCCATTCCAAGTTATAAGTCCGCCCCAAAGTTATCTCTTGGTTCCACCAACTCAAGGCGTCATTTTTAAACATGCCGGATGCATAAGAAATCCGGTCGTCATATGTGCAATGACTTCTTTCAATCACTGCCTCGATCTCTTCAAACCACCTTATACACTCTGTGGGACCGCCTCTTCCATCAAACTCCGGTGCCCCACAGCTTTTGAAGTCTTTAAATATACACCCCTGTCGGTATCCTCCATGTTGATTGTACATGGGCATACGGTTATCAACTCCCACTGGTTCCTCTTCTTCCTCCTCTACAGCATGAGGTTGAGCATTTTCATTATTCATATTAATCGGGGCTTCATTGTTTTGAGGCCCATTGTTTTGAGCTGCATTGTTTCCCCCAAGACTTGCCGTGACTTGAGCGATAATGGTCGGCATGATATTGGTGACCGTTTGAGCGATCACCTCAGCCAAGTTTGGCTCGGGAGCTTCACCACGACCCCTTCCTTGGCCTCTACCACGACCTCTACCACGGCCCCTACCATGGCCCCTCGGCCCCTACCTCCTTGTACCTCCGGTTGAGCTTCCTGTTGAGGTTCTTCCGATTCAGCCCTATAGTTCGTTCTGGCTCTCCTTGGTCTCACCATTTCTATAAAACAAGTGACACGTTGACCCGAGAGTTAGTCTCAAATGCTCCCATGTTAGTCACACAAGTAGTCAATGCTCTCATACCGATACCACATACTATTTCATATCATTATGCTAAGGCAAGAGTGCTAGAATCCTATGGAATTGTTACTTAGCATATCATCATATCAAATTCATTACAATTGTTCATCATTAATTTAAGTAATCATGTTCAATACATCATGCAATCAAATAACTAACACGAATGATTCAAAGTATAATCCGAATTCGATATGCTCTCTAGTTATTGACCAGGTATGTATACAGGGTGTACCAATGGCTAACCCTCCACCTAATCAACTTCCATTAAGCATATCGGTTCCTTATTATACTTTAAGTCACCATAAAAGAGTTGATCGGGTTCTTTTAGGGTTGCCACAATATTATACTAAGTTAATGGCATAACTTCATTTTGCCCTAAATCATCAAATTAGCTCCAACCAATAACAACAACAAACCATATTCACCACATTCCACATTCTTTTCATTGAATTTAAATTATCACACAAGTGGTCTTAACTACGAACTCACACGGGGATTCACATAATTCACATTGCACACGAATTCCTAACCATGCATGCTATATGAAGAGTTTTAACTTAAGCCGTAGTCTAGGTCAAACCGCCTAATTTTCTACGACCACGCATGGGCCACCATTCTGTAACACCCCAAGCCGAGGCTCGAAATATCACGAAAATCATATAGCACAAGGTGGAATTACAATAGAATAAGAACTAAATGCAAATAAAGATTCAGTTAATCCATTACAATACGAACAAGTACCAAAATACATAAGGAGCAAATAACCATCAAAGTCAACAAAAGAACATCCAGAAGATGGCAAATCGATCCTAAGTATAATGCAAAAGAGAAGGTCGATGAATCCTTGATTCATAAGGTCCAATGCCCGGGTTTAACAGCAAGCAAGCAACTAAACTCCACGTCCGGGAATAACCTAGTTTCCTGAAAAGTATACTAAGCATAGTCAACACAAGGTTGGTGAGTTCGTAGTAATGGTCCATAAGGAACCATCGTCAATAATCACAATATACGAGTAGAGGCTAGACATGACTTACAGCGAGCCTCTAAGTAACACAATAACGTCCAACAACAAGATTACACAAAGCAAGTAAGTGTGTAATAGGAGTGCACAAATGATATAAGTATCAATGTAAGTGCTAAATGCATAATAAGTCATAATGCATGTCGTATGTGTGAGCTTCAAGTCACCTATGCAACGATACCCACCTGTCATCGCAATGAACAAGGCTGTATCTCAAAATCATCGAGATATATATGTCTATATACTCGGAGTCATGTCACCAACATCTAACAGGTTAAGTGTATACATCTATACACTTGGATGTTTGAGTCCTCAACCGAGGGTTTATGTAATTACGTATGCATGCTTACAATCAATTGTATATGCATCAATCACAAATCGTCTGTCATAAACCAACAATCAATATTCGTAAATCATAACCCAATAATTACAATTCAAACCAAACTATATGTACATACACTTAAGAGGATTCTCCTTCTTCGAGTCCCAGATGCTTATATATAGGGTCACCCTCAGCCTTCCCACCACATCTAAAACCCATTGAAGGCATAACCGACTTCCATGTATGTACGTCTATCCTAATATTAATGAAATACTTAACAAAACATAAACCAAGTCAATCAAACGTATTAAACCGTCTCAACAATCCAACATTTAAACCAAATCAATCAATCAATCAACAACGTAAGTAAACACGCAAGTTTTACACTTTTCAGCCCGAATCTCAAGCGAGTAGGGAGCTACGAAACTCACCTTGATTGGCTATGAAAAGTTAAGTTTGATATAAGGTCGAGTTACTGTCGTTCAAAGTTCACTTTACGTCCACCACCTGTATATCGATAATATACATGCACATTAATATTTATATATATATACACATTCATCATTACTTGAGTTAAACCCTACTTAGGTTTTAAGTATAACTATAGCTTTTTAAAAGACTCCCTAGACTCAACAGGGTCGTTGGAGCATGATTATAACATTAGGCAAGTCGAAGAAGTATCTAGAACGAAAGGCGACTCGATGCAAGAAAGTTGGAATCAAAATTAAACAAAACTGGAAAACTGAGAATGCATAGCACCGTCTCGCACGGTGTGAACCACCGTCTCAAACGGTCCGCCAGCCCTGTACCACCGTCTCGCACGGTCTGTGCCACCGTCTCAGACGGTGGCTTGGATTTCAGTGTTTCACCGTCTCTCTCAGCGTGCAACAGAAGAATCCACCGTCTAGCCACCGTCTAGCTTATTACGAAGATACAGACCATCGTCCCAGATAGTCCCAGGGACCATTCCAGATAGTAGAAGCAGGACACGAGCAGCAGCAGGAGTTATTTGCAGGAAAATAAACCCAAAACCCTTTTCTTTAAAAACCCAAAACCCTAATTTGATGTAAGAAGTTGTGGGACTTGTTGAAGCAAGATTAGACGTTCTGATGCCTAAATACACGTAACTCATTTACATTTTCCATTCCAAAACATCCAGAAATCATCACATTCGATTCTTGACCCATTCTTGCCCAAGAACCCTAATTTACACCAAGAAACCCTAAAATCCGACCCGTTGGGTTTTGACCCGACCCAAATGGTCTTGCATACTCATTTTATCATATTCTAACTAGTAGTAACAAAACCCACACCAAAATCTTGTTCTAACATGAAATTTGCATTAAATTCGGTTTTGACCTAAAAAGTCAAAGTAAAACCCTAATGAGCCAAAGACCTGATTTTCGACTTAAAACTCGATAGCTTAGCTTAGAAACAAGATAATAAACATGAAATGAGTAATTTGAGTGAAGTTTTACTTACCAAAGGTCACCACCAAGCTCAAACCCGAATATTGACCCACTTGGATAGTTCTTGCAATTTGAAGAGCCCAATTTGGAATATGTTGTTGTAATGATAATAAGGATGATGTTTCTCACACAATTTCAACCCAAGAACAATAATGAATGCAAGAAATAAAAGAGATAGAGAGTGTGTGTGTGTGAGAGCTTCCTTGCAAGTATTTAGAGAGTGATAGAGATAATGAAATGAATGAATGGATGAGAAAGGGGTTATGGAGGGATAGGGTTGGATCAAAAGGCTGATGGGTCATGGGTAACCCATGGGTCGACCCGTTTCCCCCATCAAGCCAAATTTACATATCGTTATACATTTAATCACCGGTTAAGTCATACTATCGACCCAACGAACATACCACATTGTCATTTAATCACAAAATGAACCAAATATTTCATTAACTTAGATTGTTAGTCAAATTACACGTAAAGTCAACGGGTCAAAACTCACGGATGTTACATAGAATCGGGTGAAAACTCGGTTAACAACTTGGTCACTTGTAAAACTCGGTCAAACTTGTCTGGATCGGTCAAAAATCGGCCGAATCGGTCAAGAATCGGCCGGATCGGGTCAAAACTCGGGTCAACTTTGGTCAAATTTTTTTTTTTGTTTTTAAAAAAAAAAAAATCCTAAATTGGTTTAAGTTTATGTTTCTAATGAAAGAAGTTTGAACTTTGAAGTATTATGTTAAAGTTTCTAAACAATTATGTTTTAAGTTTGAAGTTTATTCCATATAATTTCAAAAACTATAAACTTTCTATATAAAAACCCAATCCGGGTTCTCCCCGATTCCAATCCGAGTTTTTAAAAACTCGTGACTCCCCCCCTCTCCGATCCGATCCCGAATCACGAGTTCCCCAACCTTGGGTATGATACTCTGTCTAAATTCTTGATAAAGAATAAGTTTGAAAGAGGTAATGTTGATAAAACTTTGTTTGTGAGAAAGTTAGGAAAAGATATCTTATTAGTACAAATTTATGTGGATGACATTATTTTTGGTTCTACAAATGATAGATTATGCAAAAAGTTTTCTGAGCTGATGTCTAAAAATTATGAAATGAGTATGATGGGTGAATTAACCTATTTTCTTGGTCTTCAAATCAAACAATCCAATTCTGGAATTTTTATTAATCAAGGAAAATATGTTAAAGATTTACTCAAGAAATTTGGTTTTGACAATTGCTCTCCAATGAAAACACCTATGGGTGCTGCCACCAAGCTGAGTGAAGACATCAGTGGGAAACCAGTTGATGTCACAGCTTATAGGGGCATGATAGGTTCTTTATTGTACTTAACTGCTAGTAGACCAGATATTATGTTTGCCACATGTCTTTGTGCTAGATATCAGGCATGTCCAAAAGAATCTCATCTTCAAGCTGTGAAACGAATTTTTAGGTATCTAAAAGGTACACCCAAGCTGGGTCTTTGGTATCCCAAAGACTCGGGATTTGATCTAATTGGGTATTCAGATTCAGACTTTGCAGGTTGTAAGATTGACAGAAAAAGTACAACAGGAAGTTGTCAATTGCTTGGCTATAGGTTAGTCAGCTGGGCTAGCAAGAAGCAGCATTCAGTTTCAACTTCTACAGCTGAAGCTGAATATGTTGCTGCTGGAAGCTGTTGCTCACAAATTCTATGTATGCAGCATCAGCTTGCTGACTATGACATTATTGTGTCCAAAACTCCTATTTTCTGTGACAATACAAGTGCCATTGCAATTACCAACAATCCTGTTAATCATTCAAGGACTAAGCGTATTGATGTCAGATATCATTTTATCAGAGACCATGTTATGAAGGAAGATATTGAACTCCATTTTATTTCAACAGAGAATCAGCTTGCAGACTTGTTTACCAAGCCTCTTGATTAAGCAAGGTTTAATACCTTGCTGAGCAAGCTGGGAATGTTAAATATGGAATAATTTATTAAGGAAGACTCAAGCTGATTGACCTTAGTTCTGATCTAAGGATGTGTTAGGTCCAGATTTACTGGACTCACTCCAGACTCGACTACTGGAGCCTTACTGAAGATCTGTCCAGAAACGTGTTCTACTGGACCTACTCCAGACTTGGAATCTAGAGTCCCTCTGAAGATTTGTCCAGAAACGTGTTCTACTGGACCTACTCCAGACTTGGAATCTAGAGTCCCTCTGAAGATTTGTCCAGAAATAATGGAAGACCAGTGAGCAAATACTTGTATAGGAAATCTGGAGTATTCTCCAGATTAGCTCATTGGACTTCACCCCAGTCCAGATCTACTCTACTGAAGACGTTCTCACTGAAGTCAAAGACTGAAGTCAGAATAAAGAAGACTGACAAATGGCAGAGTCCACTGGAAGTCTTACCAGATCTGTACACTGGAGGATTGTCAGTGTTCTAGACCTTACAAGTCTGAACACTGATATCGAGGAATTGACTTTTGCCTTTACACACTTTCCAAAGAACAATCCACTTGTTCTTTACCAAAGTTTATGCGTGTAAAGGTGGTTGGTTAAAAGAATAAAATCATATCGATATGACTTTATCCGTGTACCATTAACCAATGCATTTAATGTTCTTGTCGGATCATTAAATGCATGCAACCATATTTGTACGGCACAAAATTCACTGGTGAATTTTGTTGCCTATAAATACAAAGTCATTTCTTTGAGAAAATACTTTTAAGCATACATTTTGCATTGAGTGAATTTGTTTAAATACTCTCGATCTTAAACTGGGATACTTCACAACTTTAAGTATCTCGATCCAAAAGAGTTATTTGACAAATATAGATCATTTGTAATTCATAGGTTGTTAGGATACATACTTATTTGTATTATCTTGATTCCGCACAACCTTGTATTTTATTTAACATCATAAATAAAATACACCATTGAAAAATACATAATGTTCCACTTTACTTGTTTATTGCTTTAAGTCTTGTATTACTTTGTTTATATATTCTTGCATTTATTTACAAGTAATACTAGTCCATTCTAGTGATTATTAGACTTGTTGTATTTTACACTTCTAGGTTAACCATCGTATTTCAGGGACTCACATTTGGTATCAGAGCAGAAGGCTAAACATTGCCTAGATCTGTTTCTTTGATGGCCAACCTAGAAAATACACAAGGAAGCTTTAATTTTGGTCCCGGTCCTAATGTTAATGTTAATGATCAAAATAATGAACCACCTATTGTTAATAACACTAATCCACCACCTCCTCCTCCTACTCCTGCTTCTCCACACGTGCATGTGCACTATTCAAATAATCCTGTTCCTAAATTCAGTGGGAACAGTGATGAGTTTGGTACGCGGAAGGCTAGGATGATATTGCATATCACTGGTATTGAGAGGAACATGATGAAAATCTTAAATGAAGGTCCTTATGTCCCTACATCACCTCTCAATCCCCTTCTTGATCCTTCTGGATCTAGAAGAGGAAGGGAAAAGAGGGAGGAACATGATCCTTGGGGCCGTTCCGGAAACCCTAATTCCCACACTAGTTCTTTTTCCTAGTTCTAAAACCATGTGGGATGAACTTTTAAACCAGCATGAAGGAGGAGATGACACCATTGTCACCAGAAAGATCTCCTTAAACAAGAGGTATGAGTCATTTTTTGCTCAGCCTAATGAGTCTCTCACTGGTACTTACACCAGATTTATGAGTATCATAAACCAGTTGAGAGGTCTCGGGGTTGAGAAGGACAAGGATATACTTCTGGAGAAATTTTGTGATATTCTGCCCACCAAATGGTCTCACATGATCCTGGTCTTACGACAAGGTAAAACTCTGCACACACACACTCTCTCAACTCTTTATGGAGCTTTCAGGTACACTGAAGAAAATCAAGCTCAGGGAGTGGTGGCAGAACAAGATGCTTATAACCATGCCTCCAGTAGTCCTAATGTGGTTAGTCATACTGAACCACAAAGTACAGCACTGATATCTTCTGAGAATGTATTTTCTATGAAGAAGATGGTGTCTGAACTCATGGATTCTAGAGAGTCCAGTCAAATCTCTCCAGACTGTTGTGATGAAACTGATGATGATGACCTTATTGCAATGATTGCTAAAACGTTTAACCGTTTCAAAGCAAGAGCAAATAGGCCATCTGGACAATTTGCATCCAGTTCTTCAACTGATAAGACCAATTTGACATGCTTTAAGTGTGGCAAAAAGGGTCCTTGAGCTTTTCCCTTCGAAGAGTTGATCTTTCATTTCAAAAGTTCTATCTCCCCAATGCATAAATGATGCTAGCCCTTTTTCCTTCGATGACAGAGATTGAAATGGATAAAGTTGATTCTCCCTAATGGTGAAATGAGACTGATTTCTAGATTTCAGTGATTGAACTGATGGCAACTACTATAATGCTGAGCCAAGGACGCTCCGCCTTATCTATAGAAGCAGTCAACTGACTTCTGAACGAATTCGCTCCTTGGTTTGGTAATGGCTTAATCTATAGATAGAAAGCCCTATGATGGGAAACTACCACGTTAGGTTTGGAGAGAGATAGGACCGGTTATATAATAGGGGGAGCAGATGCAAGCTTTTTCTTTCAATAGCCGGCCAAATGACTACAGGATCATCGGTCATGAAAGATTGCAGGTCCAGCCAGTTTGTATCCAAGCCTGGTCCATTTTCTTCAAATAATAAGCCTGATGATAGCTATAAATTGAAATATAAAAAGCTTAAGGCCTAGATTGCTCTCATGGCACAACAAATTGAAATCAATAATAAGTGCATAATCGCAACAACTGAAGAGAAGTGGGTTCCTTCTGATGAATCATCTGCTGATGAAGAAGAAGAAAGAGATTGCTGTTACATGGCTCTGGCAGACGAAGAGCACCTGGTGAAGGAGGATGTCACATCTGGACGATGGGTGGACATTGTTATTAAAAAGGTTAGTGATTATGATACTGCAACTGACCAAGAATTAAAACTGGACATTGCTGAAGCTCTTAATTCTGATTTGATATTTGTAGAAACTGTTAGATCTAATTGTGTAACTGGTCTAGAAATAGATTTTTCTGAAATAACTGTCTTAAAATCAAAATTAAAAGAACTTCAAGACATTGAACTGGCATTTCAAGCCCAGGTTCTGGTAACTGAACAATTGATTCAAGAAAAACAAGATCTTGAAGTCATTTTAGAGAAAGAAAAACTGGTGATTAAATCATGGCTAGAAACCAGAAAGCCATATGATGCTGGAGTAAATCAATTTCCTGCTCAAAAACGTGCATATTTAGATGGAAATACTCATGTAGCATCATTAATACCAGTAATCGATCGATTACCAGAGGGGTTCAGGCCCACCACTGTTTATGATGAGCCTGTAACTCCCAAGGCCAATATTTTCCCAGTTCAATCCCCAGAGGTTAAGACTGGAGCATTCCAGATGACTGCTCCAGTTAAAGAGGTTTATCGAAATAAACCTTTGCCTCAGACCAATCCCCTACCTAAGCCTAGGACTGAAAAGGCTAAGGTATCATCTGATGAAAATGTTTTGTCCAGGTTAGAGAGCCAGATTCAAATACTGACTCGTCAATTTCAAAGTTTTAATGCAAGATTAAAACTGGACATTGCTGAAGCTCTTAATTCTGATTTGATATTTGTAGAAACTGTTAGATCTAATTGTGTAACTGGTCTAGAAATAGATTTTTCTGAAATAACTGTCTTAAAATCAAAATTAAAAGAACTTCAAGACATTGAACTGGCATTTCAAGCCCAGGTTCTGGTAACTGAACAATTGATTCAAGAAAAACAAGATCTTGAAGTCATTTTAGAGAAAGAAAAACTGGTGATTAAATCATGGCTAGAAACCAGAAAGCCATATGATGCTGGAGTAAATCAATTCCTGCTCAAAAACGTGCATATTTAGATGGAAATACTCATGTAGCATCATTAATACCAGTAATCGATCGATTACCAGAGGGGTTCAGGCCCACCACTGTTTATGATGAGCCTGTAACTCCCAAGGCCAATATTTTCCCAGTTCAATCCCCAGAGGTTAAGACTGGAGCATTCCAGATGACTGCTCCAGTTAAAGAGGTTTATCGAAATAAACCTTTGCCTCAGACCAATCCCCTACCTAAGCCTAGGACTGAAAGGCTAAGGTATCATCTGATGAAAATGTTTTGTCCAGGTTAGAGAACCAGATTCAAATACTGACTCGTCAATTTCAAAGTTTTAATGCAAGATTAAAACTGGACATTGCTGAAGCTCTTAATTCTGATTTGATATTTGTAGAAACTGTTAGATCTAATTGTGTAACTGGTCTAGAAATAGATTTTTCTGAAATAACTGTCTTAAAATCAAAATTAAAAGAACTTCAAGACATTGAACTGGCATTTCAAGCCCAGGTTCTGGTAACTGAACAATTGATTCAAGAAAAACAAGATCTTGAAGTCATTTTAGAGAAAGAAAAACTGGTGATTAAATCATGGCTAGAAACCAGAAAGCCATATGATGCTGGAGTAAATCAATTCCTGCTCAAAAACGTGCATATTTAGATGGAAATACTCATGTAGCATCATTAATACCAGTAATCGATCGATTACCAGAGGGGTTCAGGCCCACCACTGTTTATGATGAGCCTGTAACTCCCAAGGCCAATATTTTCCCAGTTCAATCCCCAGAGGTTAAGACTGGAGCATTCCAGATGACTGCTCCAGTTAAAGAGGTTTATCGAAATAAACCTTTGCCTCAGACCAATCCCCTACCTAAGCCTAGGACTGAAAAGGCTAAGGTATCATCTGATGAAAATGTTTTGTCCAGGTTAGAGAACCAGATTCAAATACTGACTCGTCAATTTCAAAGTTTTAATGCAAGATTAAACTTTATTGAGGGTACTTCATCTGGCCCTAGACAAAATACAAAACCTTTTGCAAAGAAAGTTAAATCTATTTCTCCAGTTGAGAAAAAGAAAAAGGTTTCAAAACTATCAATCCCAGTGGTCTTTTCAACTAAGACCACTGTTGAAGAAAATGAACTAAACCAGATTGCCCCAGGGACCTATAAGGGAGGGTCCAGCGAACCCATCAGTCGATGGGTTCCCAAATCTAACTGATAATATCTGGTGTGTGTGCAGGGCGATCGAAAGAAATATATATGGTATCTTGATAGTGCTGCTGGCAGGACGATGACCGGATGTAAGACCCTGCTGGAGGAGTTCACCATTTCTGATGGACCCTCCATTACTTTTGGAAATGATGGTTGTGGAAAGACTGAGGGATACGGTGTTCTGAACAATAGACAAGTCAAGTTCAGACGTGTTGCATTTGTGAATGGTTTGAAATATAACCTGATCAGTGTAAGCCAACTGTGTGATGATGGCTATCAAGTTCTATTCAATATTGCTCAGGGTATCGTATTCAACAAGGACTGGAAGGTAGTGTTGATTGCTCCCAGAAAAGGGAATGTGTACGTGATGGATATGGAAAGCTCTCCTTCAGAGCAGTGTTTCTATACTCAAGCTGATGAAGACACAAACTGGTTATGGCACAAAAGGTTATCCCATTTAAATTTCAAGAATATTAATAAGTTGTCCAGAAAACAACTTGCAGATGGGATACCTTCAGTTTCCTTCAAAAAGGAAAGGCCATGTCCAGGATGTGAGATGGGTAAGCAGAAACGTACCAGTTTCAAGACCAGACAGAATTTCAACATATCTGAACCTCTTCATATGCTTCATATGGACTTCTTTGGTCCAGTGAACGTTCAGACTCGTGCTGGTAAAAGATACACCCTGGTGATCGTAGATGAATTCTCCAGATATTGTTGGGTGATCTTTCTGAGGTCTAAAAGTGAAGCTGCTGCTGAAATCATCAGTCTTATTAAGCAAATTGAGCTCAAGTACAGTCGAAAGGTGTGTCAGTTAAGAAGTGACAATGGAACAGAATTCCAGAATGCAACTCTGGAGTCATTCTGTACTGACACTGGCATCTCCCAGAACTTCTCATCAGCCCGCTCTCCAGAACAGAATGGAGTGGTGGAAAGGAAGAATCGAACGCTGATAGAAGCTGTCAGGAGTATGCTTGCTGAATCTGGTCTGTCTACCAGTTTCTGGGCTGAAGCAATTGCTACTGCTTGCCACACCCAGAACCGGTCAGTGTATGTGAAACGACACAAAAAGACAGCCTATGAAGTCTTAAGAAATAGAAAACCAAATATTGGTTATTTTCATGTTTTTGGATGTCCAGTTTACATCCTGAACGACTCCAGTCAGTTAGGCAAATTTGATGCCAAAGCTGATGAAGGGTATTTCTTAGGCTATTCAGCCATTCGCAAGGCCTTCAGAGTCTACAACATGAGACTGGAGAAGGTCCATGAGTCAATTCATGTCACATTTGATGAATCAAATGCTGCAATCAACAAGAAGCCAGCCCTTGACACTCCCCCAGTAACTCCAATTGTCTTCGGTGAATCTGATCCTATCAACTACAATAAAGAAGATTCAGAAGACACAGTTTCCAGTCATCCTGATCTGGAACCTGTTCAGAAAAAGAAACGCTACAGTAGTACTCCTTTCTATCCCTCTATTATTTTCAAACTACCCTCTGAAATTAATATTGGATCAGATGTTCGTACTACTCCCCCAGTATCAGTGTCAGTTGACAATATACCAGAAATGTCTTCTTATGAAGAATTCCAAACTGAACCAGTACTTCAAGAAATGCCTTCAAATGAAGAATTTCATGATGCAAATCATGATTTAAATGACTCAGATGAAGATGCTGAAGTAGTCTGGCAAGATCCTCCTCCTGAAGCAACTCCAGAGGAGACTCAACTGAATTCTTGCATTGATATTGTTGTCAGTAACAATCCTGGTCAGTACTCCAGATGGACAAAAGCTCATCCTATTGATCAGATCATAGGTGACTCCAGTAGAGGAGTTCAGACCAGAAGAGCCTCCAGTAATCAATGCTTATATGTTAGTTTTCTATCATTGATGGAACCAAAGAAGATTGACGAGGCTATGGAAGATCCAAGCTGGGTGACTGCTATGCTAGAAGAGCTTCACCAGTTTGAAAGGAACAAGGTCTGGTATCTGGTTCCTTTCCCAGTTGGAAAGAAAGAACCAATTGGAACAAGATGGGTCTTCAGGAACAAGGTAGATGAAGATGGCCACGTAATCAGAAACAAGGCCAGACTGGTAGCAGAAGGCTACTGCCAGTCAGATGTCGATTTTGATGAATCATTTGCTCCAGTGGCTAGACTTGAAGCGATCAGAATATTCTTAGCATTCGCTGCTTATCATCAGTTCAAGGTCTACCAGATGGATGTAAAGAGTGCTTTCTTGAATGGAAAGATTGAAGAAGAAGTTTATGTCAGACAACCACCAGGTTTCGTTGATGAAAAGCATCCACATTGGGTATATCGTCTGGACAAAGCGCTGTATGGCCTCAGACAAGCCCCACGTGCCTGGTATGACACTCTGACTAAACATTTGTTGAAAAATGGTTTCAAAAGAGGTGCAATTGACAATACCTTATTTATTCTTCATGAAAAAGGTAATCTGTTAATGGTACAAATTTATGTTGATGATATTATTTTTGGGTCTACTGATGAAAACATATGCAAGAAATTTTCGAAAATAATGTCAACTGAATATGAAATGAGTTTGATGGGTGAATTAACATATTTTCTTGGACTCCAGATTAAACAAAACAAAGATGGCATTTTTATTAATCAGGAAAAATATGTTAAAGATCTTTTAAAGAAATATGATATGAACTCTTCACCATCTAAACCAACTCCAATTTCTGCACCACTGACAGTGGACTTCGATCCAGATGGTAAACCAGTGAACACCACTGTCTACAGAGGCATGGTTGGTTCACTGATGTATTTAACTGCCAGTAGACCAAATATTATATTTTCAACATGTTTATGTGCCAGATATCAGTCGAATCCAAATGAATCTCATATGGTTGCTATAAAGCGCATACTGAAGTACCTTAAAGGTGTCCCCAGTCTAGGTCTTTGGTATCCCAAAGGCTCAGGCATGGATCTAATGGGTTATTCAGATTCAGATCATGCAGGTTGTAAGATAGACAGGAAATCCACTACTGGTGGATGTCATTTCCTTGGTGGCAAACTAGTCAGCTGGACCAGTAAGAAGCAAACTTTAGTTTCATTGTCCACTGATGAAGCTGAATACGTGTCTGCAGCCAGTTGTTGTGCTCAGATACTCTGGATGAAGAACTAGTTGCTTGATTATGGTATTAAGTACTCAAAGACCCCAATCTTTTGTGATAATACCAGTGCCATTGCTATCTCTAACAATCCAGTCATGCACTCCAAAACGAAGCACATTGATCTCAGGTATCACTTCATTCGTGATCATATTATGAAAAACAACATTGAACTCCATTTTATTCCCACTGAAAAACAACTCGCTGACATTTTTACTAAACCTCTGGATGTCAAAACTTTTGAATATCTTGTTAGTGAGTTGGGAATGTTAAACCCTTAAATCTGGGACTACTCAGATATTGAACGCCTTTGTGTACTATCTTTGCATAAATAGATTTCTGGATCAACATTCCAGGGGAAGAATTGAAAGATATTTTTGTTCTTAAAAAAAAATCTTTTGTGATAATACCAGTGCCATTGCTATCTCTAACAATCCAGTCATGCACTCCAAAACGAAGCACATTGATCTCAGGTATCACTTCATTCGTGATCATATTATGAAAAACAACATTGAACTCCATTTTATTCCCACTGAAAAACAACTCGCTGACATTTTTACTAAACCTCTGGATGTCAAAACTTTTGAATATCTTGTTAGTGAGTTGGGAATGTTAAACCCTTAAATCTGGGACTACTCAGATATTGAACGCCTTTGTGTACTATCTTTGCATAAATAGATTTCTGGATCAACATTCCAGGGGAAGAATTGAAAGATATTTTTGTTCTTAAAAATGTTTTAAGTTCAAGGGGAATTTATTAATTTATTTTCTCACTGGACAAATTCTTCAGAAAATATTACTGGTGCTTTGTAAATGTGTCCCTCTCATTTGTCTGTATTAGTTGACGTGCACGTTTGAGGTTACCAGTCTTTCAAAATGGTTTTCACTGGTACTTTACTGGAGTGTCCCTCCAGTGTACCATCAGTGCATACTTCACTGGACTAATCCACCAGTGATACTGGAGTGTCCCTCCAGTGTACCATCAGTGCATACTTCACTGGACTAATCCACCAGTGATACTGGAGTGTCCCTCCAGTGTACCATCAGTGCATACTTCACTGGACTAATCCACCAGTGATACTGGAGTGTCCAGTCAACCTCCAGATGCACTGAAATAAGTCATAATATTTTTTTTTAATACTTGGTCATTGTGCGTGCCACGTAAGCAAACTTTTTAAAGATATTTATCTTATAATCCTACGTGGCATGTAAATTTTTAACGTAATGATGGTATTTTTACCTTGGGAAGTCAAAAAGAGCAACTTGATACTGTTTGTAGGCTGTAAACCGTCACACATTTATGTGTGATGTGATGTAATTAATGCGGATCTCATAACCCGATCAAAATTTTATTTGATAATTTCAAATTAAACCGTTTGAGTTCCACATTCTCTCTCCTATAAATACCCACTTTCAATTTCATTTGCATTTACTTCGAACATATTTACTCCATTTCCATTCATTCCTTCATCAAATCTTCATGTAAACCCTAAATACTCAATTTCATATTCATCTATTCTTCATATAATGGCACCTAGACAATCTAAATCTCTTAAAAATCTGCTCGCTGCTGAATATGATCCAACTGAAAATGCTGACAAGGCACCCCATATCACACTAGAGGCAAAAGCTATAAGAATAAACATATTCAACTGGATGGCCAGACTTTCACTTTCCAGTGTTCATGGAGATTAAACACATTTTTCCTCTCATGCCCACTATATGCTGCGTTGACATTAAATCCAGGGAGAATGTACCACAATTACCTCTGTGAATTCTGGCATACTGCATAATATGATGATGAAACTTCATCAATTACTTACTCTCTGAAGCAAGGTACCGGATCCTTGGGTTTCACTTCTAGTCTACTCAGGTCTGTTCTACAATTGAATTATTTTGAACAGAATGAGTTGCCCATCGAACTTCCTTCTGGTATCAATACAAGGGAAGTGTGCAGACTGATGGGGCACACAGATATAATGGATGAGCATGGCCAGCTATCCAGGAAGGGAACTATCTACATGAGCAAACTATCAGACTCATGGAGATACTTCTTCACCCACATTGTTGAATGTCTGGGAGGCAGTTATGGAGGGTTAGACCAGATAAATCAAACCCATCTCCAGATTGCCTACTGCCTCTGGTTTGGACTAAGAGTGGATTTCGCTCAGATCCGTTTTGATGATCTGGTAGAGCGTCTTAGAGTGAAAGGAAGAAAAGCTTTTGTTCCTTATATCCGTTTTCTTTCACTGATGTTTAAAAGAGCTCTTGGAGACCAGTATGATTATGAGACTACTCACTTTTCTGTGAGTGAGTATATGAGGGATCTGACCAACCTCAGATCTCCACTGAATGAGGTAGATATTCCTCAGTCCATGCTCTCCTTTCAAAGAGAAGAAGTTGAAATGGCTCCAGGTAGAGGTCAAGCTGTTGAAGGACCCTCTGGTGACCAAGATGTACAGATCATAGAAGCTGAACAACCTATTAGACAAGTGGCTCCTGAAGGTCAAGGACCAGAAAATGTTGAACCTTCCAGATGACCTAGAACTAACAGGCGTCTGATGAGAGCTGGACTTCAGGTGAATCCTGAAAGACATCCTGGTGATGTAATGAATCTGGATGGGTCTCCGATTTTTGAACCTGAAGAGAATGTTGAGCAAGAAAATGTGGCCCAGATTATTGAGCAGGTTGTTGAGCAAGTCGAACAAGATGTTCAGACTGATGAACATGTATCTGGTGAGCAAGAGGCTCAAATCGACTTGAATGTAGAGGCTGGTGAACAAGTTAGTGAACAGGCTGGTGAACAGACTGGTGATCAGACAGTTGGGATGACTCCAGATTGGGATGATGTAGATTCCCCAATGTCTGAAGGTTTTGATGTAAACATGAATTTCCTGGGTGATGAAGAAGAAAATATTGACACATCTGCTATTGCTTCAGTCACCCAACCAATTATATCTGCTGAAATGCCACCACCATCACCAGAATCAAATGAACCACCTCCACCAGAATTAAACACGCCACCACCACCACCTTCAATTCCAAGAAATACTCAATACTTCACTCCTGCAACCACTCAAACTTTCACAATCTCAACCTCCACCACTTCAAACTCCAGTCAACATATCTGAACCTCGTGCGCTAGACTCAACAGTTATAACATCTGTAGCTGCAACTGAAGAGGACTGGGCACAAGTACCTATTATGACCAGATTGCCTTCCAATCTTGAACCTCCCAGTGGTCTCTCCACTTCATCTTCTGCCGAGGTCCAAGGCCTTTTAAGTAAGGTGGCGGACCTAGAGAGATCACTCCAGACTTCATCGCAGGTTATTTCAGACTTTAAATCTTTATTATCAAATAACCTTGCATCTGAGATGAATCTGTTTGCTGGGAATGAGAAGCTTGTTTTTGAGAAGCTTGATAAACTGGTACTGGCCATAAACAACAATACTGAAAATTTCAAAGTGGCAGTCCAGGGATTGGAGACAAGGCTGGTGAACTCTGTTCAGACTGCAGTGCAAGGTGAACTTGTTCAACCACTGGCAGGTCTGAAAGAAGAGGTTCAGAAGTTGGTTACCAGGATAAGTTCTCTGGAGAGTAGGTCCACACTTGATCAGGATGCTGTTGTTATCACGATTAGTGATGAATGCACAAAGAAGTTCAGAATCAGTATGCTAAAAGAATTATCTGAACAAATTTCTGAGACTGTTCTTCGAACTCTTCAAGATGGGTTGTTACCCCAAGTGGAGAGGTTGATGAAGAAAAATTTCCAAAGCACTTGCCTAAAGAAGTTGAAACTGTTAAAAAGGAAGTGCAGGCACTTAAGAAAGTTGTGACTGATACAACTCCAGTGGCAGGAAGAACTTTTGGTGCACTGGACAGACATATGCTAGAACAATTATGGAATGATCTCAAGTCCAGAACTGGTGATCATTCCAA
Source organism: Erigeron breviscapus (assembly GCA_034093135.1). Taxonomy (NCBI): domain Eukaryota; kingdom Viridiplantae; phylum Streptophyta; class Magnoliopsida; order Asterales; family Asteraceae; genus Erigeron; species Erigeron breviscapus. Next base: position 10,810,360 of record CM067175.1, read on the forward strand.
GGGGGAAAAGTCGTCTGGTGACCAAAAACAAGTGACACTGAAGCATTTGGCACTGAAGCCACTATGCTGTCTGAAGAAGCTGCTGGTACTGAAGCCAGTGAGCCCCAGTTTGAATCCTTCCCAGATATACCAACTACTCTGAAGTCTGTTAAAGGAAAAACACAAATGGTATCTGGTGAAGAAGAACAAACTGCTGAAGAATCATCAGAGTATCCTACTGCTGATGATGAAACCTCTAAAAAGCTTGAACAAGAATGCATAATGATTGAAATCTTCAAGAGAAATCAAAAAGATGAACTGCTGGCCCATCAAAGGGAGATGGCATCTATGGGGACTCTGGACTCTTACAATGCTGACAGGTTAGGCATAAATATTGATGTATATAAAAAGATGAAAGAAGACCCCAGAGTTCATCAATGTCTGAATGCATTGAATGATGTTCATGTACGCTCCTTTTACGCCGAAGAAGAACAAACTGCTGAAGAATCATCAGAGTATCCTACTGCTGATGATGAAACCTCTAAAAAGCTTGAACAAGAATGCATAATGATTGAAATCTTCAAGAGAAATCAAAAAGATGAACTGCTGGCCCATCAAAGGGAGATGGCATCTATGGGGACTCTGGACTCTTACAATGCTGACAGGTTAGGCATAAATATTGATGTATATAAAAAGATGAAAGAAGACCCCAGAGTTCATCAATGTCTGAATGCATTGAATGATGTTCATGTACGCTCCTTTTACGCCGAAGAAGAACAAACTGCTGAAGAATCATCAGAGTATCCTACTGCTGATGATGAAACCTCTAAAAAGCTTGAACAAGAATGCATAATGATTGAAATCTTCAAGAGAAATCAAAAAGATGAACTGCTGGCCCATCAAAGGGAGATGGCATCTATGGGGACTCTGGACTCTTACAATGCTGACAGGTTAGGCATAAATATTGATGTATATAAAAAGATGAAAGAAGACCCCAGAGTTCATCAATGTCTGAATGCATTGAATGATGTTCATGTACGCTCCTTTTACGCCGAAGAAGAACAAATCTATGATTCAATAATTTATTGCGTTAGTGTACCAGAACTCATCAGGAAGAGGAAGGAGGAACTGGTGATGCTCCAGAAGAAGATAAGGAAAAACGCTAGTGCTCTGGAGTTAGAGTACAGAAAGAAACTGACTGGCTTACCAAAACTGACTGCCAAACAGATCAAAGCTATTAAAGATGCTGATGTAAGCAGATTCATTCCCCTGGACACTTCTCTGAAAATTAATCATCAACAACTCCAGTCTGCTGTTTAGCAAAAGAGAGTGTCAAAGGAAACTAAAGCATTGATCCAGACAGCCAAATTGAAAGACAAGTATAATGAAATGTTAAATTTCAGGGCTGATGCTAGACGGATCACTGGTGCAGAAATCAAGCTTGCTGGTAATCATGAAGGTATGTCCAAGTTTGAAGTAAAGTTGACCAGGGAAGGTAACTTTACTGATGAAAGAAAGAGTACTTCAGTCCAAGCGTTTAGATGGAGTGAACTGAAAGAGATTGCTTTAACGTTCAGGGGGAAGACAAATGTGTCGACTGATGTTAAAGCATTTCTAAAGAGAATTGAGAAGATATGGAGAAGAAAGCAACAGATGGAAGTTGCAATGGGCATGAAATCGCCAGAATCAGTACCATCTTCTCCATCACCAAAGAGAAAGGCTTCTGAAGATGCTCCAGAACAGACATCGAAGAGAAGGGCCTGACTCTTATCATTTACTTATTGTAATTTATTGTTTAAAGAAAATTGTAACTATTTATCAGTTGATGTATGTAATATTAGTTGCAATTTTTTATTCATAAAAGTAAATGATCAGATTTATTCTAAGTTAGAACTTAAAAGATGAAACTGAAAACACTCATGATCTATAAAGTGTTTTCCGGTAACTTAGATTTTTTAGACTAAAATCAAAACTTGTGTTTTTCAAGCATACAAAATTGTATAGATTTAAGCTTGAAAACACTTGCATTATTTCTAAACAAATAGGGGGAAGTTGTTAGGTCTAGATTTACTGGACTCGCTCCAGACTCGACTACTGGAGTCTTACTGAAGATCTGTCCAGAAATAATGGAAGACCAGTGAGCAAATACTTGTATAGGAAATCTGGAGTATTCTCCAGATTAGCTCACTGGACTTCACCCCAGTCCATATCTACTCTACTGAAGACGTTCTCACTAAAGTCAAAGACTGAAGTCAGAATAAAGAAGACTGACAAATGGCGGAGTCCACTGGAAGTCTTACCAGATCTGTACACTGGAGGATTGTCAGTGTTCTAGACCTTACAAGTCTGAACACTGATATCGAGGAATTGACTTTTGCCTTTACACACTTTCCAAAGAACAATCCACTTGTTCTTTACCAAAGTTTATGCGTGTAAAGGTGGTTGGTTAAAAGAATAAAATTATATCGATATGACTTTATCCGTGTACCATTAACCAATGCATTTAATGTTCTTGTCGGATCATTAAATGCATGCAACCATATTTGTACGGCACAAAATTCACTGGTGAATTTTGTTGCCTATAAATACAAAGTCATTTCTTTGAGATAATACTTTTAAGCATACATCTTGCATTAGAGTGAATTTGTTTAAATACTCTCGATCTTAAACTGGGATACTTCACAACTTTAAGTATCTCGATCCAAAAGAGTTATTTGGCAAATATAGATCATTTGTAATTCATAGGTTATTAGGATACATACTTATTTGTATTATCTTGATTCCGCACAACCTTGTATTTTATTTAACATCATAAATAAAATACACCATTGAAAAATACATAATGTTCCACTTTACTTGTTTATTGCTTTAAGTCGTGTATTACTTTGTTTATATATTCTTGCATTTATTTACAAGTAATACTAGTCCATTCTAGTGATTATTAGACTTGTTGTATTTTACACTTCTAGGTTAACCATCGTATTTCAGGGACTCACAGGATGACCAAGCTGAGTCAGCTCAGCTTGGAGTCAGCTTGGCTTTTACTTAATAAGTTATTTTATTTTTTTTGTTCCTTTTCGTTGTAAATAAAATATTGTTTCACTTTGTCTGTCTCTCTTTCCTCTGTACAAACCACAACCGTCATTTCCTTCATGGTAAAAAGTGACCGTTAGGGTAAATGTACTTTCTCTCTCCAATCATAAAACGGCACACTTTTGGTGGGAAGGCCATGTAAAAGCCAACCCGTTTGATCAAATCACTATTCCATTGCATTCTCATCTCTCTAATCTCATTCTCATTCAGTTTTCTCTCAAAAGCTCTCATACTCTGTTTTCAGCTTCTTGAATATTATTTGTTTTTAATTTTATTCTCAATCAGCTTAATCATTAAAATGGCTTCACCTTCTAATGTTAATATTCCTACACCTAAACAAGTCGAAAAGATCGGTACCTATTTGAAGGGAGATAGGGTTCCAGAAATAGAGGGTGCCAAATGGGTTTCTACTCAGATCAAGGTACGACCTCCACAATATGTCAATCTCCATCCACCTTCAAACAAGTCCGAGTATTCTGACATGGCAATTTATATCTTTTATCATCCAATGGGTAAGATTCTGCACTTTTCTCCTGGTTATATTAATTTTAATCAGATTTGTGAGTTTTGGCTCACAAGCAGGGTAACAACCACCACCAAGGGCAAGCAATGCATTGTTGGTACCTTGGATAATGCATCTCGTCGACTTGTACTTACTCTTGACAGTTTTAAAAGGATTTTTGATTTAGAGTACAAGTCTGACCCTGTTTATGAATCAGTCCCATCCATGGAAAAAGCCAAAACTATTTTAACTGAAATTGTTTATTCAGGGAGGGTTGGTGGCTCTGTTAAGATTTCACATTTTTCTGGTATTTATAAATATTTGATCTCAACCATTGTGAGATCATTGCAAACTAAAGCTTGGTGGTTTTGATACACCAAATAAACTTGAAATGCAAATCTTTTACTGGATGGTCCACAGTAGGTTGATTGATGTTGGTAAATTGATTTTTGATGATCTTGTAATCAAGATTTCTACAAAAACTGAACATTGTTGGTGCATGTTTCTCGGTGACAAAATCATTCTAGATGTGTGACATATATTTACATATATTCAAGTCTTGTAATTTATCTTGTAATTACCGTTTGTCAATAATATTACATTGGCATATATTGTTGATCATATTGGGATCCATTTATGTTTATATGTTTGTCTATTATTTGTGTTTTGCAGGTTCTAGACATTACATGTAAAGAGTCATTAAGTTAATATTGTTTCTGCGTTTAACAGCAGTTGAAATATTAACTTAATGTATTTCCAGATGGAAGTTAAGTTAATTGTGTTTCTGCGTATTAACAGCAGGAGAAACATTAACTTAATGAATACTGTAAGTCCCAACTTGTTAGATGGTACTACTGAAGACACCTCTATGTCGATGGTGGAGTTACTTTGCAATATACTTACTGAACTGGAGACGACCAGTTGCAGAGGTATATACCAAGTTCTAGATAGATTACTTATATAAAAGATAATAAGTAAAGAACAATGCAATAATACAAATAACTTGTAAACAATCTTGATGAGACAATATGTAGTTTTCAATGTGTAATTTATTTATTGATATTAAACAAATTACAAGGTTGATGCGGAACCAAGATAATACACGAATGTAAATATCCTAGCAACCTATGAAATACAATTGATCTATACTCGGAATTTCTCTTCAACAATCGAAACACTTAAAGTAGTGAAATGTTCCTTTTTAGCGATTGAGAGAATATTGCACAAGTTCACCAAGAATATTGCAGGTTTGCAAAGTGTGAAGTTATTCGTTTTTGTGAAGTAACTTGAATTCTTGGTTGTGCAATGACTTGTATTTATAGGCAAAGTTAACATTGGGATGTTAACTTTAGCCGTACAAATGTGGTTGGAAGCATTTAAGGAATAGCTTTTAATTCCTTAAAAAGCATTGTAAAGTCG
>CM067175.1:10816352-10941433 GCA_034093135.1 Erigeron breviscapus
GAAATGATGTGGTAAGTATAAATGCATGAGATGATGAATTGATTATATATGCATGAGATGATGAATTGATTATAAATGCATGAAGTGATGAAATGATTATGTATGTATGAAATGATGAGATGATATGTGTATGTATGATGATTAACATTCATATGCAGGTTGCAATGGTATGTGGTAAGTATATATGCATGAGATGATGAAATGATTTTAAATGCATGAAATGAGGAAATGATTATGTATGTATGAGATGATGAAATGATATGATATATGCTTGCATGTGTGGCTTGATCACCTAGTCACTAGTCCTTGATTAGGATTGCCATGTTCACGTGCACGTTAAGGGCCCTAAAGTAAAAGATGATATGTGATTAGCTTAGGTGAAAGAGTAGCCTAAACTAATTAAACGATTAAAGTCTCGAGCATTATGTAAAGTCTTGTGTTAAGCTTAACCCGTGCTAGCTCTTCGGGGCTGGTGCGTACGTGGTCACTGAGTTGCTCCTTGTGGCATAGTTACGTTTGAGTATTCCGGGTGAAGTAACTAGCCACCAATGCGTAAAGGCATAAACGGTTTATTCAGTTGGATTGACTTTGTCATTCCTTAACGACGCCGATGGACCACCTATTGGTTTACCCATCATGTCGGGTGTGAGGACTCCATGTATGGTCTATGACCGCCTACACACAACCCCACATCCCTAAGTAAGTGGCATAAGTCACTTAGCCTACGTCTAGGCAAAGAAATAAAGTAAAGAAAGAAAGATAAAGAAAGAAAAGTTAGGCACATTAGGTATATGATGATCCTATTGTGTTATGATAAGATATGTGTGCGATGATCTATATGTATGTGATATTAACATTAAAAGATGATTTTGTTAATATATTTAAATGGCAAATGTTTTCAAGTTATGTTATCTTACTTAGCTAATTTTATTAGCTAACACTTGTTCTTTGAAAATGTTGTGCCTTCAGGATAATCAAGTGAGCTAGGCGAGGATTAGCTTGGTGAGACTTGGGTAGACGAATAAAGAAGCTTAGCTAAGACATTAAACGCTTAGACTTCCTTTTAGCCTCATGTTTGGCTATTTCATTTATGTTTAAAGACTTGTATTAATGTGGCATTTATGTTGGTGCCAAAGCTTGGATTTACTTTTATTGTTTTGATGATGCTAGTAGTAACACCAAATTTTAAAGGTACCATTCGTTACGGATGGGGCAGATTTTGAAAGTGATCCTTTCCGCTTATTTTATATGCCGTTTGGCAAAGTTTTGAAAAATCCAAGTTTTTAAACGACGGGTGTTACAATCACGGTTTGGGTATCCCACTTTTTGCGTGTTCTTAGGTGGAGAAGTGTTTTTCGGGTTCGTTTGAAATAAAGGTTCAAACTTGACACCAAAATAAGACATATCTCATTCCTAAGATCATTTTCTCAAGTTTTCATTGATCAAGGAACAATATCGGGTTCGGGATCTAAGAAATTGTGAGAAATTGGTGTTTTGCGTGTTCTTAGGTGTGTACTTTGCGTGTTTGTAGAGTACAGTACCTTTTTGCGTGTTTCGTTACAAACAAGGCAATTTGTGTGTTTCTTTGGTTTGCTTGTTCTATTTGAGAGTTCTTGAGGCTTTGAGAGTTCTTGTGGATTTGAGAGTTCTTGAGGTTTTGAGAGTTCTTGAGGACTTGCATGTTCTAGTGTTTTGCGTGTTCCTACACTTTTGCTCGTTTCATTTGCGTGTTCCCATTTGCGTGTTCTTGTGTCTTGCGTGTTCTTAGTTTGAACATAATACACAATGGCCACAAACTATCTTAACCAATTAATACTAATGGACCATGAGACCGGTAAGGGTAATTCACCACCTAAACTGATGATCATTGACCAATACTTTTCTTGGAAAGGTCGATTCGAATCCTTTATGCAATTCACCGATATTAGAATGTGTACTTGTATGACCGAAGGATATAGTGCCCCGATATATGAGGATAGTGGTGTTAACAAAGTTTATGCTTACCAAGATATGACTGAATCTAATAAAAAATTGTATGAGGCAGAGAAAAAGGCACTATCATGTTTAAAAATGTCATTGCCACAAGAAATATTACATTTATTTAATGTATTCAATACATCAAAAGAACTTTGGTTAGCATTAAAAAATCATTGTGAAGGGGATGAAACACTTAAAAAGAATCGTAGAGACCTTCTAAAGCATCAGTATAATGTATTTAATGGGTTAAGAAGTGAAAACTTAGATCAACTACTTACACGGTATTATCATTTGTTAGCAGAGTTGCAAGCATTTGAGGTTACCTATTCTGAGGAAGAAAGAAGGCGAGAAATTTTTGAGTTCCTTGCCGGAAAAGTGGAGTAATTACATTACCACTTTGCAGGAAAAAGCAGATTTCTCTAATATGTCTTTGACTCAGATAGTTGCTAAGTTTAGGGGACAAGAAATGAAACTAAAAAGGAGGGAAGCAGGATATAATAATGCTCAGATTCCCGAGCTTTATTACGGTAGGCCTACGATCAATGTAAGTCCAGGTTCCCCTGAAGGAAGCACAAGGGCTTTCCTGAGTGAAGATGTTGACTTACAAAAGATCTCGTTTGACTCTGAGGGGAACATATGTCTTGTTTCAAGTCAGAGCGACAATTTAGGCAACCGTGGATATCCCACCTCCAGTGCTAGTTCCACCGTGCCTATAAGTGTCAAATATGCGGAAAGTCACTTATCCGTTCTTGCGTCATTCGTGACATCATATGAACAGTTTATCCAAGGAAAGGTTCAAGATCCTAGTCTTATAGAGGAAGACTACGAGCAGATTGATCCTTTAGACTTAGAAGAGATGGACTTGCAATGGCAAATGGCTATGCTAACTCTTCGGGCTAAACGGTTCTTATCAAGAACAGGGCAAAAGGTCGTGGGTTCCAAGCTTGGCTTTGATAAGTCAAAAGTAAAGTGTTACAATTGCGAGGGCTTTGGACACTTTGCTAGGGAATGCGAGAGATTTAAGAAGGATGATAGGTCTATTGTGACTCGTCAGAACTTCAATCAAGGTGGAACAGTACATTCATCTTCAAACATCTTGAGACAAAGGTCATATAATGATAGGTCTAATGGAAGTCAAGGCTCAATTGATCAGAGTAATACAAGAGCTTTGGTGGTCCAACAACAAGACGGATCATATGACTGGGGTTCTAAAGTCAATAAAGAAGACAATGCATATGTCGCTGAGGTTGATTCAAAAAGTAGTTTTGTTCCTTCGGATGAAACATCTTCTCAAGAATCAACATACCCTACAAATGAAAATGTTCCGTTCACCTCACTTGAAAAATCACCTTCAAATGTTGAAGCATCAAGTATAAAAGATGGTGATAACTGTTCGAAGGGAGAAACTTCAAAGGTTGAAAATGTAAAGATTCCAGAAAACTTGAGAGTAAAGGATTTAGTTACCTTTATGATAGATTTACATGCTCCTGAACAACAAATAGATTTCTCTTTGCATTCATTAATTGATGTTTGTAAAGATAATCTTAAAATATCTCAAACCGCATGTGAGTTATATCTAAGGATTGATGATTTACAAAAGAGGATAGATGAGGATCAAGAAGAAAAATCACTCTTAAGACAGCAGGTGAAAATCTTGACTAGAAGAGAAAAGGATCTCTCAGACAAGATTAGACTTAATGAAAGAAAGAATGATTGTGTGACATTAACGAATACCATCAAAAGCCCTCAGTTTGTTAAATCCAGAACTGATTCAACTACTCAATCAGATGTTGCTCCTGAACAGTCTGCAAAATTGAAGCTACAAGAGATGACATCTAAAGATCAAAGTTCTCATACCTTGACTGAGCAAGATATGCATTCGTCTTACCATGCTAAGGGTAAAAGGCAGAGAATGAAAAATATTAAAAGGATCTCTTGCTTCATTTGCCGAGAAAAGGGACATGTGGCAAGTATATGTCTGCATAAGGGTAAACCCAGCAGATCAAGGTAGTCTAATGATTTAAGTGACAAAGATGTTGAAGATATGGATGTTCAGTTGAGAAAGAACAAGGGTAAACATGTTGAAGAAACTTCAACAAGTGTTTCACCCAAGAAGATTTCTCAAAAGAACTCTCCTGCACAGAGTGGTTCACCTAGAAATAATCGGATTAGTGCTTCAAATCCAAAATTTATGAGGGATTATAAGAAGAGATACTAAGGAACATGGAAAGCCAAGAAGTGTCTCTCCAAAGAACACTTCACATGGTGGCCAAGTTCGTAACAAGACTCCAAAGAGGAATCCCACTCCAAAACGAGAAGTCTTTAATCGTGTTGGTGATAACGATACATTTTTTATGATCGTTTCACAGGATCGGTTAAGATTGGTCGTTTCTCAATGTTTCAGAAGCATAGTCACAGGAGAAAGATTGAGATATCTCCTGAGAGGGTGCCAAGAAACAGGAGACAGACTTCAAAATCCAGGACTCCCACTGAGAGTGATGGATAATGGATGAATGTCTATGTGAAAGATAAAGATGGTAAATTCAAGTCTACTGAGGCTTGGGTACCATTTTGCAACTAGGCGATTATCTTTCGTGCGGAGGACACAGTCAAGGAGAACCATGCATTTTCGGTGATCGGTGACTGAGTCCTAGGCACACTTTTATTAGATAACATATTGGGTTATCGAACGTTTATTGTATTTTCTTCATTATAAATCATTGTGCAAGTCCTACCTATGTTATTTATAATTTGTTTATAAAGGAACATATTTGGGAAAAACGAGTATATATATATAAAGTGCTACTTTATTCTGTGGTTGTTAATAAATCATTTGAGATAGCATGATTATTTATATAGTGGTTGTTATCTAATGATGAATATGCAAGGTTGATTTATTTATGATGGTTACACTAAGGCCTTTGATCGATTGCATTTAAAGTTGCTAGTCCGGCTGGCTGGAATGAGTAACCCTTAGTCACCATCTCTCAAGGACCATCTTTTATTTAGTAAAAGGGTTCTATTGCACGAGAGACAATGCTATTTAGGGTATCTGGTTTCCAGGGGGAGTTAGCTGTGTTCTGTGTGAACACTGAATGAATGTGTATCGCAATAAGGATGTAGTGTAAGTAAAGACTAATTTGAGTGTGTTTGGTACACCTTGAATTAAGTCTTGCATGTAAATTGCTCGAAAGATTAAGTGAAATACTTAAGGTTTCGGTCAAAATAGGTCAAACGAAGTCACTATGTTGATATATTTGACAGATATTTTGATTTGCAATTTACTTTGAATAATTGAATCGAACATACTTAATGTGTGAGCTAACATGATAAAGGCTTTGATTCTCATCTTAATTAGGAGAATCAGCCATAAATTATCTGTTATATATCGGTTTAAGTGTTTTGAAGTTCAATTATTTACCATTGAGATGAATACATTGGTTGTATGGATCTCATGAGTATGCTGATGTGGTCGCAGAATTATTTATCTTAAATGGATGTGTGTCAACCGTTAAGATAAAGGATCTCCAAAGTGTATGAAAATTGGGTCTATCCAGTCCGGAATGGAGAAAACTCAAGCTTAAAAGGGAAGCAGAGTACACTTACACATCAACAACTCATCTAAATTCAAACGGAGACAATAATAATGACGGAGAGATTGTTTATCATGTTATTCAATCTTGTATCATTTGTTCTTGTTGTATTTGAATTTATTAAACAGCATTGTTGTGTCCAATGTCTGTGATTGTCAAATACTTAACAATGGTGCATTGTAATTCATTAATTAGTGACATATCGGGTCTTAATTAATGATCGTACATTGTAAGTTTGTTCAAGTAGTGACAATTATCAAGAATTTCTTTATCGAGAAAAATGCTAAGAATTGTGATATAGAATTTAAATTCGGTGTCTGTCTTATCGAGGTCTCTAAAGAATTCTTTTCGTTAATCATATCGGGTTCAAGAAAGTTCTTGATGAATTTTCAAAGTGTTAATCAAGTCCGTGAAAGTTGACTTTTTGGAAAGTCAAGGTTCACATGAATCGAAATTTAGGGAAGTGTAATATGCGTGTTTTTCTAATGAACTTAATATGCGTGTTCTGCCAAATGGGCTCCATTTGCGTGTTTAGTGAATTAGGCTAACATTTGCGTGTTACACTAACGGGCCTCATATGCGTGTTATGCCAATTGGGCCACATACGTGTGTTCCTGTGTTAGACTAGGGTTTTGCGTGTTCTGGTGGGTATAAAAAGAAGATAACACGCATTTAATGACAAAAGATTAAGTCATTTGCGTGTTCTTCATAAAACCATCAATATTTGCGTGTTCCCTGTCCGAGCACTGTTCACCTTTTTTCGATTCACACTACTTGATCCATACGTGTTTTTGACATAAGAAACACTATCATTTAACACTTATTAAACAAAGGTATATGATTAACAAGATTTCTAGATCCATATATAGTGTTTAAATGGCCAAATATTTAGAATTTTATTTTCGGTTATAAAATTGCTAAATGGGACTATAAACACGTTTTGGATGGAGAAATGGAATCCAAAAATTGATAAATCAGACATATATGAAGTTATTTGTACCTATTTAAGAGTTTTTGGTGTTCAAATCATCTGGGCTAGGTTTTGATTGGGTGACACTGCATATGCGTGTTCTTGAGCCACATGCGTGTTCTTATGAACCCAGAAATTCAAACCGTCCAGAATTTTGCGTGTTTTTGGTGACATCATCAAAGTCAAACACGCATTTGACTAATATGCGTGTTTCTAAGTAAAATGCACCATATGCGTGTTTAGTCACCATTTGCGTGTTGTTACTTCATATGCGTGTTTCATGACTTGTAAAATTTTTAAATTTAGGAAAATTTTAAATAAGTAAAATATGAAACAAAACACGTATTATCTAGTCAAACCCGACACCATATGTGTGTATTGTCACCATATGTGTGTGTATAAGGAATTTGCTCGTTCTAGGACTTCGGAAAATTTTCAAAATGGGAAAATCTTCAAATAAGTCAAATTAGAAAATGCAAATTGCCTTATAATATTGAACTTTAAAAATTTAAGAAAAACAAATGTTTTTAGTTAAATTTAGTAAAGTTTGATATGTCGTTTATTAAAACTAAATGTTCGGGAAGGTTATAAAACAAATGGTTTTGCGACCTTGGAAAACATTAAAAGTTTTAATTTCGGCGTGTTGATTCAATAAAATTGGTGACATTTTGGTTGATTAAGAAACAAATGGTTTCTATATCATTGAAAATGTTAAGAATTTTATTGTTCAACCTGTTTGTCGATTGTTAAAGTTGATAACACTCTCGGAACCGATGAAACTAAGAGCTTTAAAGTTCGACTTTATTTGTTGTTGCTAATCGTTTGTTTGGTTGTTGTTTGTATCTTTTTGCATATGGCTGAGAGACACTTTCACAAAAATCATAACTACTTGATTGATTTGGATGTGAATCAAGCCAATGCTGGGAGATTTGTTAGGATTCTTGAGTTTCTGCAGCAATCAAGAATCAGACATGTTCTCACAGCTGACCCAGTTATCTATCTGACTTTCTGTAACACCCGTCGTTTAAAAATATGGATTTCCAAAAACTTTGTGCGCCGCACAAAACCATAAATAGCATTTGTGCACCGCACAAAACCATAAATAGCATTTGTGCACCGCACAAAACCATAAATAGCATTTGTGCACCGCACAAAACCATAAATAGCATTTGTGCACCGCACAAAACCATAAATAGCATTTGTGCACCGCACAAAACCATAAATAGCATTTGTGCACCGCACAAAACCATAAATAGCATTTGTGCACCGCACAAAACCATAAATAGCATTTGTGCACCGCACAAAACCATAAATAGCATTTGTGCACCGCACAAAACCATAAATAGCATTTGTGCACCGCACAAAACCATAAATAGCATTTGTGCACCGCACAAAACCATAAATAGCATTTGTGCACCGCACAAAACCATAAATAGCATTTGTGCACCGCACAAAACCATAAATAGCATTTGTGCACCGCACAAAACCATAAATAAGCATTTGTGCACCGCACAAAACCATAAATAGCATTTGTGCACCGCACAAAACCATAAATAAGCATTTGTGCACCGCACAAAACCATAAATAAGCATTTGTGCACCGCACAAAACCATAAATAGCATTTGTGCACCGCACAAAACCATAAATAGCATTTGTGCACCGCACAAAACCATAAATAGCATTTGTGCACCGCACAAAACCATAAATAGCATTTGTGCACCGCACAAAACCATAAATAGCATTTGTGCACCGCACAAAACCATAAATAGCATTTGTGCACCGCACAAAACCATAAATAAGCATTTGTGCACCGCACAAAACCATAAATAGCATTTGTGCACCGCACAAAACCATAAATAGCATTTGTGCACCGCACAAAACCATAAATAGCATTTGTGCACCGCACAAAACCATAAATAGCATTTGTGCACCGCACAAAACCATAAATAGCATTTGTGCACCGCACAAAACCATAAATAGCATTTGTGCACCGCACAAAACCATAAATAGCATTTGTGCACCGCACAAAACCATAAATAGCATTTGTGCACCGCACAAAACCATAAAGCATTTGTGCACCGCACAAAACCATAAAAAGCATTTGTGCACCGCACAGAAAGTCTGTGCACCGCACAAATCCATAAAAAGATTTGTGCACCGCACAAAACCATAAATAGCATTTGTGCACCGCACAAAACCATAAATAGCATTTGTGCACCGCACAAAACCATAAATAGCATTTGTGCACCGCACAAAACCATAAATAGCATTTGTGCACCGCACAAAACCATAAATAGCATTTGTGCACCGCACAAAACCATAAATAGCATTTGTGCACCGCACAAAACCATAAATAGCATTTGTGCACCGCACAAAACCATAAATAGCATTTGTGCACCGCACAAAACCATAAATAGCATTTGTGCACCGCACAAAACCATAAATAGCATTTGTGCACCGTAAAGTCCTGTGCGCCGCACAAAACCATAAAAAGCATTTGTGCACCGCACAAATCAACTTTTCAGAAGTCAGAAATTTTCATGCGTTTGCATATGCCCCGCATGGAAAATCCATGCACCGCATATCGGGCACCCAACTGAAATCCATTTTTCAAAACTTGCTTTTGTGCACCGCACAAATCAACTTTTCAGAAGTCAGAAATTTTCATGCGTTTGCATATGCCTCGCATGGAAAATCCATGCACCGCATATCGGGCACCCAACTGAAATCCATTTTTCAAAACTTGCTTTTGTGCACCGCACAAATCAACTTTTCAGAAGTCAGAAATTTTCATGCGTTTGCATATGCCCGCATGGAAAATCCATGCACCGCATATCGGGCACCCAACTGAAATCCATTTTTCAAAACTTGCTTTTGTGCACCGCACAAATCAACTTTTCAGAAGTCAGAAATTTTCATGCGTTTGCATATGCCCGCATGGAAAATCCATGCACCGCATATCGGGCACCCAACTGAAATCCATTTTTCAAAACTTGCTTTTGTGCACCGCACAAAACCATAAAAAGCATTTGTGCACCGCACAGAAAGTCTGTGCACCGCACAAATCAACTTTTCAGAAGTCAGAAATTTTCATGCGTTTGCATATGCCTCGCATGGAAAATCCATGCACCGCATATCGGGCACCCAACTGAAATCCATTTTTCAAAACTTGCTTTTGTGCACCGCACAAAACCCAGTTCGACCAAAAACCAACTTTTTAACCCTTTAATCGAATCTCATACGAACATCAACCATTAATTCGACCTGGAGACATAAAATTAACCTTTTTGACAACACTTTTAATGACTTTAATCAATCAATCAATCCTTTAATCCTCTACAACATGAATCACTCATTCAAACACCCGAATAACATGAAATCGGTAAACGTTTAATCAAATAACCCAACCCACACCCCATGGCCTGGGTTGAATACTCATCTATGACTCACATAATCAGATTTCAAAGAAGATTATACCTATATTACCTGCACTTGATGTAGGGGACTCAAGATCTAAACAATACTTAATCAAAACGGCACGAAACGAATGGATCTTTGCTTGGAGAGGGAAAGGATCGGCTAGGGCTTTTCTCACACACTAGTTACAGCAGATTTGTGACAATTAGGGCTGCCTAATTGCCCTCTAATCTCTGGCCAGCCATTACAAATCTTACACTTAGGACCCCTCAACTTCTTAACTTAACTTTCTTAGCTTATCTTTCTACCGGGAGTCTTAGCATACTAACAAGCACTTAATTACTTAACATCACTTTGATTACTTTCATTAAACATCACATTTAACTTTTTCATATTAAATACATAAGCATTTAATCATATAATCACATATAAGGCACATAAACTTAATGAACCTAATGTTGACTAACGGTCAAGTCAATAAGTCAAACTCGAAAAGTTTGGGATGTTACACTTTCTTAAGTCAATTCTGGGCATCTGCAAGATTGTTACCCGGTGCTATCCCAAGTATTGAAGCGAGGGTGAACAATCAGACCTTCCAGTTCACTGCCTCTGACTTGATTGGTATTCTTGACTTGGGAACTGAATACCAAGAGGGAGGAGTGAATGGTCCAACCACATATCCCCAAGCACTTAGATTGGGAGCATTCAGAAGAATGGGGTATGTTGGTCCTGCAAATCGAAACACATTCCAGAAGAATTGTTTGATGGGCAGATGGAAATTCTTTTCACATGTGATCCTTGTTGGTTTGAGCAATAAGAAGTCGGGTTACGACTCATTGAATGTCGAAACTCAATCACAAGTGATTTCCTTGGTGCTGAACAAGCCTTATAGCTTCTCTCGTTATATCTTTAATGAGATGTGTAAGTCCCAACTCAATAGATGGCACTACCTGAAGACACCTCTATGTCGATGGTGGAGTTACTTTGCAATATATGCACTGAACTGGAGACGACCAGTTGCAGTGTGTATATACCAAGTTCTAGATAGATTACTTATATAAATGACAATAAGTAAAGAACAATGCAATAATACAAATAACTTGTAAAGTAACTTGATGAGACAATATGTAATTTTCAATGTGTAATTTATTTATTGATGTTAAACAAATTACAAGGTTGTTGCGGAACCAAGATAATACAAAGAATATAAATATCCTAACAACCTATGAAATACAATTGATCTATACTCGGAATTTCTCAAGACAATCGAAACACTTAAAGTTGTGAAATGTTCCTTTTAGCGATTGAGAGAATATTGCACATGTTCACCAAGAATATTGCAGGTTTGCAAAGTGTGAAGTGTTTGTATGTTTTCACTTTGTGATTTCAAAACACTTAATATTCTTGTTGTGCAATGACTTGTATTTATAGGCAAAGTTAACATTGGGATGTTAACTTTAGCCGTACAAATGTGGTTGAGAGCATTTAAGGAATAGCATTTAATTCCTTAAAAAGCAGTGTAAAGTCGCATGATAAAGCAACTTTACATAACCACCTTTATGTACCTTTTATTACTTAAATAATAAGATAAGGCTTATTATCCGGGTAAAGGTACATAAAGCATACAAGTTAATTCCTCGTAATCAGTGTAAAGCTTTGTAAGGGCTTTCCACTGATGGTCTCCAGTTTGTAACTGACTAGAATGTCAACTAGGCTCCTCTACCATTGACATTCTCTATCTTCCATTTGTTGTCTTCGACTTCAACTGGAATGATTCTTCAACTTGGTCAGTTCTCAACTGGAGGAAGTCTTCAGTTGCGTTGACTGTACGGTGCAACTGGACTTCAATATATTTCTGGACAAATCTTCTTGGTCACCAGTTTCACTGGTCTCCAGATGCAACTGGTGACTGGACAGTTCCAGGTGAACTGGTCCTAACAAATTCCCCCTATTTGTCTAGAAATATAGGCAAGTCTTTTTCAGTTCATGTATCTGTACAAGTGTGAACTGGAGAGACTTGTTCGATTAAATTCTATCTAAGTTTCTAAGGCATTTTTATAGATCAATAAATGCCTTAGGTTTTTCTTTTAGGTTTGTTAGATTTTAATCTATTATCTACCTTGTGGTTACAAACTGATAACTTCATTTATACAAGGAAATGGAATTTATACAAGTTACAGAATGTAAATACAAATTACAAGTAGATAACTGAAGAAAGAACTTAATGAGATGGCCCTTCGCCAGTTCTTCTTCTCTTGGTCACCAAAGAAATAGGCTGAGAGTCTTCAGGATCAATATTCAACTTTTGCTCAAGATTTTCTTTATGTTGAATTTTGCCCCTTAGAAAGTTTGCCCATGCTTTCTCAAACCTATTCTTTTGTGCCTTCGCATCCAAAACATTCACCATCTCCACCCATTCGCTGAACCCATATTGCATAGCACCAGGATTGTCAGTTTTAACCAGTGGCCCCCTGGTATAACTAACTTCGACTTGAAAAACTTTGGTGCCTGGCTTGATTGTTACATTTACACCATTGATAGTACCACTATGTCTTCTGGTTGACATGATCTGGGAGTAGTAGCTTCTAGCTTCAGATTCATTTGTGATTTCAAAACACTTAATATTCTTGTTGTGCAATGACTTGTATTTATAGGCAAAGTTAACATTGGGATGTTAACTTTAGCCGTACAAATGTGGTTGAGAGCATTTAAGGAATAGCATTTAATTCCTTAAAAAGCAGTGTAAAGTCGCATGATAAAGCAACTTTACATAACCACCTTTATGTACCTTTTATTACTTAAATAATAAGATAAGGCTTATTATCCGGGTAAAGGTACATAAAGCATACAAGTTAATTCCTCGTAATCAGTGTAAAGCTTTGTAAGGGCTTTCCACTGATGGTCTCCAGTTTGTAACTGACTAGAATGTCAACTAGGCTCCTCTACCATTGCCATTCTCTATCTTCCATTTGTTGTCTTCGACTTCAACTGGAATGATTCTTCAACTTGGTTTCTTTGTTTCATTTTCTTTCTTTCTTTAATATCATTACCAAGTCTGGCCAGTCTTCTGCTGTCACTATCTGAAACTGGAGGAAGTCTTCAGTTGCGTTGACTGTACGGTGCAACTGGACTTCAATATATTTCTGGACAAATCTTCTTGGTCACCAGTTTCACTGGTCTCCAGATGCAACTGGTGACTGGACAGTTCCAGGTGAACTGGTCCTAACAAATTCCCCCTATTTGTCTAGAAATATAGGCAAGTCTTTTTCAGTTCATGTATCTGTACAAGTGTGAACTGGAGAGACTTGTTCGATTAAATTCTATCTAAGTTTCTAAGGCATTTTTATAGATCAATAAATGCCTTAGGTTTTTCTTTTAGGTTTGTTAGATTTTAATCTATTATCTACCTTGTGGTTACAAACTGATAACTTCATTTATACAAGGAAATGGAATTTATACAAGTTACAGAATGTAAATACAAATTACAAGTAGATAACTGAAGAAAGAACTTAATGAGATGGCCCTTCGCCAGTTCTTCTTCTCTTGGTCACCAAAGAAATAGGCTGAGAGTCTTCAGGATCAATATTCAACTTTTGCTCAAGATTTTCTTTATGTTGAATTTTGCCCCTTAGAAAGTTTGCCCATGCTTTCTCAAACCTATTCTTTTGTGCCTTCGCATCCAAAACATTCACCATCTCCACCCATTCGCTGAACCCATATTGCATAGCACCAGGATTGTCAGTTTTAACCAGTGGCCCCCTGGTATAACTAACTTCGACTTGAAAAACTTTGGTGCCTGGCTTGATTGTTACATTTACACCATTGATAGTACCACTATGTCTTCTGGTTGACATGATCTGGGAGTAGTAGCTTCTAGCTTCAGATTCATTTGTAATTTTTATACTCTTAGCACCAGCAGCCAGTACAGCGGACTTGATGTCTTCATTGGATACCTCGCCAGTTGGTTCAACGAATGTGCTAAGGTCAGCATCTCTTGACAGTGGTCTCCTTGGTTGTGGAATCCTTCTTGGTGGATTCAAAACCTTCTTCACAACCTTCTTAACATTTGCAATACGTTTAAGAATCCCACTGGCCCTAATTTCCTTAGCCTTCTCCACTGAAATGTTCAAGCTTCTGGCATCGAACTCAGCTTCATCCTCAGGATAGTGTCTGTCCAGTTCTACATCAAGCATTTCATTCAACTGGTCAACTATCCTAGGATCATTCTTAATCCTAACATACTCCTCCTTAGTGATACCCAACAGATTGGCATCACTCATATCAATCAACTTGATTTGTTCAAGATGTGCCCTGGCTTCAACTTGGTTTCTTTGTTTCATTTTCTTTCTTTCTTTAATATCATTACCAAGTCTGGCCAGTCTTCTGCTGTCACTATCTGAAACTGGAGGAAGTATATCAGCATTGCCAGTTTCTAACAATACATCAGTGGCCGGCTGGGCAGATGCATCACCAGCTAAACCTTTTCCCTTATCCAGCACAACATTCCCCCTAACACCATCATCACCAGATCCACCAACTCTTTGCTCACCAGCTTCAGTACTGGTAGCCACAATCAATTCTCTTCCAGATGGAGTCCTTCCAGGTGCAACTGGTGTAAGGACTGCACTTCTTTCCCCTTGGCAGCATCTAGACCTGCCCTAATTCCTTCCCATTCAGAGGGGTGAGATGGCAACCGGTCAAGAGGCTGCCATGACTGCATGTCCTTACACTCTTTGAAGATTCCACACATCATCCTGAAGGATCTCCACAAATGGTTCGTCTCCTTTGACTGAGTCAAGACATTTGCACTAACTTGTTCTTGACCAGTTTTTAGTTCATTTAAAATTTTGGAGTCTTCATCCAAACCGGAGACAACCTTATCCTTCACTTCATCATCCTTCTTCTTCAGATTTTCTACTTCAGTTGTCAGTCTATCTAAAGATTGAGCATGTAGAGATACCTGGGTGTTAAAACTTTCAATGCTGCCTCAACTGGTTGATCTCACTGGTGAGTGGGGCCAGATCAACCTGAGGAGTGGCCAGCTTGGTGATCTCAGATATCACCCTTTCAACTAATTGTGCTTCTCTAGCACCCAGTGTATCCTCTATTTTCTAACCAACCAAAGTCATCAACTGCTCTCCAAGTCCAGTTACATCTAGGCCAGGTTTTTCAATCAATTCCTTAACCTGCCTTTCAATCTCTTTCAAATCAACTTCTAAAGTTCTAACAGTGTTTCCCAGCAAGTTGGAGATTGAGGTTGTAACCTTGGAGTGAGTTAGGTCAAAGGCTTCCTTTAAAGTACCAGCCAGATTGTTGCAGCCAGTGACCAACTCATTTAGCTTTTTAAACACCAAGTCTTCATTAGATGAAAACTTGTTTATCCCCAGATCAACCACTTTGATGTTTGTCAGGTGATCCTTGTGGTATCTGGAGAATGACTTGGTGTTTTTGTCAAGTGTCTTCTGAATCTCCTCCACCCTGGTTAGAAGGTTTTGGAGATCGGCTTGAAGTGAGACAACTTGACTGTTCAGTGACGAAGGAGAAGGTGTCACTGGACCAGCAGCAGTTACTACTGGAGCAACTGGAGGAGGCAAACTTAAGGAAGTCTCCCCAGTTGTCAAACCAGCAGTTGAAGATATAATAGGAGTGGTGGATGAAGAAAGGACTGGAAAATCAAAGTGTTGTTCATGCTGAGAATGCTCAGGTGTGAACAACGGCGTCGGTGAGGGTGGCATTTCTCGAGCAAATGAGAATTGCCCAGTTGGTGAAGGAGCGGTATATGTTGGGAAAGATATATCAGTAGGCACATTTTCTTGGGAGGGTGAAAGTGAAATTGATGCGTCTGGAAGGGAGACTGGAGATGAAGGGTCTTGAGCTTGTACAGAAGCACCAAGAATCTCCAAGTCTATTTCAGTACCTTCAGAATCCGAAGATTCTATAAGGATTTCCTCGTCATTAACATTCATGTCCAGATCCATGAATGTAACTGAGGGCTGACCAGTTTCCTGGTCAGTCTCCAGATGACCTTCCCCAGTTTCCTGGATGGGTACATCTGTTGGAGGATCAGATACCGAAGTATCTTCACCAGGGATAGATGTAATTGGGGTTGCTTCAGTTATGGTTGCTCTATCCTCAACCACAACATTAGACGAACTGGAGGGTCCCTCATTATTTTGAGGCCCGCCCAGTTGCCTTTCTGACTCACCTTCAATAGGTGCATCAGTTGAAGCGAATGCCAGTTGCATTCGTTCTGGAATTTCGACCTCTCCAGCTTCAGATACTAGAGAGTCTAAATTCCTTAGCATATCTGGAGCAGTGTACGGTGAATCTGTACTATTATAAGCTTCTCTGCCCAGAATATGCTTAAAACAGAGAGAGATGAACCTTGAAAAGGGGATACACACACCCCTGGTGCCCTTCAGCTTTTGGACCAGGCTTCTATACAAGATATCTGCAAAGTCCACTCTCAATCCGTTCCACAAGCAGTAAGCCATTTTTGCTTGTGAGGAGTTAATCTGGTCAAGTCCACCAGAACTCCCACCCATACTCTCCACCAGGTGGATGAAAAAATACCTCCATGAAGGTGTAAGACCCTTCATGGTCATCACACCCTTCGTTTTCAACACCCCATTGTCCAAGCACTCCTTGTGTCCCATTTCAAGAAGTACTTGACGAAAATTTATGTTTGGGGGTAAGACGACTGGAGATTCATCCTCTCTCCAGTAATTGAGGCGTAAGGCATCCCTCAATACATCAGCTGACAAGGTACACTGGATTGTTCCATCCTTTAAAGTGAAACTGATGGAGGAACAATCGGAAGAAAGAACGGCAGTGTACCAAAACTCACACAAGTAGTTGTGAAACAACTTGCGTAGGTTTATAGAGAATGAGGGTCCTATTGGAGAATCCTTCAAAAACTTTTGGATTCTACCAATAAGGGTATTGGACCCTTGAGATCCTCGTAAGCTTTCCATCGGATTATTTGGATTTAGTTTGATGACAGAGGCATTACTAGGAGCACCAGATGCCGGTTTGACATCTGGTGAAGGAGCATATGGAACAGTCAAGAGATTTACATCTCTTGAACGGGATGATCTAGGAGCCATAAAAATGAAAATGAAATTTGGGATTTAGGGTTCTTGATTTGTGAAGCAGAGAGAAGAATGAAGCAATTTTGATGATTGGGAAGTAAATGAAGGAATGTAAGAGAAAGAAGTAAATGAGTTCGGAGTAAATAAGGGTATTTATAAAGGGATTCAAGATCCCAATGAAACACCAAAATTATATTTTAATAACCAAAATCCTTTTTGTAGATATTTTCACAAAGTAAATTTGAATTTTGAAATAAAATCATAATTTTCCATGTTAACATTAAATGCTACGACGGCTTATCTTACCCACGCGCCCACTCACTTTTTATTTTCCCAATACAAACAGTTGTCAAGTACTAAAATGGCTTGAAACACGTCAGATCACGATACCAAGTGGCTTAAAACACTCGAGTATCATCACGTGTCACACATATTGACCAAGTATTTCTAACGTTATAAAAATAAGACAAGACTGAACCTGGTCACTGGAGGATCAGTCCAGTGCCAGTTTCCAACTGGAGAGTTCTCCAGTTGCATTTTCAAACAAAAACGAATTTTAGTCAGAAAATTATTTTGAGTCTTTCCCCCTAAAATGATGATCCAGAGAATCTGGGCACACAACTGGCCACAGAAATGTACTCTGCCTCAGCAGTGGACATAGAGACTGAAGTCTGCTTCTTGCTGGTCCAACTTACCAGTTTTCCTCCAAGGAAATGACAACCACCAGTTGTTGATTTTCTATCTATCTTACAACCTGCATGATCAGAATCTAAATAACCCATTAGATCTAATCCTGAGCCTTTGGGGTACCAAATACCAAGATTAGGACACCCTTTCAGGTATCTAAAGATACGCTTTACAGCGTGCAAATGTGATTCTTTAGGGTTAGCCTGAAACCTGGCACATAAACATGTTGCAAACATTATATCTGGTCGACTGGCAGTTAAGTACATCAATGAACCAACCATACCTTTATAGTCAGTTATGTTAACTGGTTTGCCAGTTGGGTCAGAGTCCACTCAATCCGTTCCACAAGCAGTAAGCCATTTCTGCTTGTGAGGAGTTAATCTGGTCAAGTCCACCAGAACTCCCACCCATACTCTCCACCAGGTGGATGAAAAAATACCTCCATGAAGGTGTAAGACCCTTCATGGTCATCACACCCTTCGTTTTCAACACCCCATTGTCCAAGCACTCCTTGTGTCCCATTTCAAGAAGTACTTGACGAAAATTTATGTTTGGGGGTAAGACGACTGGAGATTCATCCTCTCTCCAGTAATTGAGGCGTAAGGCATCCCTCAATACATCAGCTGACAAGGTACACTGGATTGTTCCATCCTTTAAAGTGAAACTGATGGAGGAACAATCGGAAGAAAGAACGGCAGTGTACCAAAACTCACACAAGTAGTTGTGAAACAACTTGCGTAGGTTTATAGAGAATGAGGGTCCTATTGGAGAATCCTTCAAAAACTTTTGGATTCTACCAATAAGGGTATTGGACCCTTGAGATCCTCGTAAGCTTTCCATCGGATTATTTGGATTTAGTTTGATGACAGAGGCATTACTAGGAGCACCAGATGCCGGTTTGACATCTGGTGAAGGAGCATATGGAACAGTCAAGAGATTTACATCTCTTGAACGGGATGATCTAGGAGCCATAAAAATGAAAATGAAATTTGGGATTTAGGGTTCTTGATTTGTGAAGCAGAGAGAAGAATGAAGCAATTTTGATGATTGGGAAGTAAATGAAGGAATGTAAGAGAAAGAAGTAAATGAAGGAATGTAAGAGAAAGAAGTAAATGAGTTCGGAGTAAATAAGGGTATTTATAAAGGGATTCAAGATCCCAATGAAACACCAAAATTATATTTTAATAACCAAAATCCTTTTTGTAGATATTTTCACAAAGTAAATTTGAATTTTGAAATAAAATCATAATTTTCCATGTTAACATTAAATGCTACGACGGCTTATCTTACCCACGCGCCCACTCACTTTTTATTTTCCCAATACAAACAGTTGTCAAGTACTAAAATGGCTTGAAACACGTCAGATCACGATACCAAGTGGCTTAAAACACTCGAGTATCATCACGTGTCACACATATTGACCAAGTATTTCTAACGTTATAAAAATAAGACAAGACTGAACCTGGTCACTGGAGGATCAGTCCAGTGCCAGTTTCCAACTGGAGAGTTCTCCAGTTGCATTTTCAAACAAAAACGAATTTTAGTCAGAAAATTATTTTGAGTCTTTCCCCCTAAAATGATGATCCAGAAATCAATTAGTGCCAAGATAGTATCACAAAGGCGTTCGATAGCCTGGCGAGCAAAGATTATCTGGACCTTCTCAACTGGAGAACTTCATCAGTGTCACTGACGCGTTCAATAACAAAGAAAGCTACAGTTTTAAGGATTTAACATTCCCAGTTCGCTGATGAGATGTTTAAAGGTTTTCTCATCGAGAGGTTTTGTAAAAACATCAGCTAACTGTTTGTCAGTGGGGATGAAATGAATTTCAATGTCTCCTTTCATAACATGATCACGAATGAAATGATATCTGATGTCAATATGCTTTGTTTTGGAGTGCATCACTGGGTTGTGAGATATAGCAATTGCACTGGTGTTGTCACAAAAGATTGGGGTCCTTGTATACTTTTGACCATAATCTAGTAACTGGTTCCTGATCCAGAGAATCTGGGCACAGCAACTGGCTACAGAAATGTACTCTGCCTCAGCAGTGGACATAGAGACTGAAGTCTGCTTCTTGCTGGTCCAACTTACCAGTTTTCCTCCAAGGAAATGACAACCACCAGTTGTTGATTTTCTATCTATCTTACAACCTGCATGATCAGAATCTAAATAACCCATTAGATCTAATCCTGAGCCTTTGGGGTACCAAATACCAAGATTAGGACACCCTTTCAGGTATCTAAAGATACGCTTTACAGCGTGCAAATGTGATTCTTTAGGGTTAGCCTGAAACCTGGCACATAAACATGTTGCAAACATTATATCTGGTCGACTGGCAGTTAAGTACATCAATGAACCAACCATACCTTTATAGTCAGTTATGTTAACTGGTTTGCCAGTTGGGTCAGAGTCCAAATTCAATGGTGCTGCAATAGGTGTGTTTTTCGATGGGATTGAATCATATTTGTATTTTCTTAACAAATCTCTGACATATTTTCCTTGGTTTATGAAAATTCCATTTTCAGTTTGCTTAATCTGAAGACCTAAGAAAAATGTTAATTCACCCATTAAACTCATCTCATACTCAGATGACATGATTTTAGAAAACTTTTTACACATTGCATCATCAGTTGAACCAAAAATAATGTCATCAACATAAATTTGTACCAATAAGATATTACCTCTTTCTTTCAAGATAAAAAAGGTATTATCTATTGCACCTCTTTGAAAGCCATTTTTAAGAAGATGTTTAGTTAGAGTATCATACCAGGCTCTTGGGGCTTGTCTTAGACCATACAATGCTTTGTTCAGTCTATAAACCCAATGAGGATGCTTCACATCAATGAACCAACCATACCTTTATAGTCAGTTATGTTAACTGGTTTGCCAGTTGGGTCAGAGTCCAAATTCAATGGTGCTGCAATAGGTGTGTTTTTCGATGGGATTGAATCATATTTGTATTTTCTTAACAAATCTCTGACATATTTTCCTTGGTTTATGAAAATTCCATTTTCAGTTTGCTTAATCTGAAGACCTAAGAAAAATGTTAATTCACCCATTAAACTCATCTCATACTCAGATGACATGATTTTAGAAAACTTTTTACACATTGCATCATCAGTTGAACCAAAAATAATGTCATCAACATAAATTTGTACCAATAAGATATTACCTCTTTCTTTCAAGATAAAAAAGGTATTATCTATTGCACCTCTTTGAAAGCCATTTTTAAGAAGATGTTTAGTTAGAGTATCATACCAGGCTCTTGGGGCTTGTCTTAGACCATACAATGCTTTGTTCAGTCTATAAACCCAATGAGGATGCTTCACATCGATGAAACCTGGAGTCTGCTTAACATAAACTTCTTCTTCCAATGTTCCATTAAGGAACGCACTTTTGACATCCATCTGGAAGGCCTTGAACTGCAGATGGGCTGCATAAGCCAAAAATATTCTTATGGCTTCAAGTCTTGCAACTGGAGCAAAAGTTTCATCAAAGTCAACGCCCTCTGCTTGATAATAACCCTGGGCAACTAGTCTAGCCTTGTTTCTTACAACATGGCCATCTTCATCCATTTTGTTTTGGTAGACCCATCTGGTACCAATAGGTTCTTTCTTTAACCCTGGTGGACAAGGAACAAGCTCCCAAACATTGTTCCTTTCAAACTAGAGGAGCTCTTCTTGCATAGCTTCCACCCAGCTTGGGTCTGCCATAGCCTCGTCAATCTTCTTTGGTTCAATTAAAGATAAGAAGGTGACGTTTAAGCATTGCTCACTGGTGGCTCTTCTAGTCTGAACCCCACTATTTGGATCTCCGACAATCTGTTCAATTGGATGTGCTCGAGTCCATCTAGTGTAATGACTAGGCTGGTGAACTACAATATCAGTGCAAGTCACCTGGCGATCTTCTTCAGTTGCAACAGCTTCTTGAGAAGGATCAGTCCAAACAACTTCTACATCCTCATCAGAGTCAATGAGGTCTCGATTAGCATCATGAAATTCCTCATTAGAAGGCATTTCATGAAGAACTGTAGAAGTAGGTGTTTGAACTGGTGCTGATATTGGAGTGGCACGTACATCAGATCCAATCACCAATTCTTGTGGTAAGTTGAAATTGATGGAGGGATAGAATGATGTGTCACTGGTGCTTTTCTTCTTCTTAACTGGTTCCAATTTGTTGTAACTGGAAACATCTTTTGGTGAAACAACTGATGGATGAACTTGGTCAGCTTCACCAAAATTGATTGGAACGACTGGAGTAGTATCAAGGCTTGGTCTCTTGTTGATTGCTTCAGTTGATTCATCGAATGTGTAAGTCCCAACTTGTTAGATGGTACTACTGAAGACACCTCTATGTCGATGGTGGAGTTACTTTTCAATATACTTGCTGAACTGGAGACGACCAGTTGCAGAGGTATATACCAAGTTCTAGATAGATTACTTATATAAAAGACAATAAGTAAAGAACAATGCAATAATACAAATAACTTGTAAACAATCTTGATGAGACAATATGTAGTTTTCAATGTGTAATTTATTTATTGATATTAAACAAATTACAAGGTTGATGCGGAACCAAGATAATACACGAATGTAAATATCCTAACAACCTATGAAATACAATTGATCTATACTCGGAATTTCTCTTCAACAATCGAAACACTTAAAGTAGTGAAATGTTCCTTTTAGCGATTGAGAGAATATTGCACAAGTTCACCAAGAATATTGCAGGTTTGCAAAGTGTGAAGTATTTATCTTGTGAGTTCGAATACTTGAATTCTTGGTTGTGCAATGACTTGTATTTATAGGCAAAGTTAACATTGGGATGTTAACTTTAGCCGTATAAATGTGGTTGGGAGCATTTAAGGAATAGCATTTAATTCCTTAAAAAGCATTGTAAAGTCGCATGTTAAAGTGACTTTACATAACCACCTTTATGTACCTTTTAATACTTTAAATAATAAGATAAGGCTTATTATCCGGGTAAAGGTACATAAAGCACACAAGTCAATTCCTCGTAATCAGTGTAAAGCTTTGTAAGGGCTTTCCACTGATGGTCTCCAGTTTGTAACTGACTAGAATGCCAACTGGGCTTCGCTGCCATTGCCATTCTCTTTCTTCCATTTGTTGTAACTGGAAACATCTTTTGGTGAAACAACTGATGGATGAACTTGGTCAGCTTCACCAAAATTGATTGAACGACTGGAGTAGTATCAAGGCTTGGTCTCTTGTTGATTGCTTCAGTTGATTCATCGAATGTGTAAGTCCCAACTTGTTAGATGGTACTACTGAAGACACCTCTATGTCGATGGTGGAGTTACTTTTCAATATACTTGCTGAACTGGAGACGACCAGTTGCAGAGGTATATACCAAGTTCTAGATAGATTACTTATATAAAAGACAATAAGTAAAGAACAATGCAATAATACAAATAACTTGTAAACAATCTTGATGAGACAATATGTAGTTTTCAATGTGTAATTTATTTATTGATATTAAACAAATTACAAGTAGATAACTGAAGAAAGAACTTAAACAGATGGCCCTTCGCCAGTTCTTCTTCTCTTGGTCACTAGAGAAATAGGTTGAGTGTCTTCAGGGTCAATATTCAGCCTTTGCTCCAGATTCTCTTTATGTTGAATCTTGCCCTTTAAGAAATTTACCCATGCCTTCTCAAACCTATTCTTTTGTGCCTTAGCATCAAGCACATTCACCATCTCGACCCATTCGCTGAACCCATATTGTAGCACACCAGGGTTATCAGTTGTAACCAATGGCCCACCAGCATACTTAACCTCTACTTGAAAAACCTTGGTGCCTGGCTTAATTGTAATATTGACACTATTAATAGTACCACCATGTCTTCTGGTTGACATGATCTGGGAGTAGTAGTTTCTTGCTTCAGTTTCATTTGTGATTTTAATACTCCCAGCACCAGCAGCCAGTACAGCGGACTTAATGTCTTCATTTGAGACCTCGCCAGTTGGTTCAACGAATGTTCTAAGGTCAGCATCCCTTGCAGCTTTGGTCAGTGGTCTTCTTGGTTGTGGAATCCTTCTCCTTGGTGGATTCATCACTTCCTTCACAACCTTCTTCACATTAGCAATTCTCTTTAGAATCCCACTGGCCCTTAACTCCTTAGCCCTCTCCAATGAAATGTTCAAGCTTCTGGCATCAAATTCAGCCTCATCCTCATGATAGTGTCTTTCCAGTTCAACATCTAGCATTTCATTTAACTGGTCAACTATCCTAGGATCATCCTTAATCCTGAGATACTCCTCCTTAGTGATACCCAGAAGATTGGCATCACTCATATCTAGCAATTTCAATTGTGTGAGATGTGCCCTGGCTTCAGCTTGGTTCCTTTGTTTCATTTTCTTTCTTTCTTTAATGTCATCACCAAGTCTGGCCAGTCTTCTACTATCACTATCTGAAACTGGAGGCAGTACATCAGCATTACCAGTTTCAAGCATTTGCATTTCAGTGGCCGGCTGGGCTTCATCAGATACTTTACCCTTTCCCTTGTCTAACACATTCCCCCTTACACTAGCATCTCCACCAGTTTGCTCACCAGCTTCAGTACTGGTAGCTAAGCTCAATTCCCTTCTAGGTACAACTGGTGGTGCAAGGACTGTACTTCTTTCCCCCTTGGCAGCATCTAGACCTGCCCTAATTGCTTCCCATTCAGAGGGGTGTGATGGCAACCGGTCAAGAGGCTGCCACGACTGCACATCCTTGCACTCTTTGAATATCCCACACATCATCCTGAAGGACCTCCAAAGGTGGTTGGTTTCTTTAGACTGGGCCAAGACATTTGCAACAACTTTGTCTTGACCAGTTTTCAATGCATTCAAAGTTTTTGATTCTTCATCAATACCAGCAACCACCTTTTCCTTCATATCATCATCCCTCTTCTTCAAATTCTCCACTTCATTGGTCAGTTTATTTAATGATTCAGTATGTAGAGATACTTGGGTGCTCAAACCTTCAATGCTGCCCCTCAACTGGTTGATCTCACTGGTAAGTGGGGCCAGATCAACCTGGGGAGTGGCCAGCTTGGTGATCTCAGACATCACCCTTTCTATCAAATGTGCTTCCCTAGCACCCAACGTATCCTCTATCTTCTGACCAACTGAAGATACCAATTGCTCTCCAAGGCCAGTTACATCTAGGCCAGGTCGTTCAACTAATTCCTTGACCTGCCTCTCAATTTCCTTCAGATCTACTTCGGAAGTTCGAACAGTGTTGCCAAGTAGATTTGAGATGGAACTGGTGACCTTGGAGTGAGTTAGGTCAAAGGCTTCCTTTAGAGTACCAGCCAGATTGTTGCAGCCAGTGACCAACTCATTAAGCTTCTTGAACACCAAGTCTTCATTTGAAGAAAACTTGTTTATCCCCAGATCGACCACCTTAATATTTGTCAAAGAGTCCTTGTGGTATCTGGAGAAAGACTTGGTATTCTTGTCAAGTGTCTTCTGAATCTCCTCCACCCTGGTAAGAAGGTTTTGGAGATCGGCTTGTAGTGAGACAACTTGACTGTCCAGTGACAAAGGAGAAGGTGTCACTGGACCACTTGCAGTTACTACTGGAGCAACTGGAGGAGGCAAACTAATGGAAGTCTCCCCAGTTGTCAGGCCAGCAGTTGAATATATAGAAGGAGTGGTGGAAGAAGAAAGGACTGGAAATTCAATGTGTTGTTCATGCTGAGAATGCTCAGGTGTGAACAACGGCGACGGTGGTGGGGGCATTTCTCGAGCAAGTGAGAATTGCCCAGTTGGTGAGGGAGCGGAATATATTGGTAAGGATGTATCAGTAGGCGTATTTTCTTGAGGGGGTGAAAATGAAATTGATGCGTCTGGAGGTAAGACTGGAGATGAAGGGTCTTGAGCTTGTACAGAAGCATCAAGAATCTCCTGGTCTGTTTCAGTACCTTCAGAATCCGAAGATTCTATAAGGATTTCCTCGTCATTAACATTCATGTCCAGATCCATGAATGTGACAGAGGGCTGTTCAGTTACCTGGACAGTCTCCAGATGACCTTCCCCAGTTTCCTGGATGGGTGCATCTGTTGGAGGATCAGATACCGAAGTATCTTCACCAGGGATAGACGTGATTGGAGTTGCTTCAGTTATGGTTGCTCTATCCTCAACCACAACTTGAGACGAACTGGAGGGTCCCTCATTATTTTGAGGCCCGCCCAATTGTCTTTCTGATTCACTTTCCAAAGGTGCATCAGTTTTAGCAAATGCCAGTTGCATTCGCTCTGGAATTTCGACCTCTCCAGCTTCAGATACCAGAGAGTCTAGATTCCTCAACATATCTGGCCTTGTGTACGGTGAATCTGTACTTTTATATTCTTCATGGCCCAGAATTTGTTGAAAACAGAGAGAGAGAAACCTTGAAAAGGGGATACACACACCCCTGGAGCCCTTCAGTTTTTGTACTAGGCTTCTATACAAAATATCTGCAAAGTCCACTCTCAATCCGTTCCACAAGCAGTAAGCCATCTCTGCTTGCGAGGAGTTAATCTGGTCAAGTCCACCAGAACTCCCACCCATGCTCTCCACCAGGTGGATGAAAAAATACCTCCATGAAGGTGTAAGGCCCTTCATGGTCATCGCACCTTTTGTCTTCAACACCCCATTCTCCAAACACTCCCTGTGTCCCATTTCCAGGAGTACTTGGCGAAAGTTTATATTAGGGGGCAAGACGACTGGAGATTCACCCTCTCTCCAGTAATTGAGGCGTAAGGCATCCCTCAATATATCTGCTGACAAGGCACACTGGATTGTTCCATCCTTTAACGTGAAACTGATGGAGGAACAATCAGAAGAAAGAACGGCAGTGTACCAAAACTCACATAAGTAGTTGTGAAACATCTTACGTGGGTTTAGAGAGAATGAGGGTCCTATTGGAGAATTCTTCAAAAACTTTTGAATTCTACCAATAAGGGTATCGGACCCTTGAGATCCTCGTAGGCTGGCCATAGGATTATTTGGATTTAGTTTTATGGCCGAAGCACTACTAGGGGCACCAGGTGCCTGTGTGACATCTGGTGAGGGATTGTATGGAACAGTCAAGAGATTTACATCTCTTGAACGTGATGATCTAGGAGCCATAGAAGAATGAAAATGAAATTTGGGATTTAGGGTTTTTGATTTGTAAAGCAAAGAGAAGAATGAAGCAATATTGATGATTGGAAGTAAATGAAGGTGTAAGGCCCTTCATGGTCATCGCACCTTTTGTCTTCAACACCCCATTCTCCAAACACTCCCTGTGTCCCATTTCCAGGAGTACTTGGCGAAAGTTTATATTAGGGGGCAAGACGACTGGAGATTCACCCTCTCTCCAGTAATTGAGGCGTAAGGCATCCCTCAATATATCTGCTGACAAGGCACACTGGATTGTTCCATCCTTTAACGTGAAACTGATGGAGGAACAATCAGAAGAAAGAACGGCAGTGTACCAAAACTCACATAAGTAGTTGTGAAACATCTTACGTGGGTTTAGAGAGAATGAGGGTCCTATTGGAGAATTCTTCAAAAACTTTTGAATTCTACCAATAAGGGTATCGGACCCTTGAGATCCTCGTAGGCTGGCCATAGGATTATTTGGATTTAGTTTTATGGCCGAAGCACTACTAGGGGCACCAGGTGCCTGTGTGACATCTGGTGAGGGATTGTATGGAACAGTCAAGAGATTTACATCTCTTGAACGTGATGATCTAGGAGCCATAGAAGAATGAAAATGAAATTTGGGATTTAGGGTTTTTGATTTGTAAAGCAAAGAGAAGAATGAAGCAATATTGATGATTGGAAGTAAATGAAGGAATGTAAGAGAAAGAAAAAATAAATGAGTTACGGAGTAAATAAGGGTATTTATAAGGGGATTCAAGATCCCAATGTAAAACCAAAAATTATATTTTATTAAACCAAATCAATTTTGAAGATATTTTGACAAAAAGAGTTTGAGTTTTGAAATAAAAATATAACTTTCCATGTAAGCATTAAATGTTACCATGTCAGCATTAAATGCTACGACGGCTTACTTTACCCATGACCCCACTCACTTTTTGTTTTCCCAATACAAACAGTTGTCAAGTACTTAAAATGGTTTCAAACACGTCAGATCACGATATCAAGTGGTTAAAAACACTCGAGTATCATCACGTGTCACACATATTGACCAAGTATTTGTAACGTTATAAAAATTTAGACAAAGACTGAACCTGGTAACTGGAGGATCAGTCCAGTACCAGTTTCCAACTGAAGAGTTCTCCAGTTGCATTTTCAAACAAAAACGAATTTTAGTCAGAAAATTATTTTGAGTCTTTCCCCCTAAAATGATGATCCAGTAATCAATTAGTGCCAAGATAGTATCACAAAGGCGTTCGATAGCCTGGCGAGCAAAGATTATCTGGACCTCCTCAACTGGAGAACTTCATCAGTGTCACTGACGCGTTCAATAACAAAGAAAGCTCCAGTTAAGGGTTTAACATTCCCAGTTCGCTGATGAGATGTTTAAAGGTTTTCTCATCGAGAGGTTTAGTAAAAACATCAGCTAACTGTTTGTCAGTGGGGATGAAATGAATTTCAATATCACCTTTCATAACATGATCTCGAATGAAATGATACCTGATATCAATATGCTTTGTTTTGGAGTGCATCACTGGGTTGTGAGAAATAGCAATTGCACTGGTGTTGTCACAAAAGATTGGGGTCCTTGTAAACTTTTGACCATAATCTAGTAACTGGTTCTTGATCCAGAGAATCTGGGCACAACAACTGGCCGCAGAAATGTACTCTGCCTCAGCAGTGGACATAGAGACTGAAGTCTGCTTCTTGCTGGTCCAACTTACCAGTTTTCCTCCAAGGAAATGACAACCACCAGTTGTGGATTTTCTATCAATCTTACAACCTGCATGATCAGAATCTGAATAACCCATTAGATCTAATCCTGAGCCTTTGGGGTACCAAAGACCAAGATTAGGACACCCTTTCAGGTATCTAAAGATACGCTTTACAGCGTGCAAATGTGATTCTTTAGGGTTAGCCTGAAACCTGGCACATAAACATGTTGCAAACATTATATCTGGTCGACTGGCAGTTAAGTACATCAGTGAACCAACCATACCTCTATAGTCAGTTATGTTAACTGGTTTGCCAGTTGGGTCAGAGTCCAAATTCAATGGTGCTGCAATAGGTGTGTTTTTCGATGGGATTGAATCATATTTGTATTTTCTTAACAAATCTCTGACATATTTTCCTTGGTTTATGAAAATTCCATTTTCAGTTTGCTTAATCTGAAGACCTAAGAAAAATGTTAATTCACCCATTAAACTCATCTCATACTCAGATGACATGATTTTAGAAAACTTTTTACACATTGCATCATCAGTTGAACCAAAAATAATGTCATCAACATAAATTTGTACCAATAAGATATTACCTCTTTCTTTCAAGATAAACAAGGTATTATCTATTGCACCTCTTTGAAAGCCATTTTTAAGAAGATGTTTAGTCAAAGTATCATACCAGGCTCTTGGGGCTTGTCTTAGACCATACAATGCTTTGTTCAGTCTATAAACCCAATGAGGATGCTTCTCATCGATGAAACCTGGAGTCTGCTTAACATAAACTTCTTCTTCCAATGTTCCATTAAGGAACGCACTTTTGACATCCATCTGGAAGACCTTGAACTGCAGATGGGCTGCATAAGCCAAGAATATTCTTATGGCTTCAAGTCTTGCAACTGGAGCAAAAGTTTCATCAAAGTCAACGCCCTCTGCTTGACAATAACCCTGGGCAACTAGTCTGGCCTTGTTTCTTACAACATGGCCATCTTCATCCATTTTGTTTCGGTAGACCCATCTGGTACCAATAGGTTCTTTCTTTAACCCTGGTGGACAAGGAACAAGCTCCCAAACATTGTTCCTTTCAAACTGGAGGAGCTCTTCTTGCATAGCTTCCACCCAGCTTGGGTCTGCCATAGCCTCGTCAATCTTCTTTGGTTCAATTAAGGATAAGAAGGTGACGTTTAAGCATTGCTCACTGGTGGCTCTTCTAGTCTGAACCCCACTAGTTGGATCACCCACAATTTGTTCAATTGGGTGGGCTTTAGTCCATCTAGTGTATTGACTAGGTTGGTGAACTACAATATCAGTGCAAGTCACCTGGCGATCTTCTTCAGTTGCAACAGTTTCTGGAGAAGGATCAGTCCAAACAACTTCTACATCCTCATCAGAGTCAATGTGGTCTCGATTAGCATCATGAAATTCCTCAGTTGAAGGTATTTCATGAGTAACTGGAGAAGTAGGTGATTGAACTGGTGCTGATATTGGAGTGGCACGTACATCTGATCCAATCACCAATTCTTGTGGTAAGTTGAAATTGATGGAGGGATAAAATGATGTGTCACTGGTGCTTTTCTTCTTCTTGACTGGTTCCAGTTTGTTGTAACTGGAAGCATCTTCTAGTGAAACAACTGACCGATGAACTTGGTCAGTTTCACCAAAGTTGATTGGAATGACTGGAGAAATATCAAGGCTTGGTCTCTTGTTGATTGCTTCAGTTGATTCATCGAATGTGACATGAATTGTCTCATGCACCTTTTGGAGTCTATAATTATAAACTCTAAAGGCCTTTCGAATATCTGAATAGCCTAAAAATACCCCTTCATCAGCTTTTGCATCAAACTTTCCAAGCTGACTGGAATCGTTCAGTATATAAACTGGACAACCAAATACATGGAAATATCCAATATTTGGTTTGCGATTCCTGAGTACTTCGTAGGCAGTCTTCTTATGTCTCTTGATGTAGACTGACCGGTTTTGGGTGTGACAAGCAGTTGCAACTGCCTCAGCCCAAAAACTGGTGGGAAGACCAGATTCAGATAGCATGCTTCTGGCCGCTTCTATCAGTGTACGATTCTTTCTTTCCACAACTCCATTTTGCTCTGGAGAGTGAACTGATGAGAAGTTTTGAGAGATGCCAGTGTCAGTGCAAAATGTTTCAAGTACCTTATTTTGGAATTCAGTACCATTATCACTTCGCAACTGACAAACTTTTCGAGTGTACTTGAGCTCAATTCTTTTGATAAGAGAGATGATTTCAGCAGGTGCATCACTTTTGGATCTGATGAATACCACCCAGCAATATCTGGTGAATTCATCAACCACAACTAGAGTGTATTTCTTTCCAGCTCTAGTTTGAACATTCACTGGACCAAAAAGATCCATATGAAGCATGTGAAGAGGTTCAGTGATGCTAAAATTTTGCCTAGTTTTAAAACTGGCTCTCTTCTGCTTACCCATCTCACACCCTGGACATGGCTTTTCCTTATTGAAGGAAATCTGAGGTATCCCATCAACCAGTTGCTTGCGAGACAACTTGTTAATGTTTTTGAAATTAAGGTGGGATAACCTTTTATGCCATAGCCAGTTGGTGTCCTCATCAGCTTTGGTATAGAAACATTGCTCTTTTGGAGCTGGTTCCATATCCATGATGTACACATTCCCTTTTCTTGGTGCAATCATCACCACTTTCCAATCCTTGTTAAATATGGTGCCTTGTGCAATATCGAACAATACTCTGAAGCCATCATCGCAAAGTTGGCTTACACTGATCAAGTTATATTTCAAACCATTCACAAATGCAACTCTTTTGAATTCGACTTGTCCATTATTGAGCACACCATATCCTTCAGTCTTTCCAGATTGATCGTTACCAAACGTCACTGTCGGTCCATCTTGGACAGTGAACTCTTCCAGTAGGGGCTTACATCCGGTCATAGTCCGGCCAGCAGCGCTGTCCAGATACCAGATATTTTTCTTTCGATCGCCCTACACACACACAAAAATCATTAGTTCTTTTTGTGAACCCATCTTTTCTTGATGGGTCCACTGGACTTCTCTTCAGAAGCCACAGTTGATTGTTGAGGTGTTGAACTGGAGGCTACATCTGGAGCTTTATCACCAGCTCCAGGTGCAGAAGTAAAAACGATTGGTATTTGATACTTACTCCCCTTAAGTTTACCAGATTTTGTTCCAGAAGGAACATTCTTAAGTTTAGGTACAGAAGGGAGTGATTTAATATTTTGTTTGAAAACTGGAGGTGATAAACCTCCTTCCAGATTGTTAATCCGGGCAGTACAACTCTGAACCTGCCGAGACAAAAGTTGGAGTTGTCTTTCCAGATTAACCAAAATATTATTTTGATCAGGCAGTTGAACCTTGGACTTTGGTTCAACTGGTGCTTTAGTCTGTCGGGTCTTGGGCTCCTTAGACTTTTGAGGTAAAGGCTTGTTACCAGTGGCCTTTTTGACTGAAGCTTTAGCCTGATTGGCTCCAGTTTTGACCTCAAAGGGGGTGGTCTCATTGGTTTCAGTTTCAACAGCTTCAGGTTGATCATAAGGTGTTTCAACCTGGAGAGCTGGAGGCAATGCATGAAGATCTGGTATAAGAGCTGCCATCTCCAGATCTTCAGATTTCCATGCATTTTTCTGGGCATCGATAGTTCTTGAAAATGCATCGTAGTTTTTGCCAGATGCTTTTACCCATGACTTGATAATCTTTTGAGCCTTTTCAAAATCATAAGATAGTTTTTGATTATCAAGTTCTAAAGCCTCAATCTTTAAAACTAACTCCTTGAGAGCCAACTGGACACTTTGCAAATCATTTAGTTGTGGTTTAACATTGTTCAGTTTAATTAAGATAGTGTCAAGATATCTTTCACTATCAGCTCTAACAGTTTCCACAAATGCCAAATCACCACTTAATGATTCAGCCAGGTCCAGTTTTAGTTCAGGGTCAACCTGGTTATCATAGTCACATACCTTTTTCAGTATGATGTCCACCCATCTTCCAGAGATGACATCATCTTTCACCACATGCTGCTGTTGTTGATCTTCCAAGGCAATGAAACACATGTCCCTTTCCTCTTCTTCATCGTCAGATGAGTCATCAGAGTACTCCTATTTTCCCTCAGTTTGTGCCATTAAGCACTGATCCTTCTTCTTTTCCATGGACAGGAGGGCAATCTGGGCCTTAAGCTTTTGTAGCTATCATCAGGCCGATTGAAATTAGGGACAGAGGGGCCAGTTTGGTTGTTCAACTGACTAGATCTGCATTCCTTCATAAAATGACCTTTCTTGCCACACTTATAGCATGTAAGATTGGTCTTGTCCAGAGAGCTAGAGCTGGAAGCATTGTTGGGGCCATTAAATCTTTTGGATTTATGTTTAAACCTATTAAAGGTTTTAGCAATCATGGCGACCAGATCATCATCGTCAGTTTCATTACAGCCATCACTGTTTTCAGTGGTCAGTCCAGAGTTTAAGAAACTGTTCAACATCTCCTTCATCGAGTGTACCTGGAAACTCTCAGCAGACATTAAAGCAGCACAAGGTCGCTCAATTGCATTAGCAACCTTGGAACTCTGGGCATGGTTCATGGCATCTTGCTCAGCCACAAGTCTTGCAGCATTATTATCTTCAGTAAATCTGAAGGCTCCATAGAGCGATGCAAGAGTATGAGTTTGCAAGGTTTTACCTTGTCTCAAGACAAGAACCATGTTTTCCCATTTGGATGGAAGAATATCACAAAACTTCTCAAGAAGAATAACCTTATCCTTCTCTACACCCAAACCTCTCAACTGATTGATGAGGCTAGAAAATCTGGTGTATGTACCAGTTAGACTTTCATTGGGCAAGGCAAAGAAGGATTCATACTTCTTGTTCAAAGCAACTTTTCTGGTGACAATTGTGTCATCACCTCCTTCAAATTGAATCACTAATTCATCCCACATAGACTTGGCACTGGGAAACAACACAAGTGTTGGAATTAGGTCTTCAGGGACAGCCCCAAGGATCATGTTTT
The DNA here is from genome assembly GCA_034093135.1 of Erigeron breviscapus. NCBI lineage: Eukaryota > Viridiplantae > Streptophyta > Magnoliopsida > Asterales > Asteraceae > Erigeron > Erigeron breviscapus. The sequence continues at coordinate 10,849,965 of CM067175.1, forward strand.
TCAGTCTGGTGTCCAAGTCCACCAGTCTGCGATCCTCATCAGACCAATGGTCTTCTGGCTTTTCCCTAGAACCTCTTCTTCCAGTTGGATCAAGAAGAGGACTAACCCCAAGGGACATGGGTATATATGGTCCATCCTTAAGGATTTTCAACATATACCTTTCAATCCCACCAAAATGCAAAAGCATTCTAGCCTTCCATGTACCGAATGTCTCACTATTTCCATCAAATTTTGGAACAGGAGTGTTAGAGTAATGTACATGGACATGGTTTGGGGCAGTAGGAGGAGGAGGGTTGGTGTTAACATTTTGAAAAGGTTGTGCATTAGTGTTCGATGGGTTTTCACCTGAACCAGAACCATCTCCACCTTCAGTAGTGTTCATCTTTGCAGATCTAGGCAAGTTTATTAGCCTTCTGCTCTGATACCACTTGTAAGTCCCAACTTGTTAGATGGTACTACTGAAGACACCTCTATGTCGATGGTGGAGTTACTTTTCAATATACTTGCTGAACTGGAGACGACCAGTTGCAGAGGTATATACCAAGTTCTAGATAGATTACTTATATAAAAGACAATAAGTAAAGAACAATGCAATAATACAAATAACTTGTAAACAATCTTGATGAGACAATATGTAGTTTTCAATGTGTAATTTATTTATTGATATTAAACAAATTACAAGGTTGATGCGGAACCAAGATAATACACGAATGTAAATATCCTAACAACCTATGAAATACAATTGATCTATACTCGGAATTTCTCTTCAACAATCGAAACACTTAAAGTAGTGAAATGTTCCTTTTAGCGATTGAGAGAATATTGCACAAGTTCACCAAGAATATTGCAGGTTTGCAAAGTGTGAAGTATTTATCTTGTGAGTTCGAATACTTGAATTCTTGGTTGTGCAATGACTTGTATTTATAGGCAAAGTTAACATTGGGATGTTAACTTTAGCCGTACAAATGTGGTTGGGAGCATTTAAGGAATAGCATTTAATTCCTTAAAAAGCATTGTAAAGTCGCATGTTAAAGTGAATTTACATAACCACCTTTATGTACCTTTTAATACTTAAATAATAAGATAAGGCTTATTATCCTTTAGCTGTACAAATGTGGTTGGGAGCATTTAAGGAATAGCATTTAATTCCTTAAAAAGCATTGTAAAGTCGCATGTTAAAGTGACTTTACATAACCACCTTTATGTACCTTTTAATACTTTAAATAATAAGATAAGGCTTATTATCCGGGTAAAGGTACATAAAGCACACAAGTCAATTCCTCGTAATCAGTGTAAAGCTTTGTAAGGGCTTTCCACTGATGGTCTCCAGTTTGTAACTGACTAGAATGCCAACTGGGCTTCGCTGCCATTGCCATTCTCTTTCTTCCATTTGTTGTCTTTGACTTCAACTGAAATGCTTCTTCAACTTGGTCAGTTCTCAACTGGAGGAAGTCTTCAGTTGCGTTAACTGTACGGTGCAACTGGACTTCAATATATTTCTCGACAAATCATCTTGGTCACCAGTTTACTGGGTCACCAGATGCAACTGGTGACTGGTCAGTGTGAACTGGTGACTGGCCAGTTCCAGGTGAACTGGTCCTAACAGAATGTGACATGAATTGTCTCATGAACCTTTTGGAGTCTATAATTATAAACTCTAAAGGCCTTTCGAATATCTGAATAACCTAAAAATACCCCTTCATCAACTTTTGCATCAAACTTTCCAAGCTGACTGGAATCGTTTAAGATATAAACTGGACAACCAAATATATGGAAATATCCAATATTTGGTTTACGATTCCTGAGTACTTCATAGGCAGTCTTCTTATGTCTCTTGATGTAGACTGACCGGTTTTGGGTGTGACAAGCAGTTGCAACTGCCTCAGCCCAAAAACTGGTGGGAAGACCAGATTCAGATAACATACTTCTGGCGGCTTCTATCAGTGTGCGATTCTTTCTTTCCACAACTCCATTTTGCTCTGGAGAGTGAACTGATGAGAAGTTTTGAGAGATGCCAGTGTCATTGCAAAATGTTTCAAGTACCTTATTTTGGAATTCAGTACCATTATCACTTCGCAACTGACAAACTTTTCGAGTATACTTGAGCTCAATTCTTTAATGAGAGAGATGATTTCAGCAGGTGCATCACTTTTGGATCTGATGAATACCACCCAGCAGTATCTGGTGAATTCATCAACCATAACTAGAGTGTACTTCTTTCCAGCTCTAGTTTGAACATTCACTGGACCAAAGAGATCCATATGTAGCATGTGAATAGGTTCAGTGATGCTAAAATTTTGCCTAGTTTTGAAACTGGCCCTTTTCTGCTTGCCCATCTCACACCCTGGACATGGCTTTTCTTTATTGAAAGAAATTTGAGGTATCCCATCAACCAGTTGTTTGCGAGACAACTTGTTGATATTCTTAAAATTAAGATGGGATAATCTTTTATGCCATAGCCAGTTGGTGTTCTCATCAGCTTTAGTATAGAAACATTGCTCTTCTGGAGCTGGTTCCATATCCATGATGTACACATTTCCTTTTCTTGGTGCAATCATCACCACTTTCCAATCCTTGTTAAATATGGTGCCTTGTGCAATATCGAACAAAACTCTGAAGCCATCATCACAAAGTTGGCTTACACTGATCAGGTTGTATTTCAAACCATTCACAAATGCAACTCTTTTGAATTCGACTTGTCCATTATTGAGCACACCATATCCTTCAGTCTTTCCAGATTGATCGTTACCAAACGTCACTGTCGGTCCATCTTGGACAGTGAACTCTTCCAGTAGGGGCTTACATCCGGTCATAGTCCGGCCAGCAGCGTTGTCCAGATACCAGATATTCTTCTTTCGATCACCCTACACACACACAAAAATCATTAGTTCTTTTTGTGAACCCATCTTTTCTTGATGGGTTCACTGGACTTCTCTACAGAAGTCACAGTTGATTGTTGAGGTGTTGAACTGGAGGCTGCATCTGGAGCTTTATCACCAGCTCCAGGTGCAGGAGTAAAAAACGATTGGTACTTGATACTTACTCCCTTTATTTTTACCAGATTTTGTTCCAGATGGAACATTCTTTTGATTAGGTTTTGAAGGGAGTGATTTAATATTTTGTTTGAAAACTGGAGGTAATGAACCTCCTTCCAGATTGTTAATCCGGGCAGTACAACTCTGAACCTGTCGAGACAAAAGTTAGAGTTGACTTTCCAGTTTAACCAAAATATTATTTTCATCAGGCAACTGAACCTTGGACCTTGGTTCAGTTGGAGTTTTAGTCTGTCGGGTCTTGGGCACCTTAGACTTTTGAGGTAAAGGCTTGGTACCAGTGGCCTTTTTTACTGGAGCTTTAGCCTGTTTGGCTCCAGTTTTAACCTCAATGGGGTGGTCTCAAAGGTTTCAGTTTCAACAGCTTCAGGTTGATCATAAGGTGTTTCAACCTTGAGAGCTGGAGGCAATGCATGAAGATCTGGTATGAGAGCTGCCATCTCCAGATCTCCAGATTTCCATGCATTCTTCTGGGCATCGATAGTTCTTGAAAATGCATCATAGTTTTTACCAGATGCTTTTACCCATAACTTGATAATCTTTTGTTCTTTTTCAAGATCAGAAAACAGTTTTTGATTATCAAGTTCTAAAGCCTCAATCTTTAAAACTGACTCCTTGAGAGCCAACTGGACACTTTGTAAATCATTCAGTTGTGGTTTAACAATGTTCAGTTCAATCAAGATAGTGTCAAGATATCTTTCACTATCAGCTCTAACAGTTTCCACAAAAGCTAAATCACCACTTAATGATTCAGCCAGATCCAGTTTTAGTTCAGGATGGTGATCATAATCGCATACCTTTTTCAAGATGATGTCCACCCATCTTCCAGTGATGACATCTTCTTTTGCCACGTGCTGCTGCTGTTGATCTTCCAAGGCCATGAAACACATGTCCCTTTCCTCTTCTTCATCAACTGATGAGTCATCAGAGTACTCCCATTTTCCCTCAGTTTGTGCCATTAAGCACTGATCCTTTTCCTTTTCCATGGACAGGAGGGTAATCTGGGCCTTAAGCTTCTTGTATTTAGCTTTGTAGCTATCATCAGGCCGATTGAAATTAGGGACAGGGGGCCAGTTTGGTTGTTCAACTGACTAGATCTGCATTCCTTCATAAAGTGACCCTTCTTGCCACACTTATAGCATGTAAGATTGGTCTTATCCAGAGAGCTGGAGCTGGAAGCATTGTTGGGGCCATTAAATCTTTTAGATTTATGCTTAAACCTGTTAAAAGTTTTAGCAATCATGGCGACCAGATCATCATCGTCAGTTTCATTATAACCATCACTGTTTTCAGTGGTCAGGCCAGAGTTCAAGAAACTGTTTAACATCTCCTTCATCGAGTGTGCCTGGACACTCTCTGCAGACATTAAGGCAGCACAAGGTCGCTCAGGTACACTAGCAACCTTGGAACTCTGAGCATGGTTCATGGCATTTTGCTCAGCCACCAGTCTTGCAGCATTATTATCTTCAGTGAATCTGAAGGCTCCATAGAGCGATGCAAGAGTATGGCTGTGCAAGGTTTTACCTTGTCTCAAGACAAGAACCATGTTTTCCCATTTGGAAGGAAGAATATCACAAAACTTCTCAAGAAGAATATCCTTATCCTTCTCTACACCCAAGCCTCTCAGCTGATTAATGAGACTAGAAAATCTGGTGTATGTACCAGTTAGACTTTCATTGGGCAAGGCAAAGAAGGATTCATACTTCTTGTTCAAGGCAACTTTTCTGGTGACAATAGTGTCATCACCTCCTTCAAACTGAATAACTAATTCATCCCACATTGACTTGGCACTGGGAACAACACAAGTGTTGGAATTAGATCTTCAGGGACAGCCCCAAGGATCATGTTCTTGAGTCTGGTGTCCAGATCAACAAGTCAACGATCCTCATCAGACCAATGGTCTTCAGGCTTTTCTCTTGAACCTCTTCTTCCAGTTGGAATTAGATCTTCAGGAACAGCCCCAAGGATCATGTTCTTGAGTCTGGTGTCCAGATCAACAAGTCTACGATCCTCATCAGACCAATGGTCTTCAGACTTTTCTCTTGAACCTCTTCTTCCAGTTGGATCTAGAAGAGGACTGATCCCAAGGGACATGGGTATATATGGTCCATCCTTAAGGATTTTCAACATATACCTTTCAATCCCACCAAAATGCAAAAGCATTCTAGCTTTCCATGTACCAAAAGTCTCACTGTTTCCATCGAATTTGGGAACAGGAGTGTTAGAGTAGTGTACATGGACGTGGTTTGGGGTAGGAGGAGGAGGAGGATTAGTATTAACATTTTGAAAAGGTTGGGCATTATTATTCATAGGGATTTCACCTTGACCAGAACCATCTCCACCTTCAGTAGTGTTCATCTTAGCAGATCTAGGCAAGTTTATTAGCCTTCTGCTCTGATACCACTTGTAAGTCCCAACTCAATAGATGGCACTACCTGAAGACACCTCTATGTCGATGGTGGAGTTACTTTGCAATATATGCACTGAACTGGAGATGACCAGTTGCAGTGTGTATATACCAAGTTCTAGATAGATTACTTATATAAATGACAATAAGTAAAGAACAATGCAATAATACAAATAACTTGTAAAGTAACTTGATGAGACAATATGTAATTTTCAACGTGTAATTTATTTATTGATGTTAAACAAATTACAAGGTTGTTGCGGAACCAAGATAATACAAAGAATATAAATATCCTAACAACCTATGAAATACAATTGATCTATACTCGGAATTTCCCAAGACAATCGAAACACTTAAAGTTGTGAAATGTTCCTTTTAGCGATTGAGAGAATATTGCACAAGTTCACCAAGAATATTGCAGGTTTGCAAAGTGTGAAGTGTTTGTATGTTTTCACTTTGTGATTTCAAAACACTTAATATTCTTGTTGTGCAATGACTTGTATTTATAGGCAAAGTTAACATTGGGATGTTAACTTTAGCCGTACAAATGTGGTTGAGAGCATTTAAGGAATAACATTTAATTCCTTAAAAAGCAGTGTAAAGTCGCATGATAAAGCAACTTTACATAACCACCTTTATGTACCTTTTATTACTTAAATAATAAGATAAGGCTTATTATCCGGGTAAAGGTACATAAAGCATACAAGTCGATTCCTCGTAATCAGTGTAAAGCTTTGTAAGGGCTTTCCACTGATGGTTTCCAGTTTGTAACTGACTAGAATGTCAACTGGGCTCCTCTGCCATTGCCATTCTCTATCTTCCATTTGTTGTCTTCGACTTCAACTGGAATGATTCTTCAACTTGGTCAGTTCTCAACTGGAGGAAGTCTTCAGTTGCGTTGACTGTACGGTGCAACTGGACTTCAATATATTTCTGGACAAATCTTCTTGGTCACCAGTTTCACTGGTCTCCAGATGCAACTGGTGACTGGCAAGTGTAAAACTGGTGACTGGACAGTTCCAGGTGAACTGGTCCTAACAAGATGTGCAGGCAAATAAGGGCAAGGGATGATGAGAGATTTCTGATGTATCCGAGGTTCGTGATGCTGATCATAAATGCTCGACTACCCAATCTTGTTCTGGAGGATCCTACTGAATCGGTGACTACGATGCCTAATCGTATCTTTAACGATAGTTATAGATACCGTGGAAATCTTCCACCACAGGCTCGACCGAGGGACAGAAACCTCTTTGGGGGGCTTATTAATAGTAATTATGTTGCACCTGAACATAATGGATTTGCGCATGAGGATTCTGATGTTGAAGGTGATGTTGTTGCTGCTCCACAGCCAGTCCCTCCACAACCTCCAGTGGCACCAGTGATACAACCACAACAACAACAACAACAACAACAACAAGAACAGCAACCAGAACAACCACCTCAAGCTGCAGCAGAGGCTCCTCAAGTGTTGTTAGTCCAGGAAGAGGCTGCTGAAGCAAATCCTGAGATCGTTGCTGAACAACCTCTTGCACAGAACCAAGAAGTCAACATGGATGTTGACGATAGGGGTTTGGGTGCAGAGCACGTCGATGATATGTTATAAATAACCAAGACGACGCTGCTGATGACATTGGAGGAGATGTCAACCAAGGCGAAGGAGGAAACGGGGATGATGATGGAGATGATGGCGGGGATGGTGGTCAAGATAATGCTGCTGGCAGAGTACCCATAGGTCAAGGTGTTGGTAGTAGTTCTGCAGCAGTGGATCTCCCCATGGCCGAAGCTAATTCCCGACCAGTTGTAGAAGAAGAAGATCCCTCTGGGTCTGGGCGAAGTCTCAGCAGAAAGAGACAACGTCAGTACGCCGAGGTATCTAATGCAAATGAGCCTCTCGGGCTCTTTGCGGAGACATATTTTTCCGAGGTGGAAGAGACAAGACAGGATTTGGATGAACCGGCACCAAGTGTTCAAGAGCCTGTGCAGGACTTGACGGAAGTTATGACTGAAGGACCTCTCCATACTGAGGATAGAGGTAAAGGATTGATGGGTGCACCTTCCTCGAGTTCAGTAGCACCATCAACTTCTTAAGTTCACGTCAGTCCGCCTGTCATCAAATCAGCTGTAGTATCACTGGTTAATGCAGAAGATGACCAGTCACCTCCAAAAGTAATCAGACTTTTGGGAATCAAGATTGGAGATAGACCAGTCTTGATGACTGCAAGGCCTCGCAGCTCTACAATCACACCAATCATGTCTTCGTCGATGACTCTGCCATCTACAACAAGACCATCAGTGACTTCTTCACAGCAAGGAGCTGCTCAGATTAACAAGGAGAGAGTATCCAAGTTAGCTGAGGACATCCAGCGGATGAGAGCTCTAGTTGCCAGCTTGTCTGACAAGCTTAAAGGAAAAGAAGAGTCACACCATAGAGATGCTGACCTCATAAGACAAAGTCACCTAGAGCTGGAGAATAGCCAGTATGACCTGCAAGAAGCCCAAAAAGCAACAATCAATTTTGCACTGGGATTGTTGGATTCCATTGGGGTGCACCACAAATTGCTGAAAGGTCAGGCTAAGCATCTCGAGAGCTTAGGTAAGAGGTATGCTGAGCTGCATAACAAGATCAAAAATCTTGAATCTCAGGGGGAGAAGTCTGGATGCAAGGATGACACTCTCAAACATCGTCGAAGGGATGATGAGGATGAGGATCCAAGCGGTTCCAGACAACAGGAGGAGATTCAGATATTTCCGGGCTCAAACGTCAATGCAGCTCAGGAGGAGCAAGGTCAGCAAGGTCAATTTGGCCAAGCTGGTGCTCCTTCATCTAATCCACCGGCCGTAGAGGAAGTGGCTGGTATCCAGGAACAACCGACTGGAGGAGTAGGAGTCGGCATTCGAGTCAGACCAACTACCGAGGAAGAAGTTGGGAGTGAACTCCTGGATGACATTGCTGCATACTTCAATTTTGATGAGTATGGGAGCATGTTTGAAGATCCATCTGTCTTTTCAGCTCAAGACAAGTGTTCATATCTTAATGCAATGCTTGATCTACTTGATCCAAAAGTAAAGGGATCAAATGAGCTATCTCTACAAGCAACCGTTGCAGAGGGCAAGGTTAGGGTAGACAATCAATCAGAGTTAGACTCAAATCGGGAGTTGGGTACTACTGAGGTGATTGAAAAGAAGAGCAGGATTCCAGTGGAGGCAACACCTGAAGTTCCTGATGACAGGGTTTTTGGCCAGCACTTAGGATGACAAACGAAGACTTGAAGGTCACATCTAGATGCTAATGTCAAGGGGGAGACTGTTGGTGCATGTTTCTCGGTGACAAAAGCATTCTAGATGTGTGACATATATTTACATATATTCAAGTCTTGTAATTTATCTTGTAATTACCGTTTGTCAATAATATTACCTTGGCATATATTGTTGATCATATTGGGATCCATTTATGTTTATATGTTTGTCTATTATTTGTGTTTTACAGGTTCTAGACATTACATGTAAAGAGTCATTAAGTTAATATTGTTTATGCGTTTAACAGCAGTTGAAATATTAACTTAATGTACTTCCAGATGGAAGTTAAGTTAATTGTGTTTCTGCGTATTAACAGCAGGAGAAACATTAACTTAATGAATACTTCCAATAGGTAATATAGACAATGTTGTTTCTGCGTACTCACAGCAGTAGAAACATTGTCGTAGCTAATGTTGGTTCTGCGTATATTTACAGCAGTATGAACATTGGCTGAGTTAATGTTGGTTCTGCATCTTGCAGCAGTTGAACATTGGCTGAATTAATGTTGGTTCTGCGTTTTACAGCAGTAGAACATTGGCTGAATTAATGTTGGTTCTGCGTTTTACAGCAGTAGGAACATTGGCTGAATTAATGTTGGTTCTGCGTTTTACAGCAGTAGAACATTGGCTGAATTAATGTTGGTTCTGCGTTTTACAGCAGTAGAACATTGGCTGAATTAATGTTGGTTCTGCGTTTACAGCAGTAGAACATTGGCTGAATTAATGTTGGTTCTGCGTATATTTACAGCAGTATGAACATTGGCTGAGTTAATGTTGGTTCTGCGTCTTAACAGCAGTTGAAATATTAACTTAATGTACTTCCAGATGGAAGTTAAGTTAATTGTGTTTCTGCGTATTAACAGCAGGAGAAACATTAACTTAATGAATACTTCCAATAGGTAATATAGACAATGTTGTTTCTGCGTACTCACAGCAGTAGAAACATTGTCGTAGCTAATGTTGGTTCTGCGTATATTTACAGCAGTATGAACATTGGCTGAGTTAATGTTGGTTCTGCGTCTTGACAGCAGTTGAAACATTAACTCAAATATTCCTAAGTGTTATTTGGGGGTTCTTGGGAACGAGCAAAATATTTGCTTGTGGAAAGAACACTCAAATGGTCATTTGAGAGTTTCTGAGGAACAAGCAAAAGTTTGCTTGTTCATAAGAACTCTCAAATGGTTTGAGAGTTTCTGTGGAAACAAGCAAAAGCATGTTTGTCCATAAGAACTCTCAAACAGTTTGTGTGTTCTGGGAAACACATAAACAGGCCAAAACCCTAATGGGATTGACATGAGAACACTCAAATCCATTGGATTTGAGAGTTCTTGTCACTTGCCTATAAATAGGGGTGTGTGTTATGCGTGTTCTTAACAAGAGTGTAGAGAGAGAAACGAGCAAAACCTAGAGAGAGAAACCCAAGAACACGCATGGGTCGATCTTGTGGGTAGTACTCGACTCACGCATGAACCGCAAACACACACCCGGTTTGGACGGCTCGTAGACTTAGATTACCACGTTGGTTGGTAAAGTTTGTCCGGAGAGCCGTTTCACTATCGTAACCAAACACGAGTGTTTATATTCACGCAAAAGATATATATATATATATATATATATATATATAATATATAAATTATATAATATATATATATAAATAATATATATATATAAATATATATATATATATATATAGTGATATATATATCATAAAAGGTAGATATAGAAACCGTGGGTTATCTCGAGGAATTCCGCACCTCGACATATCCTTAAATCAATCTCGGTTCGGTAAGACCCGGGGGACTTACAAACATGTTTATTATGGCAGAATCTTGGGTTACATTATTGAAAGGTTTTTAAAAGGAGATTACCAAAGGGCAACAGGGGATTTTATAAAAATTTCACCTCTGGCCTCAAATATTTTTGGACCCATTGAGGTTCACCAGACACTAACCCCTGCTATGCAGGATTATTTAGATTTTTGTGTGAACAGGGAAATGGAGTACCTTGAGGATCAATCTGATTCTCAAGAGGGAGCTGAGGCTGACCACCCTTTGACGCAAGCTGATCAGCCCCAAGCTGATTCAGACTTAGCTATTCAGGGTGGTGATCAAGGTAAATCTTCTAATATCCCTGAAACTCCCTCTCCGTCTCATCGTTCTTCATTTTTCAAGGGTAGGGAAGTGGACCCACAAAATCCCTTCCTAGCTGATCCCTCACAAAAATCTCCAATTTTGCAAAATGAGACAAACTCCCAAATCACCAAAAAGAAAAGATCTCAGAAGAGAAAGAAAGCATCAGTTGAGGGGGAGCATGCTGCAAAAGCTGCTAAAGTCTCTTCATCTCAAAGGAGACTACCCCTTGAGGCTGAATCTGCAAGGGAACGTTCCCAAGCTGACTCAGCTTCACCTGCTGCTAAGCCGATTCGCCCATCTGCATCCTCTAAAAAGGGTGCATGTAAGATAAAAGGGAAAACAGTTACTGCTGCATCCTCTTAAAAGGATGTAGACATTGAAAGACAGACCTCAGCCTAAGGTCAGACTGAGTCCATTATAATTTCGCCTTCATCATTCTCCAAACAGAGTGGTGAAATCACTAAAGGGACACCCCTGGACTCAACCCAAGTCCATAAAGAGTCGAGTCTACCACAGTTGCAAAATCTTGAGCATGTGTACAAAAGATCTCCAAGAAAAAGTACACAAGCTGATTCTTCTCTTTTACACTCTAGGTCTGCACAGGCTGCCAATGCTCCACCTAGATCACAAGGTGGAGTACAGGCCTCACAATTATGTCCCAATGAGGCTGTGGTGTAACAAAACATCACAGAAGAGGGACCATCTAATTCTACCCTTAACATTACACCGACTGCAGTCGTCTCTACACTTGTGGAAACACAAGGGACTGCCTTTGGTCAAGAGGGCTTGATTCGTCAAGACCTCAATCTGTCTCTTGCAGGTGAGACACCTACCGATGGTCCTCACGATGTTGGTAGTCAAAGACTCATCACCACCACAAGGGGTGATCAGTCACTTGGTCAGTCTGGTACTCATCCATCCTCAAGGGATGTTCTGATAACTGCCAATGCTGAAGCTGATCAATCAAATCAGTTTCCTGAAGCAGGCAATGTACAGCTTGAATTACATGTTAATTCTCCTCAAGCTGATGCCAGACTGACAACTTCAGCTCCACCTCTTGAGACTCGCTCTCATGAGGAAAATCGCCTAACAACTCTTTTAGCTCCACTACTTCTAAATTCACCTCAAATACCGACCTTTAGGGCCACCAGTGAGCCCTCTGAAAGGGTTCAAGCTGAAAAGCAAACTGCTGGTCCTCCCATTACGGCCAGATCCATCTTAAAGGATATGGTAGCTAAGCTCACTGAGATGAATAATGCCCAAAAGGCTGACATCACAAAGCTTGGTGAACGTATGGATGTTCTAGAAGGTAAACAGGTATCAATGCAGGATCAGCTTCAAGATATTGTGAGCACTCGGTGGATTTTGGCCACCCAGCAAGATGAAATAATGTTTGATATGGCTGAAATGATGAAAATGGGTGCCAAGCTGAGTGGCACAATCAAGGGTTGGAGTCAAGGTATGAGGGAGAAAAATCTGGAAAATAAAAGGTATTTAGACCTTCTTGCCACCTCCCAAGATCGAATGAAGAAGTCAATGAGAACCAGATTCAAGGCCAATAGGCTCAGACTGAAGAAGCAAAACAACAGGGTTCTCAAAGATATCAACAAAAAGAAGACTCAACTCCAAGAAGTTGTGAATGTGCCTTCCAAAGTGGATGAGTATGAGAATGGGCTAAGTAACAAAGTTGCAGCAATCAGCTCAACAGTTGATGAGCTCAAGACTTCAAGCTCATCTCACAATACTAAATTAACTTAGCTTGAAAATTATTTGAAGAATGATCTTACTCAGCTCATAAAGTCAATCAGCTCCAGTTCCTCTGCTCCCATTGATGATGACAAAAAGGGGGAGAAGGAAGTAGAAGGGGAGAAAGTAGATGGTGAAGATGCTGCTGCCACAATGGAAGTTGATTCTGAGGTAAATGAAGAAGAAGTTGAAGCTGTTGTGGCTATAATGAACATTGGAGCTGATCAGTCTGAAACTCAAGCTGAAATTCAAATTCAGACTGAGCCAGCTTCAACACAAGAAGATGAAGTAGTTGCTGGTGATGAAGAACTAGAAGGAGCAGAAGTAAAAGTTGTCTTAGCTCTTCAAGATGATGCAGATCTCATTGAATTTGAAGATGATGAATCCTCCTCTGATGACAGTGACAAGATTCCCATTGGAACCTACTTTACAGAGAGGAGAGGATCTGGATCAGCCTCAGCTGTCATTCAGCCTATACAAGATCAAGCTGACCAAGATACTCAGACTGGAGGCACTCAGACTGAAGGTACCTCAAGACAAAGAAGTCTGCTTGAACTTGAAGAAGAAGCTGTCAGAAACAATGAAGCTGAATTGAAGAAGAGAAAACACAAAGAGCTCTCCAAGAATTAGAAGAAGAACACCTTGATGATTCTCCAAAGAGGAAGCAGTTAGCTCAAGTAAAGAAAAAGCCAGTAGTCATCTCCAGAAAGCAATCAATATCAGAAAAAGAAAAAGAAAAATACTTAAGGCTTCAGGATCAGCTCAATGAAGAAGAAAAGAGGCAGAGAATTAGAGAAGAAGAAGAGAAAACACAAAGAGCTCTCCAAGAATTAGAAGAAGAACACCTTGATGATTCTCCAAAGAGGAAGCAGTTAGCTCAAGTAAAGAAAAAGCCAGTAGTCATCTCCAGAAAGCAATCAATATCAGAAAAAGAAAAACTGGAGAGATTCAAGCTGACTAGGGCTATTCAAGAAGAGATTGTTGGGGTCAAGCTCACAAAGGCCAAAACAAGTAAATACCCCAGAATCCACTTGAGAAGAGAAGGTGATTCAGCTACAAGTGAAGTATTGGAGATTTCTGAGCTGTTTACTCTTGGATATGCTGAATGTGTAGAGCTTTATAATCTTCTAATGCTAAACAAGCCAAGCAATTATGGAGTGGTGGCTGGTGATCTGTCCAGAAGATTTGACAAAATGAGAAACTATAATATTGACACTTCTGGACTACCACAACCATTTGCTCCTGAAGATCATTCTGAAGCTGATGACGATGAGACTGTGCCTGGTCTCAAAAGAATAAAGAAGAAGAAAGTAACCATTGAAGACTTATTCAAAAGAAGACAATTGCACATGAAAATTCAAAGTCTGGATATGGTGAAAAGATGGACAAGCTTAATTTCAGTTTGCCTCCTGAAATTGAAAATCCAATGGAAGGCCAAATTATTGAAACCCCTGAACTTGGCATGATAATCAGAACTCACAAAGAAGAAGTTGGGCTACAAAGAGCTTCTGAGCTGACAATGGTTCCAAATGTACATCTATATGCTCTCAAGCTGGTCTGCAATCAAGTTGGTGACAACCAAAGCAGATTTCATCAAGCCTTAATGATTGAAGGTTCAAGAAGGGGATATGATTTGAATAAGCCTACTCCAGATCACATAAAGGAAGAGTATTATGAAAGCTTTCTTGATTAAATCTCAAACTCTGTCCTTTATGTAACAAAAAGTTGTAAATACTCTATGTTATGCTTTAATGTATTAATTTTTCTCAAGTAAATAGAGTTCATGTAATCTTTTTCACTCAGTTTTGTAAGTATATATTGTATTAGTTGAAAAAGATCAAAAGAACCCAAGGAAAAGATTGAAAAGGGTCAAATGTATAATGTTATCAACTTGATAACCCTCTCAATCTGTTTAAGTATTTTCAGTCTGATCAGAAGAAGCTGCAAAGGTTTTGTCATCATCAAATAGGGGGAGATTGTTGGAGTCAAGTCACTCATACATTACAAGAAAGATTTGAAGATGACAAACAACTCAAGAAATACTTAAGCCCTTGGTTCTGGAGCTGAGTCAGCTTGGATAATCTCAAACTGAGTCAGCCTGAACATCTTCACTGGAAGATGGTATCTCTCAAGCTGCATCAAAAGAAGAGCTAGCACTTGGTATAAATCGAAGATGAAGAACAAGGATAGAAGACCAAGCTGATGGGTGGAAATCAGCTTGGATCTTACAGTCAGCTTGAAAGGTACATATTCAGCCTGGAGTCTTGCAAGTGCTCCAGTGTTGTTATAACTTTGTATATATCATCAATCAACTAGATAAGCACCGGAAAGGACATTCTAGAAGTGCCAGTTGTTGATTGTAAACATTCTATGAGGTATCCATTTTATTGTTGCTGCACGATCAACCTTGGTGAACAAGTAGGGAACAAAAAGGACAATGTCACTGTCACCTAGTACTGATCAAGCAGAAGCCATTAGATCAACATGCGTGGAAAGAAATGGACGGCATCCAAGGCAGTGTTGATGCCTATATAAACCAGCCTTTGTGTCTCAAGAATGTGTGCATCCATAACATTAACTCTCACAACGATTAAAGCTATCAGCTTGGATCCGTGTTGTACTCAGCTTAGGCTAGTAGAGTTAATAAACAAAGTTGTAACTTGCTATTCAGCCAAGTAGTTAGATTTGTAGGCTAATCTGTTCCACAACTACTTGTAATTCTTTTTATTCTTAAATAAAAGAATTAGTTGAAAATAAGCTAGCACTTTGTTCTTGGACTGCACTTTACTTTATTGTCTTTATATTCTGTTTACTTACTGTTTCATTAATATCAAGCTGAATATGGAAAAACACTTTAAGTTAATTTACATTCCGCATTAAAAGTGTTTTCAAGCTGATTAAGTTTAAAAGTTGTATTCACCCCCCCCCCCTCTACAACTCTTTGAGACATCTTAAACCATCCTGTTATTTCCTTGGGGACCTATCAGTAAACGAGACAACTCTACACAATATTTTGTAGCAGTAAAAACAAAATAATGCTGCAACTCTTATGTACAATAAATATATTTAAAGATTAAATAAATATAGATTTGAACTCCAAAAAAAATAAAATTTAGTGGCTTATTTATATGACGGAGAATATTTATATGACATTTAAACCATTAATCGTCCTATAATTTAGGAACTTATTAAGGCTTTTTTAAAACAAATATAAATAATGTATTAGCGACTTTAGAAATATTAGTTGCATCAAAGTTCAGTATAAATAGTCCAGCAACCTATTTGTATCAGCAGCTCATTAACAACAGTAAGCCAAGTCATTAGCAGTTAAATATCATTTTCAGCAGATAGTAATGTCAGCCGAATTACGAGGACGACAGTAGCAAATAAAAAATAATTTAACTTTATGAAACAAAAAGACATTCAAAATAATAAATTATTTTACTACTAATAATATAATAAAATTTACAAGAGTTCAGCTACAGGTATTTGTGTTTACTAAAAACAATAAAGTTAAAAATGTTCCTCTTGAATTTAGCCTATTTTGGTTATAAAGTTTATCAGGTTAGAGTAGAATATTCTAAAATTGAATTAGAATGAAGTTGCTACATACTAAATTTAATTTAATTTCAGCAACATAGATTATATTCTATATACGTATACTTACAATAATACGTATACTTACAACATAGATTATTTTAATATCTGGAAAATGGTGTGCAATAATATTGTAACCTTTATAAAAACAATAAATATGGTAAAATAAAAGAAAAATATTATTAATTAAATATGGTACAATAAAAACAACAAATATGGAAAAACAACTTTGTCTATTTACAAAAATGAGTACGGAATTCTATTATGTTCTACCAAAAATGGTCCCAACTTAAAAATTACCAAAAAAAGAAGAATATAGATTTCCGTTCAATATCAAGAAGTCAACTTTAATTATACGTGGGAAACTGAGAATTATAATTTAATATAAGTACTAGAAAGATAAATCAATTTATTTACTATTATAGAAATATAAATAAAAACAAAATCTACCTAAATAATATATAACCAATATATATTAATTAAAAGAGTATTTGATAAATTGATTTAATCAAATAGAGTATAATTAATTTATTAAATTATAATCTTGATATATACTGGATAAGTTTATGATTTTATATAAATCATGGATTATTTAATTGTTAAATCCATTAAATGGACATAATAAAGATAAATGTTAGATACTATATAAGATAAGACGTGACTTAACACAAAATACTATTCTTTCAGTCTTTTATATTAGTTATATTCGTCATCTTTCATTAATATATACAGACAAGTATATCAGAAATGGAGGCTTACTTTTTCTTTTCATTATCATTACGTATGTTACATCGATAGAAACAACTTTTATATTTTATGATAGTAATTATATAAAACATTTCATGTAATTTGTTAAAGTCCATACTCAAATAAAAACTACATAATATATATTGCTTGAATTAATAGTGCAACTCAGCAATACAAGAAAAGTATTCCTTCTTACTCCTAATATATTTTACAAACTTATTCTTACATTCCTAGCTAATGGAAATACATTAAGAGTCATAATTTTAACACACCGTAAAATAACAAGTATCACCATTGCATGCATCAAGGTTTAGTTCAAACCTAAGCATTTCTCCAACTTGAATTCCATTTTTACTCAATAACTTTTTTCCAATCTAGCAAGCAAACAACATGATTTGAACGATTCCTTTGAATATAGGTCTTCTTTACCAGATCACCAAAATACTCAAAATAACCATCATTTATCACTACTTTGTCAAAATTATACAAGTGATATAATTCAACAAATGCAGCAGGAATTGTCTACAAAACAACATACAATATATATTCAATTAGATAATTTCAAATATAATAAATGTATACACACAAACTGTTTCAATATATACTATTTCAAATAATAAACAAATTCATACCATACTATTTGATTCAGACCAGTGGTTGAAGATTGGAACAACAAAATTCAGTTTTTCATCTAAATGAATATGACCATTCACCCTACACATGTGCATTTCATTATCCAACAAATATGTGGAATCAGAATCAGAATCATAATCTGATGTATCCGTTTGTTGTTCAGCAACTACAATGATAGAAATATGTTATTAAATTACGATATAGTAGAGGATATTTATGATGTAATATATACTATATATTCTTAAACTTATTCTTATTTCTAATTACCTTGATTTATATCATCCAACTCATTATCTTCATCATCTGAATTATTATCTTCATTAAAACAAAACATAGTTTAATATAGTTATTTACTAATTTATAGATCAAATTAATCAATTTATAAATTATTATTTATAATAGATTTTTATTTAAATCTGCTATATCAATTTGTTGATTTATCAATACATTGACAACTGCAGGAATTAAAAGATATCATAAGAATTCAAAATAGATACAACATATATAAAGTCTTAATATAATATCAAAGATAAGAATTATTACATGGATCAACTGATAAACCAAGCCCAATACCTTCATCATTAAACACATCAATATAAAAAACATTATCAATGGTCCTTTTGAAAAGAATAATACTTTCTTCATCAATGTTATTTACAAAACATATGTTAGTCCATTGTCTACCAATGAAACCAGCTGCCATTCTTCTCTGATGATCGTCATCTACTCGGTCATTATAGATTATATCAACCAATCCATTTTGACGGCTACCAATGACCTCAGCACTAAAATTTGGAATCATCAAAGTACTCAAAAAGGAAATTGGTAGAAACTACAAAATAAATAACATAAATAATAATCAAATATTTTATATAACATATATTTAAAAATATCTCATAGAAACTGTATGTTTGTTTTAAACTATACCTGTCTTGAGTATGTAGAATTTGTTGCTTGTATCAAACATCTGGTTGAAAGGTTACGATCAGCAATTATACCCATATCATCTTCAGTGAATTCTGTACTGTCTGATCGGAAAAAATATACTTGAGAAACATCCTCTCTAACAAGTCGAAAGCATAATTGTTTGATATCAGCATCTCTACGAACAGTATTATCAAAAAATAATGTCAATTGCCCTAAACACATATTAAAACGATTGGAACCATACTCCCTAATCAGAACTGTATATTCACGGCTACGACAATCAACAAGTTGTACAGAATTACAGTTTCTCGATAACTTGTTTCTAACAACTCCAGGTAAACCCTATGTTATATTAGAAAATATACATTATGATATAATGTCGAGCATAAGAACAGTAAAACAAAATAAAATATTGTATAAAAAAACTTACAATCACTTCTCTGGGATTCTTCAGTATCTAATGCTTTTAAATTGGAAACCGATCTGAAAAACAATTATGAGCATACTATTTTAAAATCTTAAATGTTTAATTATTACTAAATTGTTGATGTGGTAACACAATCAAAATACAATAAAAGTATAAAATAATTTAAATGCTAATGTCTTAATATAGTCAAATTATTTTTTACAAATTTGGCCCACCATATTATATTGATTTTAAAAAAATAACAGAGTACGGAATACTATTGTGTTTTACCATATATGGTAACAACAATTTAATGAACTTAAGCTTTCAAAAATTTAATTAAAATACATGCAAAAATTACCTGGAATTGCCATGTTTAGTTTTTTAAGGTATGAAATGAAAGTAAGTGACAGAGGGTGTAAAAATATAGTTTAGTAATACAGTAAAGATTGAAATAGGTGTTAGGTAATATATAATATTAATAAAATCTTTTTCCACTAATTTTCATTTTTTTAATCCTATTTTAAATTTAATACAAACTTATAAATAATATTATAAAATTTCAAATATAAATAAAAATGGTAAGAACATTTAACTGAATTTATAAATATTATTCACTTATTAATAAAACATTAATATTACCTAAATATTTATACTATTATGTCTCAACGTCCCATTGTTTTGCCAACTTAGATTGAAAATATTCAAATATTGTGTTATAAACATGTTTATTCAATATAGATTTTACTCAATATTTATTCCTCAAAATGTTATAATTAACAAATTACAATTTATTTAATTAAGTACAAATAAATTCATTTTGTTATAACACAAATACTAGATTGAAGAATATATAATTTAATAAATTTATTAAAATCATGTCTATAAAAATACATTGTTTAAATTGGGATTTGTATGCGATTCAATGTTTATTTGATGGGTTAGAATTATAAATCGGGTTTCGATATTTTCAAAATTTAATGACAAATGTACGGTTAGATGTAAAATATGTATATATAAATACAATCAATTATCTTTTTTATTGAACATATCAAACAAGTTACTACTTGTCACTTTCATAATCAAATACAAAACAACTCATTATTATTTTTCCAGTTCGCATTAGATAATCTTACATAATTACTAACTGTAAACATCATGGAAAATAACGGATACTATTCAGACGAGATGTTAGGCCGGGCAATAGGAAAAGGAGAAGATCGAATAAGCAACTTACCGAACGACATTTTAATTGATCAAATCCTGTCAACTTTACCAAAATCAAAAGACGCAATCAGGACAAGTATTTTATTGAAAAGGTGGCAACATCTATGGCGTTCAATTTCTAATCTTATTTTTGAAGATTTTAAGTATAATACGAACCCAATGATCGTAAATAATCATTGTTTATACAATTTTTTCCCATTAGAAAATTTCTACATTTCAGTCGATAATACGATTGGCCAGTATCTGCTTGAATATATAAATAAATTCCATATTAAAGCTAATTATCATACTAAATTTGATTCTTACATCAACAAATGGATTGAATTTTGTTTTATCAAAAAGGTTAAAATATTTAATCTTTGTTTAAAATCTCCAGATGACAAACTGTTTTTTAAAATTGAAACTGATTTTTTTTCATGAATCCATATGTTACACAAATGAATTTGGAATTTTGCACTCTTCAACCTAATTGTACAATGATGAGATATGGTGAGTTTTCACCAAATCAAACCCTAACTATGTATATACATGGATCGAAATTTGAATTAAGCCAAGTGAGGAAAGAGAATCGGTCCTTCAAGAAAAAAGGATCGATCGAGGGTTAGCAAGAGTTCATGGATCTAAGCCTAGTTTCAATATATATATGTGTATATATATAATCTGTCGAAGCTTAAATGCATCGAAGCTTAGATGTATCGATTCTCTCTCTTCACATGGGAGCTGTCAAGGCTTCAAGCAGCGAACCTTAAGCTTAGAATGGGACCCACATCTAGCGAAGCTTAGATAAAAAGACAGAAAGGTAACGAAGCCTGGCTGTAGGCGAGCTGGCGGAGAGAGTCCAGTGGACCCCAGTCGAAGCCTAGATAAGACAAGAGAGAGAGTCGAAGTGTAAGGGGAAGAAAGAGAACCGGGCCTTCAAAGTAACAAAGGAATGGCTATCCTAGAGTGTGGGTCCCAGTCGAACTTAGAAAGAGGAAAGAGATGATAGAGAGGGGCCCACACAAGCCTTAGAGAGAGGGGTCAACAAGACTTTGAATCTCCAACTCTCTTATAATTGTAACCAAAGTTTAGCTAATATATATATATATATATATATATAATCTGAGTACAAGCCTAAATGAATAAAAAGACGTCCTACCTTGGAGTAGGCCCCACTCGGCGAAGTGTCAAGGGAGTTTGGTAGCGAAGTGTCGATTGGAAGCCTTTGGTAGCGAACCTTCAAGGGAGTGTGAAACTAGTATTAGGTCAAATAAAGGCTTGTACGGCTGGCCCATTTAGCAGTTAGAAGTCTCGAATGGGCTTAAGTCCATTTCCCTCCATCTAGGAGTTTTAAACAAAGCTAGCAAAGGCTCGGCATCATATCTAAACTTCAGGGCTTACCTATTTGAATAAACATTTATTCATATATGTTAAGTGTTACAATTAATATGTTACAATACATATTGTCCCTACACGTGGCTTGCTAACGTACTCTAGAACATTCTATACCTCGTATTGTCAGGCTGAGTACTATTGGGCCAGTCCATTTCCGATAGGCCCAAAATACGAGGTAACCCTAATTGGTGGCTTATAAATACCTCTCATCATTGAATGTCAGATTCTACATTCAATCACACATCATTCAATACAATTTACTCTCAGATATTTATATTCAACATATTCATGTTCAGTACATTCATCATCAATCAATCATTACACAAAATCATATAACAATCATATCCTCCAAAGATCGAAACGTCTCTTTGGGAAAATCATCATTCACCTTAGATTCGTTAAGAATTTATTAGGTTTGCACTACTTTGTAGGAGATCTTGATGATTTTCATGGTTAAACCCCTTCTTTGATTGAGCTTAACATTTTCATGCTCAAACATTGGCGCCATCCGTGAATTTACTGATCACTGGGCGGTTTTGTGTTGTTACAAATCAAAAATCATCACTTTATTTCTTGATTGTTTCTTAATCTCTCATGGCTGAGGAATTCACTCCTATTTCTCAGGTTTTACCTTCTGGGTTGGGGAAGGGTGTTGATGGAGATGATTCTTCAATTACAATTTACTCTTAGATATTTATATTCAACATATTCATGTTCAGTACATTCATCATCAATCAATCATTACACAAAATCATATAACAATCATATCCTCCAAAGATCGAAACGTCTCTTTGGGAAAATCATCATTCACCTTAGATTCGTTAAGAATTTATTAGGTTTGCACTACTTTGTAGGAGATCTTGATGATTTTCATGGTTAAACCCCTTCTTTGATTGAGCTTAACATTTTCATGCTCAAACATTGGCGCCATCCGTGAATTTACTGATCACTGGGCGGTTTTGTGTTGTTACAAATCAAAAATCATCACTTTATTTCTTGATTGTTTCTTAATCTCTCATGGCTGAGGAATTCACTCCTATTTCTCAGGTTTTACCTTCTGGGTTGGGGAAGGGTGTTGATGGAGATGATTCTTCAATTATCAATCTGGAAACTTCTGAGATGTGTGATGCTCAAAATATCTCAGGAGAAAAATTTCCAGATTTTGGTCCTAGATCTAGTGAAGTGGTGGTAAATGCAACTAATGTTGTTTCTGGTGGTGGATCTAGATTGCCACCCAAGGTAAGCTTTGCATCTAGCCTTGGGTCTGGTAGTGTTAGTGTGGGACCACTTTTCTCCACACCTTCATCTTCTATATCTCCCTTATCTTTGTTTTCAACATCCCCAACTGGCACATCTCCTATCACCATGCTCTCTTCAGGCCCTAGTCAGTTAAGTTCTCACATAACTAGCTTGACTAGCCCACCCATGACTGGAGGTCAGACATCCTTGCAATCAATGGCCAGCTCCTCTCAGTCTGTGACTATCCAGGAGAGCCATTTGTTGGAATTGATAAAGCTAGCTGCCAAGAACACTCAGCAAGTGCAAGCTCCACCACCTCCTCCAACTGATTGGTTTTCTCAACTCTCTGCTGCGTTAAGGCCAGATCCGCCTCAGCCGGCCCCACAACTCGCTCCACAGCCTACAGGCATGGAGTCCATAATGAAGTTGTTGGTGGACGAGATGAAAAAGCAAAAGCCAGTCGAGCCTGCTCCTGAACCAGTTAACCCAGCAAAAGAATTGTTAAAAATGCTAAAAATTGCAGCGGGGGAGGAGGCTGATGAGCAAGCAAGGGTGGCCACAGTGCCAAAGTCTGCAACAAAGTCAAGGTTTTGTGACTGGGTGGCAAACTATGCCTTCCCAGACGGTCAGAAGGTTCCCACTATCGTTGGCACTTACGATGGTACTAGGGATACAGAAGATCATCTAGCAATCTATGATCAAGCTGTATTAACTGGGAAGTGGGTGGACCCCGTGGCATGTCACTTGTTCCCAGGCACTTTGCAAGGATATGCTTTGGAATGGTTCACCAAGCTTCCTGGGAAGAGCATCAAAGACTATGATGATTTAAAGAAGAAGTTCATTGTTCAGTTTGTCCAACAGAAGAAGCGTCAGAGAAGTCACCTGGAAGCTCACTTGATTAGACAAAGAGAAAGTGAATCATTGAGGGATTTCATCGCAAGGTATACTAAGGAGTGTCAGAAAATACCGAGTCTACCAGAAAGTCAACAAGTCTCAGGTTTTACTTTGGCATTACTCCCTGGTGAACTCCAAGACGATCTAAGCAAGAGAATTCCATTGACATTCGGAGAGGCTACTGATAGGGCATTCGATTTCATTCGCTCCATGGAAACTGCCCTCCTTGTGAAGGGGGCAGTCAGAAAGAATAGGCCTGGAGGAGGTCCTGGGACGTCGGGAGGCTTGGGTGGTGGAAGGTATGATGTTAGAAGAAACAATAGAAGGTTTGATCATAGAGACACTAAAAGAAGAGAAGAAAGAAGAGATGATAGGAGAGATGACAGAAGGGAAAAGATGAGTGGCCCGTATGACAGAATAATCAACTTGATAAAATCCCCAAGGGAGATCCTCAAGACTGAGCGAGTTGGTGAAAATTTCAAACCTCCCCGGCCTATGATACACAGGTCTGGAAAGAAAGACATGTCAAAGTACTGTGAATTCCATGAAGATCATGGTCATGAAACAAATGCTTGCAGGGAGCTTAAGATCGAGATAAAAAGGGCTTTAGATGAGGGAAAGTTAGAACACTTGGTCCCAGGTGCAAAGCAAGGAAAAAGAACCACCCAAGCTAAGAAGACTTATACTTGGCAAAAGCGAGATGGGAGAAACGATCGACCTCCGCCTCCAGATGGCCATGTATACATGATAAGAGGAAAAACCAAGTATGAAAAAAGGAAAGCAGAAGTTCTTGAGCCATGGAGGATGGTCTCAATCTCTTTCCCACCAGTTAAGGTTGTTTCCTCCGATCCAGTAGTAATACAGGCTAGGGTGGCAAACTATGAAGTTGGAAAGGTGTACTTAGACAATGGAAGTTCATCTGACATCATATATGACCATTGTTTCCGAAAGTTGCCCCAAAGAATTAAAGATCTTAAGCGACCGTCGATGACACAACTTGTTAGTTTCATGGGAGAATCCAACAGGCCAGTGGGGGAGATTACTATGGAAGTTATGATGGGGGAATACCCTTACCACAGAATTAAACTTATTGACTTCATGATAATAAGGGCCCCATCAGCTTACAATATCATACTAGGCCGACCCTCAATGTAGAAGTTTGGAGCAATTCCATCAACCATCCATGGAATGGTGAAGTTTCCAACCCCTTCAGGAGTAGCCACCATTAGAGGGCGTATGACTTGGCCAGAAGAGTGTAAGCAAGTCGAGAAAGCTTTGCCAAGGAAGGTTGAAAAATTACAACAAAGCCAACAGCAAGATGGTCCTGAAGAAAAAGTGATAATCAATAAAAGGTTTCCTGATCAACCAGTGATTATCGGGTCACAACTCCCAAGAAGAACCAAGGAAGAGTTGATTGACTTGTTAAAAAATAATTTGGACATCTTTGCCTGGCAGACATCCGATATGACAGGAGTCCCGAGAGAGTTAGCTGAGCACGCATTAAATGCCAACCCCAACATATCACCAATAAGACAAAAGAAGAGGGGAATGTCTCAAGACAGAAGCAAAGCTGCATGTGAGCAAGTTAACCAAATGGTTGAGGCAGGAATACTAAAAGAAGTAAAGTACCAGACTTGGGTAGCTAACCCAGTCATGGTAAAGAAGCCAGATGGTTCCTGGAGACTTTGTGTAGATTTCAAAGACATCAACAAAGCTTGCCCAAAGGATAACTATCCTCTTCCAGAGATTGACTGGAAGGTGGAATCCCTTGATGGGTTTAGATTAAAATGCTTCCTAGATGCTTATAAAGGGTATCATCAAATTTCTATGAAGAAGATGGATGAAGACAAGACAGCCTTCCACACAGACCAAGGAATTTATTGTTTCAAGAAAATGCCTTTCGGTCTAAAAAATGCAGGGGCTACTTACCAACGGTTGATAGACAAAGCATTCAGAGATCAAATTGGAAGGAATGTAGAAGCGTATGTGGATGACATTGTGATAAAGAGTCATGCAGAGGAAATGATGTTGGCAGACGTACAAGAAACCTTTGACACCCTGAGAAGCATCAATATGAAGTTAAACCCATCAAAGTGTAGCTTTGGAATGGAAGAAGGAAAGTTTCTTGGACACATAGTCACTCCTAAAGGAATCAAGGCAAACCCAAAGAAAATGCCTTTCGGTCTAAAAAATGCAGGGGCTACTTACCAACGGTTGATAGACAAAGCATTCAGAGATCAAATTGGAAGGAATGTAGAAGCGTATGTGGATGACATTGTGATAAAGAGTCATGCAGAGGAAATGATGTTGGCAGACGTACAAGAAACCTTTGACACCCTGAGAAGCATCAATATGAAGTTAAACCCATCAAAGTGTAGCTTTGGAATGGAAGAAGGAAAGTTTCTTGGACACATAGTCACTCCTAAAGGAATCAAGGCAAACCCAAAGAAAATTCAGGCAGTGCTAGACATGCCATCCCCTCGAACCAAGAAGCAAGTCCAAAGTCTTAATGGGAAGTTGGCGGCTGATGTGCTAAATCGAGTTTAAAAATTATAAACTAGAAATACCTAGAAACTCACTACTACACACTATCGGGCAGTGGACCCGTTCGTATGCAATATAGTTAAGAGGTAAGTCCGTGTTCGTTCTCGGGGATTGGTTTGAACAAGTTGTTTAATAAAATGGTTTGGAAAACAGGGTGTTGCTTCGAGTCTCACTTTGACAATTAAATTAAAATAAATTTAAAAGACAAAATGCATAAAAGTAAAGAAAAGCTTCAGACAATATTAATAAAGATCATCCACCTTGAATTCGCTAGACTTCAAACATGATTGCATTCAATTAAGACCAAATTCCTTGAGTTGAAAAGATAATCGATTAAGGTGCTCACGTGGTACCACCAACCGTGAGCAAATTACCCAATTACCTAAGTTGCTAGTTTAATTACCCAAGCCGGTACCACCAATGCCTAGACAACCTTACCAACAATTAGTTTGCTCGACTATCGAATTAACAATTGTTCCTATGTGAAGATAACGTGGTACCACCAACCGTTATAAAACACGTTGACAAAATGACTCCTTTTATTAAAATGATATTCACTATCATACCATGAACTAGTGATAATTGCTCATAGACAAACAACCATTTGAAAATCACATATGCATCCAACTAGTACCACTAACGAAGAACACACATGCCACCAATATCATAATAATATATAAAAAGGAATTAAATCATCAAGATCTCGACACAACGATAATTGAAATCAACTCTTTGGATTAAAACATATAGCAATCACATCATTCGTCTAGTTTCCTCAAGGTGGATGAGTGAATGTTTAGCCACTCATGATTAATTTAAAATAACAATCAAAATAAAAGAAGAACATGATGTACCAATCGTTCTTGAAATTGAAATTGCAAGACAATGAAATAGATACGATCTAAGTGGGTGCCCGTGAATCTTCAATGAATTGGTTGAGGAAATCTACCCTTGATCCTTGAAGGAATCCCTTGGAGAGCAGCTCTTAGAAAGAATTTTGATCTTTGGGAAAATAGGGTTTTTTTCTTTATATACCTCCCCCAAAATCTGCAGCAAAAGGCTGCAACCCTGATTCTCCCGTGCACTCACTGCGGCGCAGTGGCCTTGTGCACTTCCCACTGCGACGCAGTGAGAAGTCCCTGAATTGTTTATTCGTTGTTGACTGCGGCGCAGTGGGGTGTGAATGCTCCCACTGCGGCGCAGTGATAATTCACTGAATCTTGTATCTTTGGTACCCAACGACTGCGGCGCAGTGGGACAATAACCCTCCCACTGCGGCGCAGTGCATATCTGCTGAAATCTTTGTTCTTCATTATCAACATCACTCGAACACTCGGGTCAATGTTTTGGCCAAAAATCGTCAGAAAATGTACCAAATGGACGTGCAACCTGCTAAGAACCTGAAAGCACTAACAAACACCATAAACGCGCCAAATGCATACAAAATCGACTCAAAACACATACGAAAAAGGCCAATAATGATGTGGGCGATCTATATAAATTGGTCACATCAAATCCCCCCACACTTGAGCATTGCTTGTCCTCAAGCAAATCTGGAAATTAAGCAAAAAGCATTCCTTGGCAATGAAGCTATAGAAACAAATTACGAGTATCAAAAAGAAGCCACACCAAGCATGTCAATGACAAAAAGTTGGGTGAAGCAGTTTTAATCTTAAATGAAAACCCGAAATGTTTGACAATATCTGAACAGTCCACAAGCCTCAATAACACGACAAATCAAAAGTGAAACAAATGAGCCTATCAAAATCATCCTACTCCAACGAACTTACTATTGGGGTTGAATATATATATGAATAACCACTCATTGCTCGGTCGTGATGCATATCTTACCATAGGCTTGAACAAGGATCATAGCTCCACCGACGTGGCGTAAGCACCAAGTACATCATCAAAATAGGCATATAGGACGGTTGTATAGTTAGGCTGAGGTATATATAATGGATATTTACAATGGAGTATGGGAGTGTAGGTTAGAAATGACAGGAAACAATCAAAAGTATAGGGTATGTATGAAATATGTACAAAAATAGTCTAATCAAAACCCGTACCATTGATTGCCAACAACTACCAACCCCTAAGATGTTATCCCGCTAAGACACCTCAAAAATACCAAGCAAACCCCGACACCATTGTGGTGTATCAACTTCAAACAACTTAAATTCAACCAAGTCTCCCATTCTTAATGATACAACAAAACTTTAGACATCTAAAAATGAGAAGTACCCACTAGTAGCCCAAGTTCCTTTCTTCCCTTTTTTTCTCTTTTTCATTTCATTTTTTTCATTTTTTCTCTTTTTTTTTTCATGAACCATTTTTACTCTACTAGTAGGCACCCTCTTACAATGATGAACAATGTCTATAACAATATACTTCCTTTGAACAATCCAAGACATTCCCCAATAACTTGACCAATCGACGTATTCCCAAAGACCAAGAATATTCCAACCGATAACCCATTGAAGCTCTCCCAAACCGTCCAAACAAACCAATGACAATCAATGGCCCCCAGATTAGACTATCGGTATAGTAAGGTATAATTAGGTAAAGTTTACATATATAAGTGGATATATACGAAGGAAAAGGCTAAGTTAAAAAGGATGTATAAGTGTAATTTGCACTAAGGATGAGTGCAACACAGGTTTACAAAGGAAGGAAAGAAAGTGTATGTATAGTAAAGGTAAAAATATACAAAAGCAAAGGTGCAAAGAAAGAAAGAAAAATACGGGTCAAACCTAATATGCCAATTCGTCATCCAATGTACTTATATCACAAAAGTGATCTCACAGCGGTCTCGTAACGATCACCAGGCCAAGTTCTAGCTCAACACATCACCGGCACACTCATATCAAAGAAATGAACCCGAAAATGGAATAAATAAACCTCAAATTCGCACATCTTAGTTCAGAGTTCGAAATGGAACCCTTACTCCCGAATAAATCCAAGAGCCTAAGAGAGGGACAAATTATAAGGCAATCAAACCAAAACCGTAAACACCTAGCACATCTATAAATGAATGATGAATCTCACAACTTTAGGTGTTTGGGAAATTTGAGTATGCAAGTAATGTTATCAATCCACAAGGATCAGCCCAATAACCGTTCAGAACACATTTCACCGATTAAATTTGTGCCAAGGAAAAATTTTGTAGTAAAATTGCTCATTAAGTTGTTATGAATTAAGTGACAAAAGCAATTTACCACAAGGACAAACTCAATACAAGTTTCAAATCATATCATCTTCCGTCATCTTACCAAATCGAAACAACCAATCTCAAACATGCACATCATAGTTCAGAGTTCAAGATAGAACCCTTACTCTTGGATAAAACCCAAAAGCCCACGAGAGGGACACATCCACAAGAACGGCTAAATCTCAATGGCAAAACAACAAAAGAGATATATCCGGTTGCTTAAACCTATTTGCCACCCCCCCACACTTAAAATGGACAATGCCCTCAATGTCCATATTCGGTCAAAACAAAGGTAAATAGGGGTAAGCAAGATAGACATAAAGAATGAGAACACATACCGGATCATGGACACATTCCATTTCAAAACAAGTAAGTCGACCCCGCACCACAAATTGCTCTTCCTAAAAAGGAAGTCCAATTTGGTTGACGGGAGAAACAAACTTAGTCCAAAACGGAAGGTGCGAGAGCTGTATGTGAAACAATGTTAATAAAGATGCCAATCAAAAATATTGCGCTGAACTTACTGCCAGCATATGCACATGACATCATAGTGAGCTACTAACACGATCACACAATCAAACAAATCCAACGGGTTCTCCCCCACACTTGGGTTCCACTAGGTATTGCCATCAATCGGATCAAACCTGTTCAATAACATTCCAAAAGACCAACCATCCAAAATATCCAAAATAGTTCAAACAAAATAAAGTACCATGCAGAAAATAAAAGAAAACAAAGGAGATTACAAATGTTTCATCACCCCGTAGGGTGGATACCAGACAATGATAAATAAAGTAATGTTATAAGAATACCAAAAAAATCAATCATCATATGATTCCATCCCACGGTACTGGATGGGAATCATCTCCACTCATTGCTGATGTCCATGGTAGCCATAGGGTAGTCCAGGTTTGCCAAAAATATTTGTCACCCAATCTTGCTCTTCCTCCTGAGCTGAACCTGAACCACCAGCACATCCCCCTGACTGACCAGCATCAAATCCGGAAGCACCTGCATCAAAACCAGGAACAAAGGAAGATGAACCACCGGCAAAACCTCCGGATCCACCAGCATCATGTCCACCTGAAAAACCCCAAACTGTACTGGACCACGGGGAGAACCTCCTAAATCATGGGGTCGTGGTGACATGTTCCCCGGAACAGTCGTTTGAGAGAAAAAAGGCTGACCCCCCTGACGATAATCAGGGACATAAATAGGCGGTGGAGAGAATGGAGGAATCGGGTCAGGTCGAACAAACTCCCGACCATGATACTGAGCATCCCACATAGGCTGATAATAATCAAGGCTATAGTTTGTGTGGGCCTGCTGTGATCCAATCCAGGTAATGCCCTGATCCATTCTCCGCTGGTAGTCATCAAAAGCCCGACGGCTAGCCTGCTGATCATCATATATATTCTGAACAGTTTGTCCCAAAAGCGTAAGATCAAAGGAGCTCGGGACAGGGATGCTACGACCACGCATCCTAGGTGGCTCCTGGGAAGCATCACCCATATCTACATCAGCAGCCTCCAAGTCTGGAGGTGGTTCCTCAACAACACCAGTGTCATCCAACAATCTAGCAGGCTGGCTCCCCTGCTTCTTCTTCACTATCTTCCCCCAAATCAACTCTTTAACATGGAAATCCTCTTGATTAACTTGTGGAGACAGATGGGTTTGGCACTCCTCAGAATCAAATACACCCATCCTCTTGTAAATCCTGGTGATGAAATGTCCCAAAACCAACTCTGAGTCAGAATGATTACACATGCGATCAATCACAACCATCGGGGCCAATGCAAACTTCCTAGGAGCCCCCTCTGAAAACAGCTTCAGCAACCACAAATCAGTCTGGTATGCCTTGTCCCAATGAGTAAACCTCTGGACCAAAAACGTAACTATCATCCTGTGAAGCAACCTAAGCTTAACACTGTGGATCTTAGACACACTAACCGTCCCACCAGAAGGCCAAGCCTCTCCTCCAAAAATCCGACCCCAATACTGTGGAATGGACTCACCATCACCCAAATCACCTTTGACATAATAACCCTGTCTCAAAAGTTGCCTGAAGTCCTGGTTATCCAGCTCTTGCCTAGAATACATCCCAGCATAAAACCCAAACTCAACTATAGACAGCTTCCTCTGCTGTCCCCCACAGTAAAACAAAACAACCCTTTCTTCAAAAATATCCTTGATCTTATTCAATTCCTTAGTCAATTTCAAACTAGAATAAAACTCAAGGCATAACTCATGATAGACAGGTTCCCTGTTAAGAAAAATCTGTTGCCACATATCACTAATAATTGTCCTATCACCAACCCTCGCTTCTATACTAAACCACCTTCCAATATCACCCTGAACCCCAAAAAACCGAGCATCAGATTGAGCAAGATACCTGGGTGGGCAAACAACTTGCTTATGAAGCGTATAAAGCTTGTTCAAATAATTGTTCTTGTGGGGTTGCCTAGCCCCATCAAACTCTAACCATGCATGCTTCTCGTTCAATGCACCCGGCCAAAAATTAAGAGGAGGTACCTCTGGTTCTCTCCTAGCCGTCTTACCGGGGACATCGGCAGTCCCGCTAGATTGTCCCACCTCCGCTTGCTTCCTCTTATCAGTAGTAGTCTGCAATCACAAACATTAAAGCAAACAAACACGTTAAATATGGAATGCAAAACTTGAAACCTCATTCAACATCAAACTCAACTGTGGGTCAGAAGATTCCCACTGCGGCGCAGTGGGACTGGTTGGTCCTCACTGCGGCGCAGTGAGGCAAGTAACACGTGCAGGTCAGGTGCGGCCACTGCGGCGCAGTGGCCACCACACAACACCACTGCGGCGCAGTGGGCTAAGAAATCTGGGTAGGTTCTTGTTTTCATTACGACAGGCAGCCAAAAATTAGGGGCAATTAATCATTCCATCAGCAACAACAAGCAATAATCACCACATAATCAAACATTACTTCCCCCCCCCCACACTTATTCATCCATAAATCCCCAAATTTTTCAAAACCCTAACTTCAATTTCAAAGTCAGATTCGGAAGATCAAGTGTTTGAATTGAGAAATTAACCACCCCATTAGCATCAATAGCCTTAAAACAACAAAACCCCATTAGCATCAATAGCCTTAAAACAACAAAACCCACGAATTAATTCGGAATTGAAAACCCTAGAAATTAAAAATCAAAAATTAAGTAAAATAAAGAAAATAATCAAGAAAACTTACTCCTCTTCCATGATGCAATGTATTAAGATGAAAATCTGGAAAAGTGATTAAAGATGAAGGAGAATGGAGATCTTGATGGAAATAATGGAGTTTTGCTTTTAGATGGGAGCAAAGAAGAAGAAAGAGTGAAAGGTGATAAAGTGAAGAACAAAACTTACCTGCCCCCTTACTTTGACCTACCCGGCCTCCCACTGCGGCGCAGTGGAGGTGCATCATTCCCACTGCGGCGCAGTGGGGCTTATTCCAACTTTGGGCAGAAGATTTTGGCTGCGGCGCAGTCAGCTCATTCCACCCCCACTGCGGCGCAGTGGGGCTATTTTGCTCCCGATGACAGAACATTTTGGCTGCGGCGCAGTGACCAAGTTACATCCCCACTGCGGCGCAGTGGGGATTCACTGTTCCGAATTCTCTCATTTTGCCTTAGGAAAATTTTTGTATGACAAACTAAAAACAACTTACCTCAATCCGCTTCACACCAAATCTGCACCTGCACTTTCTTGACAAATCAAAATCAAATCTAACTAATAAAAATAAAATAAAATGCGATAAAATAACACGGGTTGCCTCCCGAGAAGCGCTTAAGTTATTAACGAGTCTTTAGCTAAACTCGACCAACTTTCAAGTTTCCAATTCAAAAATGGGGATCTCCTCGATTATCCCATCAACTTGCTCTTCTTCCAAATACAACTTAAGCCTATGAACATTGACAATGAATGACCCGTCACCATTACGCTTAAACAACTCTACATAACCCGATGGATACACATGCTTAATCACAAACGGTCCAATCCATCTAGAAGTGAGTTTAGGTTGCTTAATCTTAAATTTGGACAAGAACAACAACACTTTAGCCCCAACCTTAAACTCCTTCCTAC
The DNA here is from genome assembly GCA_034093135.1 of Erigeron breviscapus. Taxonomy (NCBI): domain Eukaryota; kingdom Viridiplantae; phylum Streptophyta; class Magnoliopsida; order Asterales; family Asteraceae; genus Erigeron; species Erigeron breviscapus. The sequence continues at coordinate 10,883,496 of CM067175.1, forward strand.
GGATCCTCTTATCATGCCAAACTTTGGTCCTTTCCTTGTAAAGCCTAGAATTCTCATAAGCACCTAGCCTAAGCTCATCAAGCTCATGAAGTTGCAACATTCTAAGTTCACTAGCTTCCATCATATCCAAATTTAGATTCCTCAACGCCCAATACGCCTTATGCTCTATCTCAATAGGAAGATGGCAAGTTTTGCCATAGAGCAACCGGTATGGCGTGGTGCCAATCGGCGTCTTAAAAGCCGTCCTAAACGCCCACAAGGCGTTATCCAACTTCTTCGACCAAACCTTGGGGTTATCTCCAACAGTTTTCTCTAAAATCCTTTTCAAAGCCCTATTGGTGTTTTCTACTTGTCCACTAGTTTGTGGATGATAAGAAGTAGAAAAATAATGCTCAACACCATACCTCTTCATGACCTTAGCTAATTGACGATTTGCAAAATGGGTTCCTCGGTCACTAATCAAAGCTCTAGGGCAACCAAATCGACAGAATAATTGTTTCAAGAAATCAACGACTACCCTCGCGTCATTCGTGGGCAAAGCCTTGGCTTCGGCCCATTTAGACACGTAGTCAACGGCGACAAGAATATATTGAAACTTATTAGACGGTGGGAATGGTCCCATGAAGTCTATACCCCAAATATCAAATACCTCGCATACCTGAATGCTTTGTTGAGGCATCTCATCCCGCTTAGTAATGCTCCCTTGTCTTTGACAAATGTCACAAGTCTCTACCAAAGTCTGGGCCTCCTTGAAAATTGTAGGCCAATAGAAACCTGCATCAAAAACTTTCTTACCAGTAACTGAAGGACCGTAATGACCTCCAGTTGGACCATAGTGACAAGCATCAAGAATCTCCCTCGTCTCAGCTCCAGCTACACATCTCCTTACCATACCATCTGCACAAACACGAAACAAGTATGGACTATCCCAAAAATAGTGCTTAGCATCCGATATGAGCTTCTTCTTTTGCTGGGACGTGAAATCATTCGGTATCTCACCTGCAACCAAATAATTAGCAATATCTGCAAACCAAGGAGCATCATCAGAGTTAGAAATAAACATTAAAGACTCATCGGGGAAGTGATCATTAATCTCCCCATCTCGGAGTTCCTCCCGGTGAGGATCTTCCAAACGACTCAAATGGTCGGCCGCCAAGTTTTCAGCACCTTTCTTATCCTTAATCTCTATATCAAACTCTTGTAACAACAAAATCCATCGGATAAGCCTAGGTTTAGCATCTTGCTTCGAGAACAAGTACTTAAGGGCTGAATGGTCGGTGAAAACAATGGTCTTACTCAACACCAAATAAGATCTATACTTATCAAAGGCAAAGACCACGGCAAGCAACTCCTTCTCAGTAGTGGTGTAATTTTGCTGAGCGGGGTTCAAGGTCTTACTAGCAAAGTAAATTGGCTTGAAATGCTTATCAACCCTTTGCCCAAGCACGGCTCCCACAGCATAGTCACTTGCATCACACATCAATTCAAATGGCAATTCCCAATCCGGTCCAACCATGATAGGAGAAATAGTCAACTTCTCCTTTAAAACCTGAAATGCACTCAAACAAGCATCATCAAACACAAAAGGGACGTCCTTCTCCAACACGTGGGTCATAGGACGAGTTATTTTAGAAAAATCCTTAATAAAACGGCGGTAAAAACTGGCATGTCCAAGAAAACTCCTTACCCCTTTCACATTGGAAGGCGGGGGTAATTTGGCTATAACATCTATCTTAGCCCTATCAACTTCAATCCTGGCCTTAGACACTTTATGCCCTAAAACAATTCCCTCGGTCACCATAAAATGGCACTTTTCCCAATTCAAAACAAGGTGTGCCCTCTCACACCGTTCTAACATCCTTTCCAAATTACGCAAGCAAGTATGAAAAGAGTCCCCAAAAACTGAGAAATCATCCATGAAAACCTCCATGGAGGTTTCAAGCATGTCCTGGAAAATAGCTATCATGCACCTTTGAAAGGTGCCTGGGGCATTACACAAACCAAACGACATTCGCCGATAAGCAAAAGTACCAAATGGGCATGTGAACGTGGTTTTCTCTTGATCCTTTGGATCAATGGGTATTTGGAAGTACCCGGAAAACCCATCTAAGAAACAAAAATATTCATTACCTGCAAGTCTTTCTAACATCTGATCAATGAAAGGAAGGGGAAAGTGATCTTTACGGGTGGCATCATTAAGCTTACGGTAATCAATACAAACCCGCCAACCCGTTATAGTCCTAGTGGCCAAGAGTTCCTTATTCTCATTCTCAATAACTGTCATGCCCCCCTTTTTGGGCACACAATGAACAGGACTAACCCAAGGACTATCAGCAATAGGAAAAATGATCCCAACATCTAACAACTTAATGACCTCTTTCTTAACAACTTCTTTCATGTTCGGATTAAGCCTCCTTTGTCTCTGGACAACGGGCTTAACATCATCAATAAAATCTATTTTATGCTGGCAAAAGTTAGGACTAATACCTGGAATATCGGTGGTCTTCCAAGCAAAAGCCCACTTATGGGTTCGAAGCACAGACAAAAGACAATCCTTCTCGTCACTCGAGAGTGAGGACGAGATAACCACGGGTAAAGAAGATTCACCTGACAAATAAGCATACTCCAAATGGGAAGGTAATGGCTTAAGATCCAAATCAGTGGGTGGTACATCAACAGAATTCGGTACCCTCGAACTTCCATCAGCAACAACCTCCTCAAAACTCTCATCCTCGGGAGGTGTCTCATCCAAGCTAAGCGCCATACCTCTGCAAACAAATCATCATCAGATATATCTCCCGATCCTAAATTAGCAATCTCCTCATCTCCAGTGTCGGTCTCCATTAGTTCCTGAAACTCTCGGTCTAAAGCATCATCAATAACGTCAATCCTGAAACAAGACTCATCATTAGAATATGAATGCTTGATAGACTTTTCAACATTAAACACAATTCTATCCGTACCCACACCCAAAGAAATTTCCTTATCCTTCACACGGATGATAGCATCCGCGGTATTAAGGAATGGTCGTCCAAGAATAAGGGGTACCTTCGTATCCTCCTCCATCTCGAGGATAACGAAGTCAACTAAAAACACAATATGGCCTACCCGGACAGTCATGTTTTTAGCAATCCTAATGGGATACTGAAAAGAATGGTCAGCTAATCTAATACTCATGCGGGTAGGTCTCAAAACTCCTAGAGCCAACTTACTCCAAACCGAGTAAGGCATCAAATTAATGCTAGCACCTAAATCAGCAAGTGCCTTACAAGTAAGAGTACGAATAGAACAAGTAATAAGGAAACTCCCTGGATCTTCAAGCTTAGGTGGGATGCGGTTCTGCAAGATAGCAGAACACTCGGCATTAAGATAAGTAGCTTTCACCTCATCCATCTTTCCTTTGTCAGTCACAAGCTCCTTAATGAACTTGGCATAATGGGGCATCCCCTGAATAAGATCAACTAAAGGCACATTAATGTGAATATTTGTAATCATCTCCACAAACTTGTTATATTGCTCCTTCAGCTTTGCCTTTTTGAACCTCTGTGGAAACGGTATCTTTGGCTTGTATGGTTTAACCTCTGGAACCACATCCGGTTTTGGTGGAGTGTCCGGAGTCTTCACGGTTGAATCTTCCTCCATTTCAATCTCTTCATCAACCTCATCATCATCATCACTCCCTTTATCCTGCACATCTGAAACAACAACATTAGGCATAGGAGGTGAGTTATAAGACCTACCAGTACGAGTGGTGATGGCTTTGGCTTACTCATTGCGGACTGGAGGTGGAGTGTATTTCTGTCCCTTATTTTGTCCTTGATTCTGTCCAAGACTAAACTGAGGTCTAGGATTCTGCTGTGTGTTGCTACGTAGAGTCCCCGTGGGCCTAGCAAGAGCGGCCATCCTACTTTCGAGATCCTTGAAATTAACTCCCTGGTTTTTCATGTTGATCTCCACCTTCCCACTTAACTGATCCAACCTCTCACTCAAAGTCTTAGTATCTTCCCTAATCATTTGAATGCTAGTATTTGTTTCAACCTGATTACTAGCCAACTGCTTCATCATCTCTCTCAACTCGGCATTAGGATCGACATTAGAAGAAGAAGAACCTGATCCTTGTCCTTGCTGAGTCTGCTGTTGTGGCTGATTTTGATAATTATCTCTTTGCCACCTATTACCTGAAAAACGAGAATTATTAGACTGAAAAGAAGAGTTATAAGAAGTATTACCTGAAGGCCGATTCTGGAAACCGGTGTTGCGGTAGAAATTCCCTTGGGGTTGATTTTGAACATAACTCACATCTTCGGGTGCCCGATTTGGACACTCATCAGAATAGTGCATATCACCACAATGATCACACCCATCGGCTACTACCTTAACATCCCTCTCAATTGCTCCAAACCTATTCTCTTGAGTAGCAAACCCCTTTTCCATGCGCTCAGATAGCGCCCTAATCTCTCCAATAACCCCTGGGTCATTGCTAGCTTCAACCTTAGCAACTCTCCCTTGGTTAGTACCTCTCTTCATCTTTCTCTCATTTTTCAAAAACCTTTCATCATCCAAAGTTGAGCTATCCTTCGCCATGTCTTCCAAGATTTGATAACCTTCATTGGGTGTAATGTTATTGAAACTACCCCCGAAAGCATATCCCAATTCTCGTTTAGACTTTTTATCTAACCCATCAAAGAAAAGCTCCACATATTTTTCCCTAGTCAAATCGTGACCTGGGCAATTTCTCAACATTTCCTTGAAACGAATCCAAGCCTCAACAACATCTTCTCCATTATCTTGTTCAAAAGATCTAATCATGTTCTCCAACCTTCTTTGAGTTCTAAGTGAATAAAACTCACCAATGAAAGCCTCCTTGAGTTGGTTCCAAGTAGTAATAGAATTTTCTGGAAGATCATTGAACCAATCAAGTGCTTCTCCTGTGATTGACATGGGAAATGTCTCAAATTTCACGGCATTCATTTGGTTTTGCCCATATTGATATAGCCGAGCCAACTTTTCAAACCTATCCAAGTGTTGGTAAGGATCCCATTTCCGTTTCCCATCAAATTGATGCTCTTCTATGCTTTTTAGATGGTTTCCTTTTAAAGCGAAAGTGTGATCACTGGTTGGAGGTCTAATGGCGGAACCACGGCCAGTTGGTAGCGAGTGTCATTTGGACCCCTTGGTTGTTCGTCCCCCATTTCCTCTTGCTTTACTTCTAAATTGAAAAACTCGTCCAAAAAGAACCCTTCCTCGTCCGAATCAGGAGTGGGTTTAGCTATAGGTGAAAATGGTGCTGGTATTGGTGTTGTGGGTTCAGTGAAGTTAAACCTACGCCCTCTTGGTCTTCTCGGAGTAGACAAAGGACTATTCAAAGGGAGACCCGAAGAACGCAAGTTCATCAACTAAAGAAATATGCCTGCAAACACACAACTAACACAAACACGTCAAATGCACCTGTGATAAGAAAAGAAAACTAAACTAATAAACAAGTAACTTCCTCACGCGTGAGAAAGGATCAAACCACTAAATTAACCACTAAATCGGCACACAATCCCGGCAACGGCGCCAAAAACTTGATGTGCTAAATCGAGTTTAAAAATTATAAACTAGAAATACCTAGAAACTCACTACTACACACTATCGGGCAGTGGACCCGTTCGTATGCAATATAGTTAAGAGGTAAGTCCGTGTTCGTTCTCGGGGATTGGTTTGAACTAGTTGTTTAATAAAATGGTTTGGAAAACAGGGTGTTTCTTCGAGTCTCACTTTGACAATTAAATTAAAATAAATTTAAAAGACAAAACGCATAAAAGTAAAGAAAAGCTTCAGACAATATTAATAAAGATCATCCACCTTGAATTCGCTAGACTTCAAACATGATTGCATTCAATTAAGACCAAATTCCTTGAGTTGAAAAGATAATCGTAAAAGGATTAAGGTGCTCACGTGGTACCACCAACCGTGAGCAAATTACCCAATTACCTAAGTTGCTAGTTTAATTACCCAAGCCGGTACCACCAATGCCTAGACAACCTTACCAACAATTAGTTTGCTCGACTATCGAATTAACAATTGTGCCTATGTGAAGATAACGTGGTACCACCAACCGTTATAAAACAAGTTGACAAAATGACTCCTTTTATTAAAATGATATTCACTATCATACCATGAACTAGTGATAATTGCTCATAGACAAACAACCATTTGAAAATCACATATGCATCCAACTAGTACCACTAACGAAGAACACACATGCCACCAATATCATAATAATATATAAAAAGGAATTAAATCATCAAGATCTCGACACAACGATAATTGAAATCAACTCTTTGGATTAAAACATATAGCAATCACATCATTCGTCTAGTTTCCTTAAGGTGGATGAGTGAATGTTTAGCCACTCATGATTAATTTAAAATAACAATCAAAATAAAAGAAGAACATGATGTACCAATCGTTCTTGAAATTGAAATTGCAAGACAATGAAATAGATACGATCTAAGTGGGTGCCCGTGAATCTTCAATGAATCGGTTGAGGAAATCTACCCTTGATCCTTGAAGGAATCCCTTGGAGAGCAGCTCTTAGAAAGAATTTTGATCTTTGGGAAAATAGGGTTTTTTTCTTTATATACCTCCCCCAAAATCTGCAGCAAAAGGCTGCAACCCTGATTCTCCCGTGCACTCACTGCGGTGCAGTGGCCTTGTGCACTTCCCACTGCGGCGCAGTGAGAAGTCCCTGAATTGTTTATTCGTTGTTGACTGCGGCGCAGTGGGGTGTGAATGCTCCCACTGCGGCGCAGTGATAATTCCCACTGCGGCGCAGTGGGGTGTGAATGCTCCCACTGCGGCGCAGTGGGGTGTGAATCTCCCACTGCGGCGCAGTGGGGTGTGAATGCTCCCACTGCGGCGCAGTGGGGTGTGAATGCTCCCACTGCGGCGCAGTGGGGTGTGAATCTCCCACTGCGGCGCAGTGGGCAATAACCCTCCCACTGCGGCGCAGTGGGGTGTGATCTCCCACTGCGGCGCAGTGGGGTGTGAATGCTCCCACTGCGGCGCAGTGTGTGAATCTCCCACTGCGGCGCAGTGGGAATAACCCTCCCACTGCGGCGCAGTGGGGTGTGAATGCTCCCACTGCGGCGCAGTGGGGTGTGAATGCTCCCACTGCGGCGCAGTGGGGCAATAACCCTCCCACTGCGGCGCAGTGGGGTGTGAATCTCCCACTGCGGCGCAGTGGGGTGTGAATGCTCCCACTGCGGCGCAGTGGGGTGTGAATGCTCCCACTGCGGCGCAGTGGGGTGTGAATGCTCCCACTGCGGCGCAGTGGGGTGTGAATGCTCCCACTGCGGCGCAGTGGGGTGTGAATGCTCCCACTGCGGCGCAGTGGGGTGTGAATGCTCCCACTGCGGCGCAGTGGGGTGTGAATGCTCCCACTGCGGCGCAGTGGGGTGTGAATGCTCCCACTGCGGCGCAGTGGGGTGTGAATGCTCCCACTGCGGCGCAGTGGGGTGTGAATCTCCCACTGCGGCGCAGTGGGGTGTGAATGCTCCCACTGCGGCGCAGTGGGTGTGCATTCCCACTGCGGCGCAGTGAGAAGTCCCTGAATTGTTTATTCGTTGTTGACTGCGGCGCAGTGGGGTGTGAATGCTCCCACTGCGGCGCAGTGATAATTCACTGGAACCTTGTATCTTTGGTACCCAACGACTGCGGCGCAGTGGGGCAATAACCCTCCCACTGCGGCGCAGTGCATATCTGCTGAAATCTTTGTTCTTCATTATCAACATCACTCGAACACTCGGGTCAACTTTTTGGCCAAAAATCGTCAGAAAATGTACCAAATGGACGCGCATCCTGCTAAGAACCTGAAAGCACTAACAAACACCATAAACGCGCCAAATGCATACAAAATCGACTCAAAACACAAACAAAAAAGGCCAATAATGATGTGGGCGATCTATATAAATTGGTCACATCAGCGGCCTTAGCAAGATTTCTGTCCAAGTCTGCTGAAAGATCTTTGCCTTTCTTTAGAACACTAAAGGGATGCTTAAGGAAGCAAGACTTCTCTTGGTCAGCAGAAGCAGAAAAGGCATTCAAAGATATGAAGAAGTTCCTTGCTGATCTCCCAACTCTCACGGCTCCGATCGCAGGTGAAACACTTACTCTATATCTTTACCTTTCTTTAGAACACTAAAGGGATGCTTAAGGAAGCAAGACTTCTCTTGGTCAGCAGAAGCAGAAAAGGCATTCAAAGATATGAAGAAGTTCCTTGCTGATCTCCCAACTCTCACGGCTCCGATCGCAGGTGAAACACTTACTCTATATCTTGCTGCTTCTAAAGAATGTGTTAGTGCAGTATTACTTGCAGAGAGAAGCAATGGCCAAATGCCAATTTACTTCGCAAGCAGAGCCTTAAAAGGCCCAGAAATAAACTATCCATGTTTGGAAAAGTTGGCTCTTACCTTGGTCCACGCGGTCAGACGCCTAAGGCGATACTTTCAAGGTCACTCGATTCGGGTTCTGACCGACAAACCAATAAGGCAAGTACTAGCCAAACCTGAAGTATCTGGTCGATTAGCTAAGTGTGCTATCGAGCTAGGTGAACACGAAATAAGCTTTCACCCAAGAACATCTATAAAGGGTCAAATCTTGGCTGACTTCTTGGCAGAAACTGACTCCTCCGATGTTTCAGGAAAGGAAGTCCAAGAACCTCACCAAGAAGAAAGCCCAAGGTGGACCCTCTACACAGACGGAGCATCGAATCAAGAAGGATCAGGAGCAGGTCTCATCTTAATTGATCCCGAAGAAAGAGAATACACTTATGCCTTGAGATTCAACTTCCCAGCATCCAACAATGAGGCAGAGTATGAAGCTCTACTTGCTGGCCTAAGAATGGCAAAACAGATGGGAGTAAAGAAGATACAAGTATTTGTAGACTCTCAGTTAGTGGCAAACCAGATCAATGGGATATTTGAAGCTAACCAAGCATCCATGCAACTCTACCTTGAAGAAACAAGGAAGCTTATCGGAGAGTTTGAGTCCTTTGACATAGAGCAAGTTTGAAGAAACCAAAATAAGAAAGCAGATGCTTTAAGCAAGTTAGCTTCCTTAACTTTTGCTCACCTCACCAAAGAGGTCTTGGTTGAAGTTTTACAAGAGAAATCAATAACAAAAGGAAGTGAAGTATCTCAAGTAGAAGAAGAAGAAAACTGTTGGATGACCCCAATTTACAACTTCATCAAAAATGAAACACTTCCTGAAGACAACCATGAGGCCCAGAAGGTGAGAATGAAGGCACCAATGTATCTTCTCATTGAAGATAAACTCTTCAGCAAGTCATTCCTAGGTCCACATCTCCGATGTGTAGGCCCCTCACAAGCACAAAGGCTCATCCAAGAAGTCCATGGGGGCACATGTGGAATTCATGCTGGACCAAGATCTGTAGCCACAAAGATAATGAGGCTTGGTTACTACTGGCCTTCAATGAACAAGGATGCTAAGGAAGAGATAGAGAAGTGTGAATCCTGCCAAATACATGCTCCGATATCAAGAATGCCAAAGCAAGATCTCATTCCAGTAAACACTGCTTGGCCATTTTACAAGTGGGGGATCGACATTGTAGGTCCATTCCCACCTGGAGTTGGAAATGTGAAGTTCTTAATAGTGGCCGTCGACTACTTCTCAAAATGGGTTGAAGCTAAACCACTTGCAACAATCACTGGCCAAAGGGTGATCAACTTCCTTTGGGAATGCATAGTTTGCCGGTTTGGAGTGCCTCATGTCTTGGTAAGTGACAATGGAAAACAGTTCGCTGAGAATCCCTTCAAGACTTGGTGTGAAGATATGGATATTAGACAAGTATTTACCTCCGTTGCCCATCCTCAAGCAAATGGGCAGGTGGAAGTATAATCCTTACTACCCTTTCGAAGAATTTTCTTATTATCACTTGGAAGAAATGTATCATCCAGGAAGAAAAAGTCAAATCGCCAGGCAGGAATCTTGGCAGGAGTTTCTATTAGCCTAAAACTCTTATCCCGGTAGAGGAAAGTAAAGCAGTCACCAATCCTCGAAAGTAAGAACACCTTTCTAAACATGTATAAGGACAAAGGCTGTCCTAAGGCCCTAAGGATCATCTCAAACCGTACAATCTTTCCAGTAGCAAGCGGATGTAGCTGGGTAATGCCAATCTTATAATGGGAGAGAACCTTAAGGTAGAAAGGTGTCAGTGGGATCCTAAGGCCAGAACAAACAAGGTAGTCCTTATAGAAAGTAACCTTCCCAGAAGGTGGAAGGTTCACCCTGTCAGTATCCTCAGGAACAATGGGGTTGTACTTAGCAAGGCAAGTATAAGTGTCAACTAACTTCGCTAGGCTATCAATAGTAACAGAAGAACAACACTCCTTGGCTAAGGTATGAGGTCTCCTAACCTTGCCAACCTTAGGCTGGGACCCACTAGTTTCTTCAATATGGTCACTACTAGCCTCAGACATAGTATCTCCTAAAACAATACTTCTAGCCTTTCAAATTTCAGAAGGAGCAGAGGCAAGAACAACACCTGTGTGCAAACAAAATCCTAAGTAAGGATCCAATACTAAAAGCTAGTCTTACAAGACTATCCCACAAAGTCATACATGTATGGAAATGCATATGGAAAAGAATATGAAATACTCATATAGACTTGTACAATATTCATATATATTTACAAGTTTGCATGCTCTACAGATAACAAAATTTCCATATACAGAATAATGTATATTCAGGATAATATATATTATTGTTAATCAAACATATAGACTTGATTACAATAAAAAGAAGTCAAAGACAAAGATATCATATCCATAAATTGATGTGAATATCAACGTGTACATACACATAAACAGTTCCTTTCAATACGATGATAGATACGTATGTTGCTGAATACAAAGATCAATTTAGCAAAAAGATAAAGAAAACAATACCTTTTAAAGTGAAGAAATTAAATCTTCCTTTTCTTGGTGTTACTTCCGTCAAATAAAAGAACTCAGACGAAGAACAAACTGTTCAGATGCTAACCTAACTCGTCTATTCAAATCAAGTATAAAGTCGTCTATCTTTCTCTCTTTGACACGGTCAAAAACAAAAAAGATTTACTAAGAAAGAAAGAAAAAGATCTATTAAGAAAGAAAGAAAAAGATCTAGTAAAGATAATAGAAAAGTGAACCTTTTCTTTTCTTTTTCTTATTGTTTCTTGTTGTCCGCCGATCTAAAGCAATGAAAAAAAATAAACTTTGATATTATCTTTCTTTGATGTAGCAGCTAGATCCAAGTTTAATCTATTTCCTCTTCTCAAAAAAAAAAAATAGAGAGAGAAATCAGAACATATGTATACTCATTGTACAACTTTAAGAAAAGAGAAAGTATAAATAAAGATTGGATATTCCAATAATAAACCTTTGAAAGAGGGATACGAATGGATCTGAAATAAAAAGGAACTTGAGGAATCCAAATCCAACAAAGAAACTGCCTTTTTCCTCCCTTCGGCCGATCTACATATGTATATACATTATATTATATTACATACATAGGATATTCCAATAATAAATAACAAGGGAGAAATACAATACCTTTTCTATATTTCTCTCTGTTTCGATGAGCACAAAAAGAAAGCAAGGAACAATGAAAAGAGAAAGAAGGAAGCAATAAAGTTTTTGCTACTTTTCAACGAATCAAAAGAAGGATCTCTTTTTTCTCTCAATTGTTAGGCTGTTCCAAGAAAAAAGGGAGGTATCTCTTTTGTTATCCTTTTGCTGCATCGACACAGAGAGAAATTATAAAAAAGAAAAGAAAAGTAACTAAGTGGAAAGAATGTGGAAGTTTGAATCCAAGCTTTCAAAAGAAATCTTACCTTCAAACTTGGGGGACTAGATGAGATATGGTGAGTTTTCACCAAATCAAACCCTAACTATGTATATATATGGATCGAAATTTGAATTAAGCCAAGTGAGGAAAGAGAATCGGTCCTTCAAGAAAAAAGGATCGATCGAGGGTTAGCAAGAGTTCATGGATCTAAGCCTAGTTTCAATATATATATGTGTATATATATAATCTGTCGAAGCTTAAAAGAAGGATTATCGAGGCTTAGATGCATCGAAGCTTAGATGTATCGATTCTCTCTCTTCACATGGGAGCTGTCAAGGCTTCAAGCAGCGAACCCTAAGCTTAGAATGGGACCCACATCTAGCGAAGCTTAGATAAAAAGACAGAAAGGTAACGAAGCCTGGCTGTAGGCGAGCTGGCGGAGAGAGCCCATTGGACCCCAGTCCAAGCCTAGACATGACAAGAGAGAGAGTCGAAGTGTAAGGGGAAGAAAGAGAACCGGGCCTTCAAAGTAACAAAGGAATGGCTATCCTAGAGTGTGGGTCCCAGTCGAACTTAGAAAGAGGAAAGAGATGATAGAGAGGGGCCCACACAAGCCTTAGAGAGAGGGGTCAACAAGACTTTGAATCTCCAACTCTCTTATAATTGTAACCAAAGTTTAGCTAATATATATATATATATATATATATATATATCTAAGTTTAGCTAATATATATATATTTATATATATATAATCTGAGTACAAGCCTAAATGAATAAAAAGACGTCCTACCTTGGAGTAGGCCCCACTCGGCGAAGTGTCAAGGGAGTTTGGCAGCGAAGTGTCGAATTGGAAGCCTTTGGTAGCGAACCTTCAAGGGAGTGTGAAGCTAGTATTAGGTCAAATAAAGGCTTGTACGGCTGGCCCATTTAGCAGTTAGAAGTCTCGAATGGGCTTAAGTCCATTTCCCTCCATCTAGGAGTTTTAAACAAAGCTAGCAAAGGCTCGGCATCATATCTAAACTTCAGGGCTTACCTATTTGAATAAACATTTATTCATATATGTTAAGTGTTACAATTAATATGTTACAATACATATTGTCCCTACACGTGGCTTGCTAACGTACTCTAGAACATTCTATACCTCGTATTGTCAGGCTGAGTACTATTGGGCCAGGTCCATTTCCGATAGGCCAAAAATACGAGGTAACCCTAATTGGTGGCTTATAAATACCTCTCATCATTGAATGTCAGATTCTACATTCAATCACACATCATTCAATACAATTTACTCTCAGATATTTATATTCAACATATTCATGTTCAGTACATTCATCATCAATCAATCATTACACAAAATTATATAACAATCATATCCTCCAAAGATCGAAACGTCTCTTTGGGAAAATCATCATCCACCTTAGATTCGTTAAGAATTTATTAGGTTTGCACTAATTTGTAGGAGATCTTGATGATTTTCATGGTTAAACCCCTTCTTTGATTGAGCTTAACATTGTCATGCTCAAACATACAATTAAATGGAACAATCTTACAACTATAAATTTTCGATATTATGAGATTGACTTGGATGTTTTTGAAAAAGTTTTATCTAGTAGTCCTTCGTTAAAATTTCTGACATTTGATAATTGTTTTGGTTTTTTACTTGAAATTAATTCGAAAAGTGTCCAAGAATTAGTACTACAAAATTTAAATGCTTCAGATGATTCAGAAAGTATTCGAATCATAGCTCCTTACATAATATCATTAACAGTTGAAGGTAATTTGGGTACAACAAACATATACTTTTCAAATGTATCTTCTTTGTTGAATGTAAAGTTAAATTATAAAATACCAAGAAAATTGTTGTTCGATAAAGAAGATGAACAAGAAATATGTACTACATTGTAGCCCAGCTAAATCATGTTGAGAAAATCAGTTTTGGACATTATTCTCAAAAGGTATAAAAAAAATTTTACAATTTTTTTTATATTAACATGGTTATTTTGTATACTAATTTCAATTTTTATTCATATTCAAGGTTTTTTCCCGACTTACTGCCTGAGGATGGATTTGTCAATCAAACTGTGTTGACATTTCAAACACACTTCCTAACAAATATAATTTAAGTTATGATTATGATGTGTTATCGAGCTCGGATGAATTGATGATATTAATAATATTAATGATTGTAATGATAGTGATGATGATATAGTTTAAAATTCCAGGTGTAATTTAAGAAATTTAACAAAGTATCATTATATTATTGATCTTCATTATGATCATTTCTATTATTATAATGTCTGTTTATATACAATTGTATATGTTTATGTTTAATCTGTTTATAAATTATACGAAAAATATGTAATTCAACTAACAATATTCTTACATGTAATAAATATTGCATCCATATTATTTTTATCTCCCATCACTTATGTCCATATTAGATAGATCAACATGTGTAAATAATCATATATTGTAGTAATTAATTTTAATTTAAATACTTAATTCCTATTAACCTACTTATACTACTGTGCTCTTGATAATACAACATCGTTGTCTCAATGATGTTAAGCTGCTAGCATAGCTTATTAGTATCAGCAGCTTATAAACTACATAAATACAAATTGCCAGCAGTTAACATCAATACAATAGAATGTAGAATTATCACCAGCCCAGTAGTATTCATCAAAATGGATAATCAACCAATAAACATGCTTTGATTAATTTTGATAGATCAATGCGTTGTTAAATGCTTAAATAATGATAATTAGTATACACTATGTTAGTTTTATGACTTTGAATGTATCAAAATGATGTTTTTAAGTGTTCTCACTGTTCTTATTTTAAGACTGTTCTTATTTGATTGTCTACCCTATATATATATATATATATATATATATATATATAATTCTTGCAATATATATATATATATATATATATATTTGTAATATTTTAATAATTTAAATAATTGGATACAATCATACAAATATATATAGTAAAACATTATAATTTTGAATTTTGAATGATAACAAAAAGTATAATACTTAATTTCTATTAGCCAACTGATAGGCCTGCTGATAATACTACTTTCTATAGTAATGATGTTAACCTGCTGGCAAATTGTATTTATTTAGTTAATGGGCTGCTGATACTAATAGGCTGCTATTGTTAGTCTGCTGATACTTTGACTACTAAGCAGTTCCAACCTTTTATAAATAATACACAATCACAAAATATCAAATTTGTATGTATCGATATAAATATGTAATTATATTATAATAATAAATAAAACAAATACGATGTAATTCAACTAACAATATTCTTACATATAATATAAATTTCATTAATATTAATTTTATCTCTTATCACTTACGTCTATATTAGACCGATCAACATGTATAAATAATCATATAGCGTAGTATATAATTTAAAGTTAAAGAAGATTCTATCACTTATGTCCTATCACTTATTTCTATATT
Source organism: Erigeron breviscapus (assembly GCA_034093135.1). Taxonomy (NCBI): domain Eukaryota; kingdom Viridiplantae; phylum Streptophyta; class Magnoliopsida; order Asterales; family Asteraceae; genus Erigeron; species Erigeron breviscapus. The sequence continues at coordinate 10,898,804 of CM067175.1, forward strand.
ACACACACATTTTACGAACTTATTAATAGTTTTTTTATACATTTAAATGATAATTATTTATAGAAGTGTATATATATATAAGACTAAAAAAAGAATGGATAGGTCCATGTTAAGCTCGTCTATCAAAAACTAAATTATTAAAACAGTATTACATTAAATTTTATTGGGCTTAACTTAAGAATATTGAAATGGCATTTGGGCTTAAAAATAACCAAAAAAATACAACATATCGTATTATATACAATTAATTTTGATAATTATCTTAAAAATAGAAAATTGTATATGATTACATTTAAAAAAAAATTTACAATAATAATGAGATAAAGAAACAAAAGTATTGTTTACATAATTTAGTAATGTTATATCGAATGAACCTACTTGTAAACACTTTTATATAGAATGACAAAGAAAGAGAATAGATAATTCCATGATTAATTGGGCAACGAAAACCTAAATTATCAAATAGAATTTGAATTAAAATCGGAAAATGAAGTTCATTTTTTTTTGTTTTATAATTCTGCTTATTTATACATCTTTTAACGTGTAGGATAATAGAAAGTATGAGTAACCCAACAACCCATTAGAATCAGCAGCCCAGCAGATATAGAAAGCAAGGTTGTAAATAACGCTCGACGGTCGACCACCGTTAAGGTTAAATCTCATTTCGCTGAGTTATAACGGCATTATAACGGAGACTATAAAATACAAAGGAATTTATATATATTTATATTTTTAATATATATATAATCCAGTTTTTGTTTTTTTTTGGGAAAGATATATACATATATATATAATGAAATAGATTTGGGTTCTCTCTCTTCTCTCTCTCCAACCTCCCCCTCTCCCTCCCCTTAACGGTAACAAATTTCTAGATCTAAGATCTGAATTTGTGATCCGGAGAGTGGGATTGAGATTGAGATTGAGATTGAGATTGAGAGTTTGAGATTGAGATTATACCCATCCGGTTAAGGCTTCCACTACGGTGGATCTAACCATATTTTTCACTTTTGGGTCGGAGGTCCCTTCCACCTCGGTGGATCTGGAAGCAGCCTCCCTACCGTTGAGTAGGGGTAAGGTCTGTCTACATCTTACCTCCCCCATAGCCCGGCTTATGTCGGGATTGGGTACCTTGTTGTTGTTGTTGTTGTTGTACATTTTTCTTTGTGATAATATAAATTATATTATTGTTTTATATAATTATAATATATATATATAATACTCTATATACAAGTAGTAATGGCAGGGTGTTAACATAATATATTGATATTTGATAAAGTCTGATGGACATTAGTGTGTTTCTAGTTTTTTTGTTTTATGTGACATGTGAATTACAGCTGGAATAAGTGAATCACATTACATACTAAATTATATTAATTAATAGTAAAATAAAAGTAATATAAGTAAACTAAGCCTCTACAGTCCACATTGGTACTCTCCCATTCTCTCTCTTTCTTCTTTTTTGAACAGCCTCTCCTATTCTCTCTCTAGTCTCTAGTATTCTCTTTCCCAAAAAAAGAAAAATACAAACTAATCTCAGATCTGAGATTCCAACCATGTAACTATCATCATCTACAATTTGAAAAGTAACCATCCTCCTCCAACCATCATCTACAATCTGAAAAGTGACTATCCACCGACAATCTGAAAGTTTGAAACCCAGAAAAACTTAAAACCCGTTTTCTTTTAAAAAGTCAAACTTTTGTTTGACCGTTAAGTCCCGTTAAGACCGTTAAACCCGTTTTTTGACCGTTATTGACTGGACCTTTAAATTTACCCTACAACACCCTTAACGTAACGGCAGACCTCCGTTACCCGTTTTAACGCCGTTATAACGGCCGTTAAGTCCGTTATTTACAAAAGGCATCATGTTAAAAAGCCCAACAGTAACAAAGACTATTTTAATTTTTTGATTTTCAATAATAAAAATATATATTTATCTAAATATTGTTGTAATGTTGTATTAAATTATTTAAATTATAAATTTCCTTAAAAATATATATAATACTATACATACGAGAATTATTGAAGGTGATCAATGATATAGTAAATACATTTATATAAAGATAGAATCTAAATAGTAACAAAGTATACTATTTTTACTTTTTTGATATTCAATAATAAAAATATATATTTATCAAAATTGTAACACCCCAAATATTTTAAAATATAAATTTAATAATTTTATTATGGTTTTACCTTTAAATTAAATTCCTAGTATTCTATCTTTGGTTATGTGGTTAATTTAGTTGGAACTTTAGCGGATAGCGGGTAAAAATACCCACAATTATGAGATGGGTCGTGGCATCCCCTAAGAGTGCCAGCCATCTATTTCACTTCATACTCATTCTTCCACTCACTCTTTTCTTTTCTCCTCCATTTTCTTCATGCAAGATTCATCTCATTCTTTCTCAATCAAAGCAATTTCTCCTTAATTGAAGAACAATAATAATCACCACAAATAGTCTTCATTCAAGAATTTAAGGCTAGGGTTTATGTGGTGGTGATGGTGGCCAATTTTCATAGAGAAAAGAAGAGAAGAAGAATTTCCAAATTAAAGTCTTGAATTAGCATATTATTATTGAGGTATTGATTTCCCCTAAATTTAGTTTTTATCTTCCAGGTGGAGTTAGGGTTCATGGAGTGAACCAATTTGGGGTTTTTAGTGAAATGGGTCATATTGATTTTAATTTAAGCTAGGGTTCTTGAGATTAATGAAATTTGGGGGTTGTTATATAAAATGTGTTATGTTGATTAAAGTCAAGATTCGGTTCTTAGAATTTGATATAATTGGAAATTATGTGAAATGAGTTTTTTTTTTAAATGAACCAACTAAATAATATAATGGGAATTTAATTGGGTAAAAAGAATGATAGTGCAATTAGTGGTTATGGATAGATATTCTTGTAGGTGATGGGTTGCTAGATGGCCTTATATGCATGTTGTGATTATTGCAAGGTTGAAAGTGATAATAGGTGTTCATGTGGCCATCTTCAATTCGGTAGTTCATCATTGAGGTGAGTACTCTTATATATGACTATTCTCATGTTGGTCAATTACATAATGATGGTATAATCTATATGACGTATTTAAATGATGGGATAAAGACCATACGGGGTATGGCAATGTGATTTGTATGTGCATGAGATGTTTATTTGGGTAATTGAATGTATAGAAGTGTACATCTGTTGTGTAATTGTGAAGAGTTGCAAGAAGTAAGACCCATGGAATTATGATAGGTACATGGATAAGTTGAGATAAGACCATATGGGATATGGCTATGTGAATTGATTGTTGGCTAGTGTGATTTTATATGGTTGATTGATTTCAGGGTGTCACGTATTGTGTTGATGTGAAGGTATATTTTGAATGATGTGTTATTGTGGTAATGTAGGTTATCCTATCCTTATGAGTTGTTTCAACGTGTGCATATTTGTATATAAACGTACTCACTAAGCGTAAAGCTTATTCTTTTAGTTGTTCATCTTTTTATAGGTTCCGGAAGACGGAACTAGTGTTGTTGAATTGAAAGTCTTGGCTTAGAGCTTGAAGTGTTTTTGGAAGACTTGAAGGTATTAGGTCATTCTTGGATGAATGACAACTTTTGGTTTAGAGGCTTAGAAGTGGGAGAGTGTAAAACCCACTGCGGCGCAGTGGGGCTTTTCCAGACCCGAGTCCGAGATTTCCCACTGCGGAGCAGTGGGAGATTCTCCACCCACTGCGGCGCAGTGGGGCTTTTCCAGACCCGAGTCCGAGATTTCCCACTGCGGAGCAGTGGGAGATTCTCCACCCACTGCGGCGCAGTGGGGCTTTTCCAGACCCGAGTCCGAGATTTCCCACTGCGGAGCAGTGGGAGATTCCACCCACTGCGGCGCAGTGGGGCTTTTCCAGACCCGAGTCCGAGATTTCCCACTGCGGAGCAGTGGGAGATTAAACCCACTGCGGCGCAGTGGGGCTTTTCCAGACCCGAGTCCGAGATTTCCCACTGCGGAGCAGTGGGAGATTCTCCACCCACTGCGGCGCAGTGGGGCTTTTCCAGACCCGAGTCCGAGATTTCCCACTGCGGAGCAGTGGGAGATTCTCCACCCACTGCGGCGCAGTGGGGCTTTTCCAGACCCGAGTCCGAGATTTCCCACTGCGGAGCAGTGGGAGATTCCACCCACTGCGGCGCAGTGGGGCTTTTCCAGACCCGAGTCCGAGATTTCCCACTGCGGAGCAGTGGGAGATTCCACCCACTGCGGCGCAGTGGGGCTTTTCCAGACCCGAGTCCGAGATTTCCCACTGCGGAGCAGTGGGAGATTCTCCACCCACTGCGGCGCAGTGGGGTGTAAAACCCACTGCGGCGCAGTGGGAGAGTGTAAAACCCACTGCGGCGCAGTGGGGCTTTTCCAGACCCGAGTCCGAGATTTCCCACTGCGGAGCAGTGGGAGATTCTCCACCCACTGCGGCGCAGTGGGGCTTTTCCAGACCCGAGTCCGAGATTTCCCACTGCGGAGCAGTGGGAGATTCTCCACCCACTGCGGCGCAGTGGGAGAGTGTAAAACCCACTGCGGCGCAGTGGGGCTTTTCCAGACCCGAGTCCGAGATTTCCCACTGCGGAGCAGTGGGAGATTCTCCACCCACTGCGGCGCAGTGGGGCTTTTCCAGACCCGAGTCCGAGATTTCCCACTGCGGAGCAGTGGGAGATTCTCCACCCACTGCGGCGCAGTGGGAGAGTGTAAAACCCACTGCGGCGCAGTGGGAGAGTGTCTCCCACTGCGGCGCAGTGGGAGAGTGTAAAACCCACTGCGGCGCAGTGGGGCTTTTCCAGACCCGAGTCCGAGATTTCCCACTGCGGAGCAGTGGGAGATTCTCCACCCACTGCGGCGCAGTGGGGCTTTTCCAGACCCGAGTCCGAGATTTCCCACTGCGGAGCAGTGGGAGATTCTCCACCCACTGCGGCGCAGTGGGAAGTGTAAATCCCACTGCGGCGCAGTGGGAGAGTGTAAAACCCACTGCGGCGCAGTGGGGCTTTTCCAGACCCGAGTCCGAGATTTCCCACTGCGGAGCAGTGGGAGATTCTCCACCCACTGCGGCGCAGTGGGGCTTTTCCAGACCCGAGTCCGAGATTTCCCACTGCGGAGCAGTGGGAGATTCTCCACCCACTGCGGCGCAGTGGGGATGCCCACTGCGGCGCAGTGAAATCCCACGGCCATAATCTTTCTTTCTCCCACTGCGGCGCAGTGGGAGAGTGTAAAACCCACTGCGGCGCAGTGGGGCTTTTCCAGACCCGAGTCCGAGATTTCCCACTGCGGAGCAGTGGGAGATTCTCCACCCACTGCGGCGCAGTGGGGATGGTTTTGTCCACTGCGGCGCAGTGAAATCCCACGGCCATAATCTTTCTTTCTCCCACTGCGGCGCAGTGGGAGAGTGTACTGCGGCGCAGTGCGAGATTTCTCCACCCACTGCGGAGCAGTGGGGTGTATAAAAAAAAAAAAAAAAAAATCTTGTGTTTTCGGTTTATCGAGTTCAGTTCTTTCAAGTTGGTATCAAAGCCAGGTTTAAGGGATTTAGGTATTCCCTTGTATAGAGAGTGCCTAGACTTAAACCTTAGTTGAGACTCGACCTTAGGTAACCGAAACTTTTTATGGGACTGAATTTTGTGTTTGATAATGTTAGATTATCTATTCATTAGTATTTAAAGCACAATAAGAAGCCGGCCTTATTGCGGTTGAAATACTAATAAATTTATAAACTAGCGGCATCAAACCTTAGGACGGTGTAGTATTAAGTTATAAGTTTTGGCTTCTAGTCATAGAGTTAGATAGGTTGCGTAATTAAATTCGTTTTATCTACTCTTATTGAAGTATGGCCGATTATCATAATGATGAAGAAGAGCACCACAATCAGAACGAAGAAGAAGAGCCCATATTTGCCGAGGGTAGCATGGATATCTCGGATCAAATAGGGAGAGCACTAGAGAAATATACACCCCTCCTACTTAAGAAATTGAATGAGACTATGGAAGGGGCTGTGAATGATCACATCGCTCAAATGATCAGGGAAGAAGTGGCTGTGAATGTTCAACTAGAGTTTGAGAAGAGGGATGGCAAGGGTAAGGACAAGAAGGATGAAAAAGAGAAAGAAGTGGAAGTGACGGGAGAAAGGGGTTACAAGAAGAAGTTCACTTTTCGAGACTTTGAAGTGTGTCACCCACCGGAGTATCACGGTGACCGTGATCCCATCGTTTGCACACGATGGATATCTGAGATTGAAGGGGCGTTCCGCACTAGTCAATGCCCCTCACACTTGAAGGTTATCTTCGCGGTTGGTATGCTAAGGAACAGCGGGAAGAGATGGTGGGATGGTTTGTTGGCGATAAAGAAAGAAGCTTTGGATCATGTGGAGTGGCCCGAATTCAAGACCATGTTTTTCAAGGAGTTTAGGTCGGAGGCCGAAGTAACTAAATTGAGAAGTGAATTTCTCAATGATTGTCAAGGGAGTTTAAGCTTGAATGAGTTTCGCGCTCAATTCTTGGATAAGGCACAATTTTGTCCGGAATTTCTTGAAAACGATCATTTGCTCAAGGAACAATTCTACTTGAAGTTGAGGAAGGATGTAAGGGAAAAGATAAGCCTACGTCAAATGGAGTCTTTCTCCATGTTGGCGGATGTAGCTCGAGATCATGAGATTGAACAAATGAGAGTTGATGATAGTGTTACCAAGAGAGGGATGGAAGGGAGCTACACTCCAAGTAAGCGGGTAGGACAAGATGGAAGCTCAAGTAGTAGCCCGGCAAAGAGGAATGCTCAATTCTGTAGTAAGTGTGAAAAAGTTCACCCGGGGGAATGTCGAGCACCGCCAAAATGTTGCTTCAACTGTGGGCAAACAGGACACATTAGCCGAGATTGCAAAGTCGAATCTTCGAGTGCAATAATTTGTTTCAAATGCCGCCAAAAAGGTCACGTTAAAAGTGTTTGCCCGTACTTAACTAGAGAAGAAAGGGAGAAGGAGTCAAGGAAGGAAGCCGAGAGGGGGAACCCTGGCAAGTACGGAAGATAAAATGGAATATCGTTTCAACTATTTGCCGATGAACCTAGAGATACATCAGGTGTAGTTCCTTATACCCTACAATTAAATCATAGTTTTGCGTTATGAATGAGCCTTGTAAAAGTAAAGTTGAGTAAGGTACTACGTGGTGAGATTCTTACACCAAAGTTAAAAAAAAAAAAAAAAAACAAGAAAAGGAAGGGGTTTTCTAGTTTCATCTCATAAATAGAGTCGAGTTGTTTCAAGTGCTCTCCACGTAAATTGGTTGTTGGATAACATAATTGAAGTGAATACTTGATGGTGTGGAGCTACATGTTTTGTATTTGTGTAATAATGTAGTGTAAAGTCTTGGTATGTTGGTAGGTGTATTGATGATGAACTTTACGAGGCATGACAACGTGGTTTGGGCGGGGAATGACTTGGTTTATTTGTAAAATTGTTTTACATTTTCATAAATTACTTGGTAGTATAATTGTGAGCATGATTGAGAGCTTATAGTGATAAGACCATACGGGGAGTGTGGCATATAGTGATAAGACCATACGGGGAGTGTGGCATATAGTGATAAGACCATACGGGGAGTGTGGCATATAGTGATAAGACCATACGGGGAGTGTGGCATATAGTGATTAGACCATACGGGGAGTGTGGCATATAGTGATTAGACCATACGGGGAGTGTGGCATATAGTGATAAGACCATACGGGGAGTGTGGCATATAGTGATAAGACCATACGGGGAGTGTGGCATATAGTGATAAGACCATACGGGGAGTGTGGCATATAGTGATAAGACCATACGGGGAGTGTGGCATATAGTGATTAGACCATACGGGGAGTGTGGCATATAGTGATAAGACCATACGGGGAGTGTGGCATATAGTGATAAGACCATACGGGGAGTGTGGCATATAGTGATTAGACCATACGGGGAGTGTGGCATATAGTGATAAGACCATACGGGGAGTGTGGCATATGGTGATAAGACCATACGGGGAGTGTGGCATATGGTGATAAGACCATACGGGGAGTGTGGCATATAGTGATAAGACCATACGGGGAGTGTGGCATATGGTGATAAGACCATACGGGGAGTGTGGCATATAGTGATAAGACCATACGGGGAGTGTGGCATATGGTGATAAGACCATACGGGGAGTGTGGCATATGGTGATAAGACCATACGGGGAGTGTGGCATATGGTGATAAGACCATACGGGGAGTGTGGCATATAGTGATAAGACCATACGGGGAGTGTGGCATATAGTGATAAGACCATACGGGGAGTGTGGCATATAGTGATAAGACCATACGGGGAGTGTGGCATATAGTGATAAGACCATACGGGGAGTGTGGCATATAGTGATAAGACCATACGGGGAGTGTGGCATATAGTGATTAGACCATACGGGGAGTGTGGCATATAGTGATAAGACCATACGGGGAGTGTGGCATATAGTGATAAGACCATACGGGGAGTGTGGCATATGGTGATAAGACCATACGGGGAGTGTGGCATATAGTGATAAGACCATACGGGGAGTGTGGCATATAGTGATAAGACCATACGGGGAGTGTGGCATATAGTGATAAGACCATACGGGGAGTGTGGCATATAGTGATAAGACCATACGGGGAGTGTGGCATATAGTGATAAGACCATACGGGGAGTGTGGCATATAGTGATAAGGACCATACGGGGAGTGTGGCATATAGTGATAAGACCATACGGGGAGTGTGGCATATAGTGATAAGACCATACGGGGAGTGTGGCATATAGTGATAAGACCATACGGGGAGTGTGGCATATAGTGATAAGACCATACGGGGAGTGTGGCATATAGTGATAAGACCATACGGGGAGTGTGGCATATAGTGATTAGACCATACGGGGTATGGCAATATGATTCGATTGTGAATGACGTGTTTTAGCTGATTTCTTGGTTTTATATGAAGTATTTGTATTATATGTGAAAGCCATTTTGTTGAAATAACAAGATAAGTCGAGCATAGGCCTTTGGTGTGAATAAAGTCCACGCGAGGGGCTAAAATAGTTGATGAATTTGATAGCATGATTGAGATAGCTGTGATTTCTAGTTGTTTATGCGTTCTCCCCGTTACAGCTTATTTAAACCAAGTATGTTAATCGGTAATGATTAATCGTTTTTATTTTTATTTTGATGATAATGTTTTATTTGGCTCGAGAATTTATAGAATAGTCGCGTTTGCTTATAGCTTGATTATTTAGGATTTTGAAATCATCAGGTATTATGTCAAGAAATTGAATGTATCTAGTAAATCCCTTAAGTGTGGGAGAGTATAAGCAAATCGGTGTATGTATCATTAGTAACGATAGAAGGTTATAGCTTGGAAGTGAATAAAATTTTGGAGGTGTATACAAGTATTAAGTGCTTACTTTTTCGAGGGATACTAAATTAACAAAGTTATGTACATAGAACGTGATTAGTGAGTTAAGACTACAAACTTCACCTTGATTTAAGAGTCGCTTGGTTGTTTAAAGTGCTAAGAAGATAGTATGAAGCATGAATAATAAAAGATTTAGGATAAATGAGGTGAAAAGATTGATCTCAATAGAAAGAGATGTACGATTTTGATTGATTGTCAAGTTAATTTGTAAACTTCAAATTAAATTCAGAGTCCACAACTTAAAGGTTTTGGGCGATGAGGATAGAGTATTAAGATTGAATTGGGAAGATTAATGAATTGATATAGCTTAAGTATGAATAACAGGAAAGTTTTGAAATGCGAGGTGACGTTCACGAGGACGTGAACCAAATAAGTGTGGGAGAGTTGTAACACCCCAAATATTTTAAAATATAAATTTAATAATTTTATTATGGTTTTACCTTTAAATTAAATTCCTAGTATTCTATCTTTGGTTATGTGGTTAATTTAGTTGGAACTTTAGCGGATAGCGGGTAAAAATACCCACAATTATGAGATGGGTCGTGGCATCCCCTAAGAGTGCCAGCCATCTATTTCACTTCATACTCATTCTTCCACTCACTCTTTTCTTTTCTCCTCCATTTTCTTCATGCAAGATTCATCTCATTCTTTCTCAATCAAAGCAATTTCTCCTTAATTGAAGAACAATAATAATCACCACAAATAGTCTTCATTCAAGAATTTAAGGCTAGGGTTTATGTGGTGGTGATGGTGGCCAATTTTCATAGAGAAAAGAAGAGAAGAAGAATTTCCAAATTAAAGTCTTGAATTAGCATATTATTATTGAGGTATTGATTTCCCCTAAATTTAGTTTTTATCTTCCAGGTGGAGTTAGGGTTCATGGAGTGAACCAATTTGGGGTTTTTAGTGAAATGGGTCATATTGATTTTAATTTAAGCTAGGGTTCTTGAGATTAATGAAATTTGGGGGTTGTTATATAAAATGTGTTATGTTGATTAAAGTCAAGATTCGGTTCTTAGAATTTGATATAATTGGAAATTATGTGAAATGAGTTTTTTTTTTAAATGAACCAACTAAATAATATAATGGGAATTTAATTGGGTAAAAAGAATGATAGTGCAATTAGTGGTTATGGATAGATATTCTTGTAGGTGATGGGTTGCTAGATGGCCTTATATGCATGTTGTGATTATTGCAAGGTTGAAAGTGATAATAGGTGTTCATGTGGCCATCTTCAATTCGGTAGTTCATCATTGAGGTGAGTACTCTTATATATGACTATTCTCATGTTGGTCAATTACATAATGATGGTATAATCTATATGACGTATTTAAATGATGGGATAAAGACCATACGGGGTATGGCAATGTGATTTGTATGTGCATGAGATGTTTATTTGGGTAATTGAATGTATAGAAGTGTACATCTGTTGTGTAATTGTGAAGAGTTGCAAGAAGTAAGACCCATGGAATTATGATAGGTACATGGATAAGTTGAGATAAGACCATATGGGATATGGCTATGTGAATTGATTGTTGGCTAGTGTGATTTTATATGGTTGATTGATTTCAGGGTGTCACGTATTGTGTTGATGTGAAGGTATATTTTGAATGATGTGTTATTGTGGTAATGTAGGTTATCCTATCCTTATGAGTTGTTTCAACGTGTGCATATTTGTATATAAACGTACTCACTAAGCGTAAAGCTTATTCTTTTAGTTGTTCATCTTTTTATAGGTTCCGGAAGACGGAACTAGTGTTGTTGAATTGAAAGTCTTGGCTTAGAGCTTGAAGTGTTTTTGGAAGACTTGAAGGTATTAGGTCATTCTTGGATGAATGACAACTTTTGGTTTAGAGGCTTAGAAATCCCTCTCCTCATGGCTCTTGGTACATTTTGATTTGATGGTCATACTGTTGTTAAAATTGTGTAAAAGTCCAGGAGTAAAGCTTTTGGAAAGTTTGCGAAGTTGCATTTTGGTCGAAATTATGTCGAAATGGATAAATGACCCACTTGATGGTGTTCATGGGATTCTAAACAAGTTGATGTTGTAATGAATGTTTAAAATGTGTCCATGAAGTTGATATCAGTTTCTGAATTGTGTTTTATGATGTTTGTTTTGAATTTCGAAGGTTACAAGCTTGGGCAAGTGTTGAAATGATTTTTAGGTCTGCTGTTCTGATGCTCACTGCGACGCAGTGGGGATGGTTTTGCCCACTGCGGCGCAGTGAAATCCCACGGCCATAATCTTTCTTTCTCCCACTGCGGCGCAGTGGGAGAGTGTAAAACCCACTGCGGCGCAGTGGGGCTTTTCCAGACCCGAGTCCGAGATTTCCCACTGCGGCGCAGTGGGAGATTCTCCACCCACTGCGGCGCAGTGGGGTGTATAAAAAAAAAAAAAAAAAAAAAATCTTGTGTTTTCGGTTTATCGAGTTCAGTTCTTTCAAGTTATAAAGATAAAATATAAATTTTAAAAAAAAGATATATATAATACTATACATACAACGATTATTGAAGGTGATCAAGGATATAGTAAATATACATTTATATAAAGATAGAATCTAAATCTATTAAATTAATTGGACATGTTCTAGATATTATTATAGTGACACAAGCACAAATATTCCTTAAACAAACAAAAAATATTCTAATATATAAACTTAGATAAAGATAATTAAAATATATCAAGATAAACTATACTTCCAACCACATAATTATCTTTGTTTATTAAATCAACTATTTACTACAACCAACACATTAATTTAACTACAAATTTAAAGAAACATACATGGCCACATCAAATATATACAACACTTCTCTTGTTGTAAAATGTATACTAACAGCAAGTGTAAAGAAAGTTAAAACACTTAATACATACATTAGTGTACAAACCAAAATAGTAGCAAAACACAAACAGAAGTTTTGTTCAAACATACTTTCCAAATCTAATCACCAACCATAATATCAATCAACAAAGATGGAAAACAGCCACCCCTGCATCTTCCGACTCCTTCTTTTGCCATTCAAATCTGATGGAAGAACCAACACCGATTTTATTTTGAGTCACAAAGTTATTCATGTCAACAATTGTGAGTGTCATATGATTCAAGTCCCCTGGCCTTCTTTTGTCTTTCTTAACGCCCAACTTTGCAGGATACTTATAGATACGAAATACAAGTTTCGGCTTTGGTGTAAACATTCAGTCCATGTTTACAAACAAAAGGTTTGGGAATCGTCTACAAAATAACAAAAATACTTTTAACTAAAGACACATTTAGTAAATATATACATATCAGATGTAATAACATTTGTAGACACAAAAACTTACAATGTATTTGAGATCAACATTGCACTTCTCAAGCACAATGATGAATGAAGGCTTTGAGGTAGTATGAAAATGGGACATCAACCGACATTCATGCTCTATCTCCTTAGTCTCCTCAAATTCATAATCATGATTTTCACTATCATCAACTTTTTGAAAAAAAACTTCATAACCTAAAACAAAGTATATTCTATAATTTCATAATAACACTTAATTTAAAACAGTTTAAATAAAACATAACGAAAGAAAATAATAATATAAAAGTGAAAGTGTTTAAAATACATACCAATACCAACCTCTTTTACATTAAACACCTCAACCTCAAAAACACCATTGTTCAATCGTTTAAACATCAACTTATATCCATTGTGCACATTGTTCTTCAAACAGAAATTAGTCCACTCATCTCCACTAAAACCCATAACACGAATCTTTTTGTCCCCTTTTCTATTAGTCAAAGAATCATAGACAACACCAATAGATATTGAACTGTACTTCTTACCATGTAATACAGCCAGGCGCCTTGTTTGTGTCAAATACTTTTCAGTCAAATCTTCCAACAAGCAATAGTTGATGAACTGGAAACAAATATTTTAAATTTAAATACTACGAGTAACATATAATGGAAAAACACATATAAACAAAGACCAAAAATAACATAACTTATACCTGCTGGTTAATTGTGCTCTTTGTAACATTCAACAAACATCGCTGAACAATCAACTCATTATCATCATTAGTTGTTGTTTGGACCCCAATTGAGTCGAAACCAATGATTTGAACCTCATTTGGTGATAACAACTTCAATAACAACTGGGTGATACTCTTATTCCCAATTAAATTATCGATGACAAAAGCATGCGAATGACCAAATGAAAGCTTAACATAAGCGGACTCAGCAGGTAACAAACAACTTGGGTAACGACGACCAACAGAATCAATGACAGTCAAAGATTCACAATTTTCCGGTAACTTTCTTTTAAAAATTGGAGGTAAAATCTATTATGATAGAAACAAAACATAAGCAACCTAAATAACATAATGCTTAAGTCATTTAGTAGAAATGAGATTAATGGATTACTAAAATATATATTACCAAGCAGTTTTCAATCTTCACTTCAGAAAGAAGATTCATTATGCATTGGAAAGGTACCTATATATAATAAAAAAGTATAGTTGAAAATCTTTAAAATAAGTAAAACACAAAAATAAACAGCATGAATGGGGGAAAAAGAAAAAAACATAAAAGTGGAAAATGGTCCCAACCAAAAAACCTCAAAAATCCCTATAAAAGTGAAAGTGTTTAAAATACATACCAATACCAACCTCTTTTACATTAAACACCTCAACCTCAAAAACACCATTGTTCAATCGTTTAAACATCAACTTATATCCATTGTGCACATTGTTCTTCAAACAGAAATTAGTCCACTCATCTCCACTAAAACCCATAACACGAATCTTTTTGTCCCCTTTTCTATTAGTCAAAGAATCATAGACAACACCAATAGATATTGAACTGTACTTCTTACCATGTAATACAGCCAGGCGCCTTGTTTGTGTCAAATACTTTTCAGTCAAATCTTCCAACAAGCAATAGTTGATGAACTGGAAACAAATATTTTAAATTTAAATACTACGAGTAACATATAATGGAAAAACACATATAAACAAAGACCAAAAATAACATAACTTATACCTGCTGGTTAATTGTGCTCTTTGTAACATTCAACAAACATCGCTGAACAATCAACTCATTATCATCATTAGTTGTTGTTTGGACCCCAATTGAGTCGAAACCAATGATTTGAACCTCATTTGGTGATAACAACTTCAATAACAACTGGGTGATACTCTTATTCCCAATTAAATTATCGATGACAAAAGCATGCGAATGACCAAATGAAAGCTTAACATAAGCGGACTCAGCAGGTAACAAACAACTTGGGTAACGACGACCAACAGAATCAATGACAGTCAAAGATTCACAATTTTCCGGTAACTTTCTTTTAAAAATTGGAGGTAAAATCTATTATGATAGAAACAAAACATAAGCAACCTAAATAACATAATGCTTAAGTCATTTAGTAGAAATGAGATTAATGGATTACTAAAATATATATTACCAAGCAGTTTTCAATCTTCACTTCAGAAAGAAGATTCATTATGCATTGGAAAGGTACCTATATATAATAAAAAAGTAAAGTTGAAAAACTTTAAAATAAGTAAAACACAAAAATAAAGCATGAATGGGGTCAAAAAAAAAAAAACCATAAAAGCTGGAAAAAAAAAAAAAAAAAAAAAAAAAAAAAAAAAAAAAAAAAAAAAAAAAAAAAAAAAAAAAAAAAAAAAAAAAAAAAAAAAAAAAAAAAAAAAAAAAAAAAAATAGTTGAAAATCTTTAAAATAAGTAAAACACAAAAATAAACAGCATGAATGGGGGCAAAAAGAAACAAACAAAAAAAAAACATAAAAGCTGGAAAATGGTCCCAACCAAAAAACCTCAAAAATCCCCAAAAAAAGTGAAACATATACTGAAATAGCAACAAATGAGAGGGTCCCCATTTTTTGGATCTCAGAAAAATAGAAAACACTAACTATAGTTAAAATAGTTCAATGGCATTCAACTCTTTTTGTGAAGTGCAGTTATATCTTTTAAAACATCCTCAATTGATTGTACAAAACAAACAATCATTAAAACAGAAAATGGCCCCAAATTAACATCTACCAAAATTGACAAAAATGTGAAATATATATTCCAACAAAAAATATACAGTATAAACAAATTTTGGTAAAATTAAGACTATAAAAAAGTACTATTAAAAATTTGATCAAACACTTATCCCCAAACCGTTATTCCTAATTAACAAACTGTTTCAATAAAACCCTAATCGTCAAGTCAAAATAAAAAGATTGATACTGAAACCCTAATAATTTTTCATATTTAAAAGCATACAAATTGGTACACACTTAAAAATGTAACACCCCGTCTTACCATAACACAATATTGTCCGCTTTGCCCGCAGGCTCACGGCTTTGTTTCTGGTTGCTCGGGCAAACTTCCCAGAAGGGTCACCCATATGGCATTGCTGCCGTCCGAGCACGCTTAACTGTGGAGTTCGCCTCTCATCCACAGCAAATACGCCCAAAACGCGTTGTGTTCTGTAAGACCAATGATATTACTTATAGCCAGGATCCCCTTGTATGTCAGCGATGTATGCTTTCACACCCCCTCAACATAACTCAACGTCCTCGTTGAGTTATGCAAGTGCGCCATACACTCCTAACAATCCCAAGGGTTGCTCTGATACCATTTGTAACACCCCGTCTTACCATAACACAATATTGTCCGCTTTGCCCGCAGGCTCACGGCTTTGTTTCTGGTTGCTCGGGCAAACTTCCCAGAAGGGTCACCCATATGGCATTGCTGCCGTCCGAGCACGCTTAACTGTGGAGTTCGCCTCTCATCCACAGCAAATACGCCCAAAACGCGTTGTGTTATGTAAGACCAATGATATTACTTATAGCCAGGATCCCCCTTGTATGTCAGCGATGTATGCTTTAATTGTAACATCCCAAACTTTTCTTTACTAGTTGACTAATGCCGTTAAGTCAATATTGTGTGTGTCGTTAAGTCTATTTTAGATTTAAATGTTTATATGTAGCTAATGTGTGTTATGTGTGAGGCTTGTAAGCCTAAATGTTAATGTAGTATAAATGTGTGTAATATGAAGGTTAATGTCTATGTAGTGACATTTAATGAAGGATTAATGTTGTATGTGGTCAATAATGTAGTTTGTGACCAATAATGAAGGATTAGGAAGATTAGGGGTTAGTTTTGGCATGTGTGCAAAGTCAAAAACGGGTTTAGAGGTTTAATGGTTGTCATTGAGAGCCTTATGCAGATTTCCTTCCTCTAAAACAAGCCCTAGTTGATCCCCTCCCTTCCCTCTCTAGTTTCTCCCTTGATCTTATTCGTTTTGGGAGCCGAATCGATCGTGTATTGCTTAGATCTTGGATCTTGATCACCAAATACAGGTAATATAGGTATTCCTCAGTTGAGAATTGATTGTGTGAGTCTTATATTAGTCTTAATCCAGGCCATAAGGGTTTGGGTTGGGTTATTTGATTAAACGTTCATCAATTTGATGTTATTAGAATGATTAAATGGTTGGTTTATGATGTTAATGATTTAAAGGATTATAGTATGGTTAAAGATGATGAAAGTGCAATTAAAAGGATTAATTTTAAGTCCCCAGGTTGGATTTGGGGTACGGGTTAGTATGGGATTCGTTTGATCAAAGCGTAAAAGTGTAGTTGCTGGTCTGCACCCCTGGTGCGACGCACCAAAGGGCTGGTGCGGCGCACCCCTTTATTGATAGAAATTCCCTGGAGGATTGGTGCGACGCACCACATGGAAAGTGCGGCGCACCTTTATTATAGAAATTCCCTGGAGGATTGTGCGACGCACCAAGGGCTGGTGCGGCGCACCTTTATTGATGAAATTCCCTGGAGGATTGTGCGACGCACCAAGGGTGGTGCGGCGCACCCTTTATTGATAGAAATTCCCTGGGAGTTTAGTGCGACGCACCAAAGGGTAGGTGCGGCGCACCCCTTTATTGATAGAAATTCCCTGGAGGATTGGTGCGACGCACCACATGGAAAGTGCGGCGCACCCCTTTATTGATAGAAATTCCCTGGAGGATTGGTGCGACGCACCACATGGAAAGTGCGGCGCACCTTTATTGATAGAAATTCCCTGGAGGATTGGTGCGACGCACCAAAGGGTAGGTGCGGCGCACCCCTTTATTGATAGAAATTCCCTGGAGGATTGGTGCGACACACCATGGAAAGTGCGGCGCACCCCTTTATTGATAGAAATTCCCTGGAGGATTGGTGCGACGCACCACATGGAAAGTGCGGCGCACCCCTTTATTGATAGAAATTCCCTGGAGGATTGGTGCGACGCACCACATGGAAAGGTGCGGCGCACCCCTTTATTGATAGAAATTCCCTGGAGGATTGGTGCGACGCACCACATGGAAAGTGCGGCGCACCTTTATTGATAGAAATTCCCTGGGAGTTTAGTGCGACGCACCAAAGGGTAGGTGCGGCGCACCCCTTTATTGATAGAAATTCCCTGGAGGATTGGTGCGACGCACCACATGGAAAGTGCGGCGCACCTTTATTATAGAAATTCCCTGGAGGATTGGTGCGACGCACCAAGGGTGGTGCGGCGCACCCCTTTATTGATAGAAATTCCCTGGAGGACTGGTGCGACGCACCAAAGGGCTGGTGCGGCGCACCCAATGAGGATATAAGTTTCTGGAGTGTTTGTGCGACGCACAGTGTGGGAGGTGCGGCGCACCACAGGCCAGTTTTGATTTTGGTACACCCCGATATGCGACGCACCAAGGGCTGGTGCGGCGCACCTGCCTTTAGTCTAATTTCCCTGGGAGTTTAGTGCGACGCACCAAAGGGTAGGTGCGGCGCACCCCTTTATTGATAGAAATTCCCTGGAGGATTGGTGCGACGCACCACATGGAAAGTGCGGCGCACCATATGCCCAGATTTCACAAAATGTGTCGTTTAGCTTACATTTCGATCTTATACTTATTCTAGGTTATTGGAGACACCTAGTCATCGTTGTATTGTGCTTGTAGCTTGTTGTTAAGCTGTATCAAGGTAAGATACACTACTTTTGTCACGCTGAGGGTTCAACAAGCAAAGGTTTCATACTTATAACTTCCTTAACGGTAACTTATGATATATGTGGGTATCTCGGGTTACACGGGAGGCATTATGGGATATGTAGTTGACCATGAGACCTGAAATGCAGACCCTATCGTAGTGAAATGAAGTATTGCTTAATGTAGTATACTGTTATGTAGTTTATGTAGTATTACGAAGTAGCTTGTGATGCTTTGAGATGTAGCGTATGTTGTTGATTGTTGATATGTGCATGATTGTATGGCTTGCTCAACTAGTACACTAGACTCGTTAAGTTGCCATGACACGTGCACGTTTAAGGGCCCAAAACGTAAAAGCATTAAACGTAGAAAATGTTTAGGTAATGCAGTCACCTAAACTAAATAATGCAGGATCGAGCTCGTTAAACTTTGATGCAGGAAAGTGTTAAGCTTAACCCGTACTTGCCCTAGCCTGGCTAAGTGCGTTGACGTAGTTGTTGCTTGGGTGGCTCCTTGCAACATGGTCTTTATAATGCAGGGCGAGTAATACGAGGGGTCTGACCAACCTCCACATACGGATTACTCTTGGATTGGCTTGCCATTCCTTAACGACGCTTGATGTACAACCGTGTGGGGTTTGTCATCTAGTCGGGTGTAACTTTTTTTTTTTTTTTTTTTTTTTTTTTTTTTTTTTTTTTTTTTTTTTTTTTTTTTTTTTTTTTTTTTTTTTTTTTTTTTTTTTTTTTTTTTTTTTTTTTTTTTTTTTTTTTTTTTTTTTTTTTTTTTTTTTTTTTTTTTTTTTTTTTTTTTTTTTTTTTTTTTTTTTTTTTTTTTTTTTTTTTTTTTTTTTTTTTTTTTTTTTTTTTTTTTTTTTTTTTTTTTTTTTTTTTTTTTTTTTTTTTTTTTTTTTTTTTTTTTTTTTTTTTTTTTTTTTTTTTTTTTTTTTTTTTTTTTTTTTTTTTTTTTTTTTTTTTTTTTTTTTTTTTTTTTTTTTTTTTTTTTTTTTTTTTTTTTTTTTTTTTTTTTTTTTTTTTTTTTTTTTTTTTTTTTTTTTTTTTTTTTTTTTTTTTTTTTTTTTTTTTTTTTTTTTTTTTTTTTTTTTTTTTTTTTTTTTTTTTTTTTTTTTTTTTTTTTTTTTTTTTTTTTTTTTTTTTTTTTTTTTTTTTTTTTTTTTTTTTTTTTTTTTTTTTTTTTTTTTTTTTTTTTTTTTTTTTTTTTTTTTTTTTTTTTTTTTTTTTTTTTTTTTTTTTTTTTTTTTTTTTTTTTTTTTTTTTTTTTTTTTTTTTTTTTTTTTTTTTTTTTTTTTTTTTTTTTTTTTTTTTTTTTTTTTTTTTTTTTTTTTTTTTTTTTTTTTTTTTTTTTTTTTTTTTTTTTTTTTTTTTTTTTTTTTTTTTTTTTTTTTTTTTTTTTTTTTTTTTTTTTTTTTTTTTTTTTTTTTTTTTTTTTTTTTTTTTTTTTTTTTTTTTTTTTTTTTTTTTTTTTTTTTTTTTTTTTTTTTTTTTTTTTTTTTTTTTTTTTTTTTTTTTTTTTTTTTTTTTTTTTTTTTTTTTTTTTTTTTTTTTTTTTTTTTTTTTTTTTTTTTTTTTTTTTTTTTTTTTTTTTTTTTTTTTTTTTTTTTTTTTTTTTTTTTTTTTTTTTTTTTTTTTTTTTTTTTTTTTTTTTTTTTTTTTTTTTTTTTTTTTTTTTTTTTTTTTTTTTTTTTTTTTTTTTTTTTTTTTTTTTTTTTTTTTTTTTTTTTTTTTTTTTTTTTTTTTTTTTTTTTTTTTTTTTTTTTTTTTTTTTTTTTTTTTTTTTTTTTTTTTTTTTTTTTTTTTTTTTTTTTTTTTTTTTTTTTTTTTTTTTTTTTTTTTTTTTTTTTTTTTTTTTTTTTTTTTTTTTTTTTTTTTTTTTTTTTTTTTTTTTTTTTTTTTTTTTTTTTTTTTTTTTTTTTTTTTTTTTTTTTTTTTTTTTTTTTTTTTTTTTTTTTTTTTTTTTTTTTTTTTTTTTTTTTTTTTTTTTTTTTTTTTTTTTTTTTTTTTTTTTTTTTTTTTTTTTTTTTTTTTTTTTTTTTTTTTTTTTTTTTTTTTTTTTTTTTTTTTTTTTTTTTTTTTTTTTTTTTTTTTTTTTTTTTTTTTTTTTTTTTTTTTTTTTTTTTTTTTTTTTTTTTTTTTTTTTTTTTTTTTTTTTTTTTTTTTTTTTTTTTTTTTTTTTTTTTTTTTTTTTTTTTTTTTTTTTTTTTTTTTTTTTTTTTTTTTTTTTTTTTTTTTTTTTTTTTTTTTTTTTTTTTTTTTTTTTTTTTTTTTTTTTTTTTTTTTTTTTTTTTTTTTTTTTTTTTTTTTTTTTTTTTTTTTTTTTTTTTTTTTTTTTTTTTTTTTTTTTTTTTTTTTTTTTTTTTTTTTTTTTTTTTTTTTTTTTTTTTTTTTTTTTTTTTTTTTTTTTTTTTTTTTTTTTTTTTTTTTTTTTTTTTTTTTTTTTTTTTTTTTTTTTTTTTTTTTTTTTTTTTTTTTTTTTTTTTTTTTTTTTTTTTTTTTTTTAAATTACTAATTAAATGAATTTACCAGTATTGGGCTAATCATTTTTTTGGGCTAAAAAAATACAAGATCCACTAACAGGGAAGTCTTATAAGTGCGTTGACGTAGTTGTTGCTTGGGTGGCTCCTTGCAACATGGTCTTTATAATGCAGGGCGAGTAATACGAGGGGTCTGACCAACCTCCACATACGGATTACTCTTGGATTGGCTTGCCATTCCTTAACGACGCTTGATGTACAACCGTGTGGGGTTTGTCATCTAGTCGGGTGTAACTTATGTTACACATTAACGCAGTTAATAACGTAGTAAAGCAGTTAATGTAGTAAAGCAGTTAAAACGTAGTAAAGCAGTCGATGTAGAAAGCAGTTATGTGGTTAAACGTGTGTAATGAAGTAATGCAGGATAGGCACATTTAGGGTGATTCATCCTAATTGATATGAAGTTGTTATGCAGTTTTGTGTGTTGTGCGTTGTGCCTAATGAGCTTGTCTAATAATGGAGAAATGTTTTAATTGGACAAATGCTTTTAAATTAAGTGTGATCTTACTTAGCTATTCTTATAGCTAACACTTGTTTCTTTAATGTGGTTGTTCCCTCAGGTTTAGCTTGATGGACTAGTGACGCAGGACTTATGAACTTGGGTAGATGCAATGAAGGAGCCTTAGCTACCCATAGTTGCTTATTATGGAGACTTTTGAATACATTTCATTTTGATGTCGAATTTATGTAATAATGTGTGAACGGTTGTTTAATGTTGGGCAACCGTTGGGTTTTTCATTTGAACTAATGTTTGATATGGCATGTAACACCAATAAAACGTAGAAACCGAAATGTTTTTATCGGTTTGACTTTTAAAGTCTTTTCTTCCGCAATTTAACACCGTTAGGTGAAAGTTTTTG
Organism: Erigeron breviscapus; assembly: GCA_034093135.1. NCBI lineage: Eukaryota > Viridiplantae > Streptophyta > Magnoliopsida > Asterales > Asteraceae > Erigeron > Erigeron breviscapus. The sequence goes on from CM067175.1 coordinate 10,920,674, forward strand.
AAAACCCATATTTTTAAATGTCGGGTGTTACAAAAAATTAAAGAAAAAAACTCATAAAACCTTATCTTCAAGTGCCATTGATAAGGTTCTTTCGTCAGCAATTCACAAACAGACTTTGAAAGAAGATTATAGTTGTACGTAGCAATTAAAAGTAAACCACGCTCAGTAAAAGTGAAGTGTCATGTGAAATAGTTTTTTGATCAGTGTTTTTATGACAGGTAGATTTTTTTTTTTAAATTACTAATTAAATGAATTTACCAGTATTGGGCTAATCATTTTTTTGGGCTAAAAAAAAACAAGATCCACTAACAGGGAATGACTTTATATATGGAAAGAATAACATATTTTTAATCTAAAAAAACAAATGTAATTATATTTATTTAAATGTTAAAGATAATCATAAAATTAATTTAAATCCAAAAAATAATAAAAAAAACTACATTTTACAAATATTAACAAACAATGTCATACACAAAAATATATAACTCATCTTATGTATAGATATATGATATGATTTGTTAAAGAGCAACTTAACAGTGTATAAATGTTCAAAAAAAAAAAATTAACAGGGCATAAAATATATAAAATAAGTCAAACATAGTTGCCACCTATTCCTTCTTTTCCGTATACAAATTCAGAAAATATATTAATATTTTAAGTCAAATGTAAACTTTCAAAGTAGTAAAGTACAACAACTTTCTGTAAACTTTCTATCTTCCCCATGTATGCATATATAAATGTGTAAACAATGAAGGGTCTTCTATTTAAATAAAAGAATTTGAAATGTTTTTTGTATTTTTTTTTAAATTGTCAAGGTATTTTAACCGGTTTATTTTAAATTGTCAGTGTATATTAACAATGAATATGAAGATACAACAAATTAACGAATAGGTACACTGTTCGACTTAGTAAGTGGACAGTTATATTATTTGTGGGGATAGCCAAAGACATTTTGCTTATAGTATATAAACCGATACATTACCTTCAATCCATCACCAAAGTACTTCCAATCTCATTACGATTATAAACATTTTACTGTATTTAATAAAAAAAAGTGTGGAAATCAATGGCTCGATTGTACGGCTGGACTGTGTCACCAAATGATCGTAGCTATGTATTCAGAAAGAGGGATATGCGAAAGATGAAGATTGAGAACATGAAGAAGGTGTTGAAACTTGATAAAGATTTCTTAGAGGAGGTTTATCGAATGGCTGCATGGAAAAACAACGTCACTGATGAGGCAAAGGAGTTAGTGAGGGTTCTTAGGGGTAGGTTTGATCCATACGTAATGACCCTGGATGATTTATCCAAGAAGGTTATGGCATGGATGTGGATGCCAACTCCGCATATGGAAACAGGGCATGTAAAGATCTTTTGGGGGGATGGTAAACATCGATGGTACCCGGCCAAGAAGTTATTGGAGTCAACTGACATCGAGTTGCTGCAGCAGATAACTCCCAACTACTTTGTAACAATATCCAAGAAGAAGCAGGATCGATGCAAGTTTTTAGTCCAGTTTGAGAATGAATTGGGGGTCAAGATCAAGGAGCTGAAGGAAAAGGAGGAACGAGCAGGTGATGGAGGATATGCATCGGAAGAAATGACTGAAGAGGAAGTGTGGGGTTATGACTGGTGATATGGTTTGCATCTTGTCACTTTCGTATTTTGATGTATTTAGTACTTAAAACTTTAAACTTATCTGTTGATGATACCTTTTGTAATATTTAATGGAGAACCAGCATCATAAATGCATGATACTTAACCTTAACAAGATCATTCTCAACACAACTTCTTCCATGCAGGACCTTCAAACACAGCTGCCACTTTTTAAATATTTAGTGGAGAACCAGCATCAAAATACTTAACCTTAAGCAAAAAAATAATTTTAGGTTTTATCTATAAATTTTTAAAACTACTGTGTAAAAACATTATCAGCAGCCCAACAGTTACAGTTAACCATATAAATGTCAAAAGTTCAAGATCAAGGAGCTGAAGGAAAAGGAGGAACGAGCAGGTGATGGAGGATATGCATCGGAAGAAATGACTGAAGAGGAAGTGTGGGGTTATGACTGGTGATATGGTTTGCATCTTGTCACTTTCGTATTTTGATGTATTTAGTACTTAAAACTTTAAACTTATCTGTTGATGATACCTTTTGTAATATTTAACGTATGGTTTATGACAATCAACGTTAATTTTTTAGCGTAAATATTATTTGTCGGTTTTTTGTCTATGTAATAGCTATATCTATAGAGAACTTAACGAGATATGTACACTACAAATATGTAAAATTAAACAATTCCATTTCAAACACACCATTGCTAAAGTAACAATTTACTTATATTTATTTTGTACCCCTTAAGAAAACACGATTTTACATAAAATAAACATTCATATTACAACTTTAAGTTCAGTGAATTAATTTAAAAACAGATAAGTACTGTAATTATCTAACTTAGTTCTTACAACCTAAAACCATGAAACATATGAAATTCTTACCTTTTCCTTAATTAGCAGATGAACTTCCAGACTCTCTTTTCTCATGAATTACCTTTTGCTCACCTACAAACAAAGACCCATACAAATTTATAAATATATAAAACATACACTAATATATAAGCTTTCATAATAATTAAACTTACTTGAAACAACTAAATCTTCACAAATTCCTTCGCTATTGAAAACATCAACAGAATAAGTGGTGGAGAACCAGCATCATAAATGCATGATACTTAACCTTAAAGCAAAAAATACTTACAAGCTGTAAAACCCAAATATATAAATTAACATGTAATTTATTATGAAAACATACATAATTACAAAAATTGTGCCATTAATAGTACAACACAGAATTAGATGTTTACCATATTTTCAGAAGTATCATCTATTGTGTTAACTAAACAACTCTTACCACTAGCAGTTCTGTTTAGAACGTTGCTAAAGTACTCCAAATACTTATCAGTATATATTTGAATATCAAAACTCACATTCTTTCTCCAACTCAAACATAGTCTCCTAGGATCGGAATATCTATGTTTTTTGATTAAATCATTCAAGTCAGAATAATTAATTTTGAACAACTGATTACCGATTTTCGAAAGAAACACAAAGTTTCTAACATTCTTCTCATCAACCAACTTGTGGTCCTGATGGTGTGAGGTGTTGTATCTAACAGCTTTTTAGATGCTTATTAATATAATTTCCAACGTTCCAAAAAATAATTTTAGGTTTTATCTATAAATTTTTAAAACTACTGTGTAAAAACATTATCAGCAGCCCAACAGTTACAGTTAACCATATAAATGTCAAAAGTTCAAGATCAAGATCAACATTCCACTGGCCCGTTGATATGATCAACAGCCAAGTAGTATGAGTTAGGGGTGTTCAAAACTATCCGTATCCGAATCCGTTATCCGAAAATCCGAAAATCCGAAATTTCATATCCGAAATCGGATATCCGAAATTTCGGATATCCGAAATTCGGATATCCGAAATTTGATTTCGGATATCCGAAATTTCGGATATCCGAAATTTCGGATTCGGATAGTAATTTTTGAAAATTTCGGATATTTCGGATATCCGAAATATCCGAAAACCTTATTTTTTATATTTTTTCCAATATTTTACTTTTTATTATCCGAAACTATCCGAAAATATCCGAAACTATCCGAAAATATCCGAAACTATCCGAAAATATCCGAAAATCCGAAATCTATATTCATATCCGAAAATATCCGAAATATCCGAAAATCTATATTATTTTCTTAAAGTTCGGATATTTCGGATATCCGATTTCGGATATCCGAAAATTTCGGATATCCGAACTTCGGATATCCGAAATTTCGGATATATGTTCGGATATTAAAAACCACTATCCGAAATTTCGGATATCCGAAATTCGGATATCCGAAACTTCGGATATCCGACTTTGAACACCCCTAGTATGAGTAGCCCAACAGAAATAAAGTATTTTAAGACTTCTAATCATTCGATATTCAAATTATAAATACTATAAAATATAAATATTCGAAAATAAGGTAGTATACATTTCTTCCAACTACATGAATTTTTTACGTTTTCAATATATATTGAAATATATATGATTCATACCATTTGTTTAAATAGAGAAATCATTGTCGAATAAGCATCGCTACTTTGTGATTTTTCTGTAAACCTTTTTACAATGCCTCTATATTTAAACTGATTGTTTGAAACAATCAAATAACTCATATTACGTGAATCACTCACATAGCTTATATATTCAAGACATAACTATTTGGTTCATATTACTCATTAACATGTCTTTTTTACTTCATACATTTTCACAATTTATTTGTTATTTTCATCTTTTATTCTTTCTTATTTTCTTATTTTATTCGTCATTGGTTAATAAAATGATATACTATTATATTTTACGACAATTTATAATAATTAATATATCGATTTAGGAAGGTTGAGGCATAATCATGATTGGTAAAATTTGGTTAAATTTATCATCTCTATTTTTCATATTGTAAAACATGATTGAGGCATAATCATGATTGTTATCAGTGTAATTCGTTTCTTATGGTATCTCATAATCAAAATAAAGCTACTCAAAGATTGAAACATCAAACGCCAACAAAGTATCCAAAATATTATTACCATACATTGTTTTTTCACATCCATTCATTTATGGGGAAAAAAAAGAAGATAAACTCACATGTCGTGAGGTTTAATTTCGAACAACTGTTTGAATTGAGCTTCCTTGTTTGACGTGAAGTATGGGAAACTGGCATTCTTCAGAGCATCCTTGGCTGATTCAACTCTTGAAGCAGCCTCCATAACAAGTTGTTTTGTGCTCAATTTGTCGTCCTCATATGATGCCATTTGATGAAACATCTTTGCCTCTGCTTCCTTTGTGTTTGCAGTGAGTATAGTATCCAATAGTTTACCAAACTCTGCACTTTTAAGTAGGGTTTTACAAACATATGGGATAAATTCTGATATCAACTCGGCACATTTAGTATACATATTTTCTACATCAGATTTCTTCCTGTCGATTATCTTGTATTTCAAACTTGTTAGCTCTTCTTGCATTGTTGTAAGTGCATCCGATATGGTTTTTGTTTGCTGAAGGTCCACATTCAATAGCTCCTCCAAGTGACTACTGTCTTCTTTCAACTGTAATTAGTCATTTTTTAAATTTTACTATATAATAAATGTAAACATATTTTTATTTACCAATGCAATATATTAATTTATTATCTTGGTTTACCTTCTCCAATTCTGCTTTGCATCTTGACAGTTCTTGCTCCATTTTATGTAATTTCGTATCCATCACATTCCCAGACACAGCAGCAGCAAACATGGCCTTATTATATAGTTGAGACAAATCTGAACATTACTTTCTAGCATCGGTGTCAACGAAACTAATGGTATCATTGAGTCAAATATTCGGAATATTCCCATAACATATATAGAGTTCCATAAATTAAGGTTGTCAATACCCGACCTTACATGAAATCGACTTGAAACCGACCCGAAAACCGGGTTAGGGTTGTGAAATCTCATTTCGTTGTCCCGTCCACCTAATTTTTTTTGGTTTGGGTCGGGTTAAAGTTTCGAGTTAACAGGTCAACCCGCCAACCAAAAAATATTTTTAATTTATATAATTTTAATTGTAGGTTGACCCACCAACTCCTCTGACCTAACAACCCACAACCCACCAACCGAAAATAAATTCGCCAACCCACCATCCCATGACCGGAAATCAACCCACCAACAAACAAAACAAATAATAAAATAAAATGATAGATAAAAGAATCCACCACCAAGATTCGTAAAGGACAAGCCACCGGAATCTAGGATAAAGGAAACACTCCAACCCACCACTATGTTTGATAAAGGTCTAGCCACCACAAACACAGATAAAGGAATCGAAGATTTTGGATCTCACCACTATATTTGATAAAAGACGAACCACCACAAATATAGATAAAGGGACCACTTCAAACCACCAAGATCAAAGATCCATAAAGGTAAATGAAGATTTTTGGATAAGAAATATAGGCTGCTCTATTAATTTTCATTCAATCAATCAAGTCTGATTTACAATGAGAAATAAGCCCCTATTTATAGTCACATATGCTATTTCCTAGGAATTAACGAAATAAAATAAATAAAAGGCTGTCATGGGCAAAGGACAACCACTAATTTATCAACCAATCGGAAATGGACAGACAAAGCTTCTAGAAAGGTTCCTTCTACACAAGGGCCCACAAACCGTTAGGATTAACGTTGTCACACGCTCCTCCCTTATCATCTTCGACAGCTGTCATTCCTTCTTTATTGGGACCACAAACAAGTGACTGGAACAAACTTTATTTGGAAAACTGGAAACAAAAATCTGGAACTTTCACTGGAAACCTAGATCTGGAGCATCCATCTGGAGACTAGACTGGAGCTGGTCACTGGAGTGCTTCAGTGGATATCTTCACTGGTGGATCACTGCTGGTTGTCACTGGAGACTCTTTCCACTGGAGAAGTGTGTTACCACTTGTGACTGGACTCTTGTCTAAAATGGGCTATTGCTGGCAGAATTAGCATGGCCTGCTCAGATGACATTATTAGTTCAGAACCCTCCTTCAGTTCAGATGAGTTCTTCAGTTCAGTGAATCTGGACGTTTCCGCATCATTCTCCTCCTCAAAAAAGGGACTTGTCCTCAAGTCCTCGAGGTACTCATCCTCCAGATAAGGCATCAGATCCCCAACATTAAAAGTACTTGAAATTGCCATCTCTCCAGGTAGCTCAACTTTATAAGCATTATCACCATACCTCTCCAGAATCTTGAATGGTCCTTCAGCTCTGGGCATCAACTTGTTCTTCCTTCTTGCTGGAAATCTTTCTTTTCTAAGATGCACCCAAACTAGATCACCTGGAGCAAAACTGGACTGCTTTCAATGCTTGTTTGCTCTTGCCTTGTAGTCTGCATTAGTCTTCTCAATTCTGGCCTTCACTTGCTGGTGAATTTTCTTGATTTCTTTTGCTCTGGCCTCAGCTTCAATACTTGCCTTTGGTTCAATCGAAAATGGAATCAAGTCAATCGGAGTTAAAGGATTGAAACCATAGCAGATTTCAAAAGGTGATTTACTGGTGGAATAATTAGGAGCTCTATTGAAGGCAAACTCAGCATGAGCAAGCTTCAGATCCCAATCTTTTAGTGTCTTTTTCACCAGTGTTCTCAACAGCATACCAATTGTACGATTAGTGACTTCAATTTGTCCATTAGTTTGGGGATGATGAGACGTACTGAACATTAATCTGGTACCCATCAGTCTCCATAAGGTCTTCCAGAAATAACTCAGAAATTTTACATCTCTATCTGAAACAATTGTCTTTGGAATCCCATGCAAACGAACAATTTCCTTGAAAAATAAATTTGCCACTGCTGAAGCATCATTTGTGGTGTTGCAAGGAACAAAATGTGCCATTTTTGAAAAACGATCAACAACCACCATTATTGAATCTTTTCCCCTCTGGGTTCTGGGCAGTGCAACAATGAAATCCATGCTAAGATCTTCCCATGGCTGGTTTGGAACTGGAAGAGGAGTATACAATCCTTTATGAAAAGTTGCCTTTGCCTGGTGACAGGTTGGACAACAACTGATAATATTCTGAACATCCTTCAGTAAACTTGGTCAGTAGAAGTGTTCAGTGGATATCTTCACTGGTGGATCACTGCTGGTTGTCACTGGAGACTCTTTCCACTGGAGAAGTGTGTTACCACTTGTGACTGGACTCTTGTCTAAAATGGGCTATTGCTGGCAGAATTAGCATGGCCTGCTCAGATGACATTATTAGTTCAGAACCCTCCTTCAGTTCAGATGAGTTCTTCAGTTCAGTGAATCTGGACGTTTCCGCATCATTCTCCTCCTCAAAAAAGGGACTTGTCCTCAAGTCCTCGAGGTACTCATCCTCCAGATAAGGCATCAGATCCCCAACATTAAAAGTACTTGAAATTGCCATCTCTCCAGGTAGCTCAACTTTATAAGCATTATCACCATACCTCTCCAGAATCTTGAATGGTCCTTCAGCTCTGGGCATCAACTTGTTCTTCCTTCTTGCTGGAAATCTTTCTTTTCTAAGATGCACCCAAACTAGATCACCTGGAGCAAAACTGGACTGCTTTCAATGCTTGTTTGCTCTTGCCTTGTAGTCTGCATTAGTCTTCTCAATTCTGGCCTTCACTTGCTGGTGAATTTTCTTGATTTCTTTTGCTCTGGCCTCAGCTTCAATACTTGCCTTTGGTTCAATCGAAAATGGAATCAAGTCAATCGGAGTTAAAGGATTGAAACCATAGCAGATTTCAAAAGGTGATTTACTGGTGGAATAATTAGGAGCTCTATTGAAGGCAAACTCAGCATGAGCAAGCTTCAGATCCCAATCTTTTAGTGTCTTTTTCACCAGTGTTCTCAACAGCATACCAATTGTACGATTAGTGACTTCAGTTTGTCCATCAGTTTGGGGATGATGAGACGTACTGAACATTAATCTGGTACCCATCAGTCTCCATAAGGTCTTCCAGAAATAACTCAGAAATTTTACATCTCTATCTGAAACAATTGTCTTTGGAATCCCATGCAAACGAACAATTTCCTTGAAAAATAAATTTGCCACTGCTGAAGCATCATTTGTGGTGTTGCAAGGAACAAAATGTGCCATTTTTGAAAAACGATCAACAACCACCATTATTGAATCTTTTCCCCTCTGGGTTCTGGGCAGTGCAACAATGAAATCCATGCTAAGATCTTCCCATGGCTGGTTTGGAACTGGAAGAGGAGTATACAATCCTTTATGAAAAGTTGCCTTTGCCTGGTGACAGGTTGGACAACAACTGATAATATTCTGAACATCCTTCAGTAAACTTGGTCAGTAGAAGTGTTCAGTGAGGATTTCTCCAGTTTTGTTAATGCCAAAATGGCCAGCTAAACCCCCTCCATGTGCTTCCCTTATCAGTAAATCTCTTATGGAACCCTTTGGAATACATAACTATCAAACAACCAAGGTCTACCCAATAAAATATGACAAGCATCCATAGGAACAAAATGTGCCATTTTTGAAAAACGATCAACAACCACCATTATTGAATCTTTTCCCCTCTGGGTTCTGGGCAGTGCAACAATGAAATCCATGCTAAGATCTTCCCATGGCTGGTTTGGAACTGGAAGAGGAGTATACAATCCTTTATGAAAAGTTGCCTTTGCCTGGTGACAGGTTGGACAACAACTGATAATATTCTGAACATCCTTCAGTAAACTTGGTCAGTAGAAGTGTTCAGTGAGGATTTCTCCAGTTTTGTTAATGCCAAAATGGCCAGCTAAACCCCCTCCATGTGCTTCCCTTATCAGTAAATCTCTTATGGAACCCTTTGGAATACATAATTATCAAACAACCAAGGTCTACCCAATAAAATATGACAAGCATCCATTGCAAGGAACAAAATGTGCCATTTTTGAAAAACGATCAACAACCACCATTATTGAATCTTTTCCCCTCTGGGTTCTGGGCAGTGCAACAATGAAATCCATGCTAAGATCTTCCCATGGCTGGTTTGGAACTGGAAGAGGAGTATACAATCCTTTATGAAAAGTTGCCTTTGCCTGGTGACAGGTTGGACAACAACTGATAATATTCTGAACATCCTTCAGTAAACTTGGTCAGTAGAAGTGTTCAGTGAGGATTTCTCCAGTTTACCATACAACTGGTGTTTTCTCAGTAATTTAAACACACTTCTTAAATGATTAACATGTTCAACTTCAGTTTTAGAATATACAAGAATATCGTTAAAGTAAACAACAACAAACTGACCAATAAGTGGCCTGAGGACTTCATTCATCAGTCTCATGAAAGTACTAGGAGCATTAGATAAACCAAAAGGCATTACTAACCATTCATAAAGGACTCCTTTAATTTTGAAAGCAGTCTTCCATTCATCCCCATCTTTCATTCTAATCTGGTGATAACCACTTCTGAGATCCACTTTAGAAAACACACTGGAGCCATGTAACTCATCAAGCATATCATCCAATCTGGGAATGGGATATTTATACTTAATAGTTATATTATTTATGGCTCTGCTATCAACACACATTCTCATCGAACCATCTTTCTTTGGGACCAGGAGAGCTGGGACTGAACAAGGACTCATACTTGCTCTCACATAGCCTTTAGCAACTAATTCATCAACCTGCCTTTGCAACTCCTTTGCTTCAGTAGGTGAACATCTATAAGCAGCTTTGTTTGGGAGAACTGAACCTGGAACCAGGTCAATCTGGTGTTCAATACCTCTTACTGGCGGCAAACCTTTAGGTAGGTCTTCAGGGAAAACATCAGTGAATTCCTTCAATAGAGACTTCAGGAGACTGGGGACTCCAGTGAACTCCTTATCTTCAGTACGTTCAAGAACCAGTACATCATGACTGAAGTACCTCCAGTGAGTTCTTTTTCAACTTCAGTTTGGGACATAAATAAAGACTTGTTGGGCTGGTCTTTCTTATTAATTTTCAATAACTCATTGGGTTTCAAAGAAGTCAAAGTGACCTTCTTACCACTTACAAATAATGAATAAGAATTCATACGACCATTATGAAATACATAATTATCAAACAACCAAGGTCTACCCAATAAAATATGACAAGCATCCATAGGAACAACATCACAAACAATCTTATCTTGATAAACAGATCCAATGGAAAAAGGAATAGTAACTTGTCGATTAACTTTTACCTCAGATCCTTCACTGAGCCATTGCAACTTGTAAGGACGAGGATGCTTTACTGTAGGCAGTTCCAGTTTCTCTACCATGTAAGTTGATGCAGCATTAGCACAACTTCCACCATCAATGATCAGATTACACACCTTGCCTTTAACAGTACATCTGGAATGAAAAATATTCTCTTGTTGGGTAGTATCAGTTACAATTTCATCAGCATGCATCAATCTTCTTACGACCAACATTTCTCCAACATCTGCACCTACATATGCCTCTTCACTTTCATCTTCATCATACACTGGTTCACCTTCTTCAGTATCAACATCTGGTAAGCTTTCAATCTCCTTAGCAGTGAGCGCTCGCTGGTTGGGACACTGTGCCTGGAAGTGACCAAAACCATGACACTTAAAGCATTTTCTTCCAACTGGTTCTTTTGTTCCTCCAGTTTCCTTTTCTTTTCCTCTGAAGGACTTCTGACCAGTTTCACTGGGCTTAAGAACTGCTTGACTGGAACTGGAAGAAACCTTAGTGAAAGGTTTGTACTGGACCTTCTTCTTCAGTTGCTTTTCAATCTAGAGGGCCAGTTTGCAAGCACCTTCATAAGTCCAGATGGGCTGCAGTTCTATCTTCTCAGTAATGGTAGCATTCAACCCACCAAGGAATCTGGCGATAGTATGCTCTTCAGTTTCTTTCACACCAGTTCGAGTCTTCAGTTGCTCGATTTCTCTAATATACTCCACAACCTCTTTAGTACCTTGCTTCAGATTATTCATCAGAAGATACTGGTCTTGTTTGTACGACTGAGGAACAAACCTTTTCTGCATAACTTCTTTCAGCTTAGACCAGGTCTTAATTTTACTTTTACCCTTGTACTCTCTTTCAGCTTTCATGTTGTCATACCAGGATGAAGCATACTTTTTCAACCTAATAATGGCAACCTTAAAACTTTTCTTATCATCATAACCTTTTATTTCCACTATCCTATCCATAACCTGAACCCATTCAAAATAGTCTTCAGGGTTAGAGGAACCAACAAAATCTGGTGGATCTATCTTAATATCTTTAGTATCATCAACCTTATGTCTCCTTCGTCTTCTCCTAGACTGATTAGACTCATCAGAATCACTAGAAGATCTGGGTGTACTATCAGATCTCTCACTAGGACCTTGAGATTCAGAATCTCTTTCACTGGCAACAACATGTTCTCTATTAAGTCTTAAACCTCCGTCTTCTAACATACTAACAACCCTACCAAGTGCTTCTTGGAGATCCTCAATCTGTCTATCTCTTCTAGCATTATGAGCTTCTTCTAGAGTCATATTTCTTCTAAAAGCCATTAATATTCAACAATATGACACTAACAATAGCAGATCTAAACAAAGGACAAACAAACTCCAACAAACTAACAACAAAACCCACGGATTAAAAGATTAAGAAACCTTTTGGAAACCTGGCTCTGATACCAATTTGATGCGTAAATCATGCGACAAACGACAGCGGAAGACTATTTTTGGTATTTTCTGAATTTTATGAATCAAAACAAACAAAACAAAACAATAAAATAAAATGATAGATAAAAGAATCCACAACCAAGATTCGTAAAGGACAAGCCACCGGAATCTAGGATAAAGGAAACACTCCAACCCACCACTATGTTTGATAAAGGTCTAGCCACCAGAAACACAGATAAAGAAATCGAAGATTTTGGATCTCACCACTATATTTGATAAAGGACGAACCACCACAAACATAGATAAAGGGATCACTTCAAACCGCCAAGATCAAAGATCCATAAAGGTAAATGAAGATTTTTGGATAAGAAATAGAGGCTGCTCTATTAATTTTCATTCAATCAATCAAGTCTGATTTACAATGAGAAATAAGCCCCTATTTATAGTCACATATGCTATTTCCTAGGAATTAACGAAATAAAATAAATAAAAGGCTGTCATGGGCAAAGGACAACCACTAATTTATCAACCAATCGGAAATGGACAGACAAAGCTTCTAGAAAGGTCCCTTCTGCACAAGGGCCCACAAACCGTTAGGATTAACGTTGTCACACGCTCCTCCCTTATCATCTTCGACAGCTGTCATTCCTTCTTTATTGGGCCCACAAACAAGTGACTGGAACAAACTTTATTTGGAAAATTGGAAACAAAAATCTAGAACTTTCACTGGAGACTTAGATCTGGAGCATCCATCTGGAGACTAGACTGGAGCTGGTCACTGGAGTGCTTCAGTAGACATCTTCACTGGTGGATCACTGCTGGTTGTCAGTTGTCACTGGAGACTCTTTCCACTAGAGAAGTGTTACCACTGGTGACTGGACTGGTTCAGTGAACACTTGTCTGAAATGGGCTATTGCTGGCAGAATTAGCATGGCCTGCTCAGATGGCATTATTAGTTCAGAACCCTCCTTCAGTTCAGATGAGTTCTTCAGTTCAGTGAATCTGGACGTTTCCACATCAATGTCATTGTATTCTGTATATGGTAGCCTTTATACGGTATGGTTCCTTGTAAATAAAATCCATTATATTCATCAAAAAATAACTTTGTACATTAAAAATTAGCGACACCATACTCCTGGATGATTCTTTGTAAGATTGTATCAGGGATAACCCCTTCTTTAAGCATTTGGCTATACATTGACTTGGCATCACCTAATCTCCCAACCTTACAGTAACCATGTATCATAATCCCATATATTATAACATCCGGCAACAAACGCCTTCGTAAAGCATCATTAAATACTAATAATGCTTCCTCCATTAATCCCCGTTTGCAAAGACCGTCAATCAAGATACTGTAGCTCACAATATTTGGAGAAACATTGTTCTTGACCATCATTTCATGTAATTCAAGAGCAGTTTGCATTTTGAAGTTTTTAAAATGGCCATCTGTTAAACTACTGTATGTAACTACGTTAGCTTCTAAACCCTTTTCTAACATAAGTGAAAATAGCGACATTGCATCTTCAACTTTACCTTCTTTGCAGTATGCATCAATCAAGATCGTGTAAGTAACGGCATTAGGTTTTTGTCTCCAAAGATCCATCTCTTTGTAAAGTTGAAAAGCTTCATTTAACATCTGCAAAGAGCAATAGCCACTGATCATTGTGTTATAGGTCATAATATCAGGTTCAGGTCCACACTTCTGAACATACTTGAAGAGGTCCAATGCCTTTCCTAATTCGCCACTTATAAAAAGACCGTTTATCAAAACATTGTAAATAGCAATATCAGGTACAACTCCGTTCTTGATCATCAGCTTAAGAATCCATAATCCAATTGTAACATTCTTTTCTTTACAAAATCCATCTATAAGGGTGCAATATGTAACATTATCAGGTGAAAGCCCACTCTTCAAAGCTTTAAAAAGGAGAATCAATGCCTCGAGTAGCCTTCCTGACTCGATAATTGCTTTGATCAGCACCGTGTAAGTAACTATGTCAGCTTTTAGATTATATGTACCCATTTCAATGTACAATTTCACAGCATCCTTCATTAGCTTCAATTTACAGAAACCATCAATCAAGGTATTGTAAGCAACTATACTAGGTTCTAAATTATTGTTAAGTGAGTGATAAAAGAATCGAACAGCGTCATGCATCCTACCTTGTTTTGTAAGACCATTTATAAGCGTACTATATACTGTTGCATCTGGAGTATGACCAAAATTTACCATTTCATCATATAACCGGAACCCATATCTTAAATTCCCAGATTTGCACATGCCATCAATAAGACTGGTATAGACTAAATCAGATGGCTCGAGACCCTGTTTCAAAACTTGACCAAAAATGCCAATGGCCTCATGAACCCTCCCATTTAGACACATTCCATTTATAAGGATGCCATACGTAACTATACTTGGCTTGATCCCCAACTTGAGCATTTTTTTGTATACTCCAAAACCTTTTTCTAGATTTCCCTGTTTTACATATGCATCTATCATGGAGCTAAGAACCACCACATCTAAAATAATGCCTTTATCTAATGCAATCAAAATTACTTGATTCCCTTCCTCCAACTTGCCTGCCCTGAAAAGACCATCAACCAAAATACTATATACAACTAGGTCAGGGGTGATTCCCTTTACTAGCATCAGATCATAAAGTCGAAACGCTTCTTCTAGTTTTGATTCCTTACAATATGCTTTCATTAACGTGCTAAATGTTACCACTGTCGGTTTTGGACCTATCTCTATCAGTAAAGATAAGAAGTCGTGAGCAACACCTAAACACTTGTCATTGCAAAGACCTTTCATGATCTTATTACAAGTAACTACATTAGGAACAAACCCTTTTCCAATAATATCTCTATGGAACTCAAATCCTAAACTTGCCTCACCCTTCTTGAAAAAAGTACCTGTAACATACCCGTATAGATTCAAACTTAAATCCTTAAAACAATCATCACTACGAAATACCTGATACACACCTGTTAGCATATCAATCTTCTTTAAATCAATCAAACAGCTCGACATTTTCATCAACGCGCATTGTGACACAGGAATACCGACCCTGGACATCCGAAAAAAGATGTCAACTGCCTGGCCAACCTTCCCAACCCGACAATAACTATCAATCAAAAAACTATAAACAGTGGTGGCATTCGAATCATAGGTCCCAACACCCACATAAAAAGCATCAAAACAATCAAAATGCCCAACTCTTTGAGTCATTTTATCAAACGCCTTGCGTGCATGATCAAACATTCTTTTTCTAACCAGCAAATGTACAAGACAACAAAAAGATTCAATCTTTTGATCATGTAAACCTATATAATGCTCACAACATTCAAAGAACCGAATTGCTAAAGCGGGCCTTTCACGTAAACTATACAGAATTGGTTCTACATCGTGAGGTTTCAATTTAGAGATAAAAGAATGGTTAAACAAGTGTTGGGAATGGTTATTTTGTTGTAATGATGACGATGATGGTAAAAATGTAGAGTAAAAATGTATTGATGAGATTAACCTAAGGAACTGGGGAAGATTTTTTACCTTGGTGAACGATGAAGAACAAGGTCTGTAAAACAGCATTATATGTTCTAAAGCTGTGAAAATGTTTCCATAAAGTGTTGCAAGAAAAAAAAAACCTTAATGTGTTGTGTTTTAAGAGGTTTAAGGATCCATCAACCAGGGTTTTAATCATCCGCGCAATTTTAACTTTTTTCGTGAATAATCTTGATGTCTTAAAAGACAACCCTATTTTTTCTTTATATTTTTTCGAGGGATAGTATATTTTCTTACAATATCTTTATAAAAAAAATTTTATCAACAAAATTCATACTTATGGTAAAATCAAATGATAGAGTAAATCAAAATTTAAAATATGACATGAGTTCATGGTAAATTATACATGTCTATAAGAACTCGTAATGATAACTAACTAACTACTAACTACCAGTGTTGTCGGTTCGACCACAAACACTGAAATGCATCAATCTTAATAGCATTTTTACGAAAATAAATGTTGATTGGTCGATCTACTTGAAATGTTTTTGAGATCAAATCGGTATGATTAAAAAAAACTGTTACAGTACAGTGATATATTCTTTTTAACGGTATATTATTCTACTCTTACATATTTGTAGTGTATATCTACACCTATATATATTCGTTTTAACGGTATATTATTTTACTCTTACATTAAATGTCTAGAATGAAACTTATGACTCTCGAAAAACTCTTTATTAATCTACTATGGAAATGAGACTCGAACCATTTATTTGTAGGAAAAAAGGGGTCCTGCTATAGGGACACCCCGGATTCGGCAAAAACACCCGACATACGTGCCGTATGTATTATGACGCAGCGTATTGTTGGGTCCCGCTGTCAGAAGGCATAACTATACGGCCCGTATGGACGAAACGCCAAGTATGCTGGGTGTTTATTTAGCAATGAAATGACACGTTTCATTCTCTGACAATTCAGAGAATTACACGTTTCATTCTCTGACAATCCACGTGTCGAAATCTATTATACGGGTCGTATAAAATGTAAACGGGACGTATCATTAAAAAGTCGTTATATACGTGGCGTTTAACTTATACGGTCCGTATTATTGTTAAACGGCCCGTAAGGGACTATATTACCCGTATTTCTTGCTTATTTATTAATTTACCAATTTAAGTACCAGACCGAACTCTTTTTGTTACACTTTAGCATTTTTTTCTTTGCGTTGGTACACCCTTTCGTTATTGAAATCTTTTTATAACGACTGTTGTAGTTAGTTATCTCATTGATCGAATTTGAACCCGGAACTTCTAGTGAGGCAAAACTTCTCACCATCCTCTTGAACCACTAGACCAAGCGTTTATTGGTAAGCATTATGAAAACCTATAAACTAAAATCTTGTTTTTTATGATTTCCAGTATTTTACACATCCAGTTATAGTTAAACGTCTTTGCTATTACAATATTGTACCATTTGAAAATCACTATATCTCGGTTGATAAAACCATTAGTCGGTATCTACTTATACATGTTGAAAAATTCGAAACGAAAGCCTGATATGATGAGAAATTTGATACTTCTATCAACACCTAGATTTTTTTTTTACCAAAAGGTGAATGATATATATTAAACCAAACATATGTACATATAAATGTTATCAGTACACTAGACAGACCCATGTACTAACATGTATACACCTACAATTCAGACTCTACCCATATTCAAACAAATACAGCTCAACATACTAATCAATATCAATGCCTAATATAAAATCCAATCTCCCCAGTCCAGAGTAGGACCAAGTAGTCTCATCTTTCACGACTCACTATTCCTACTCGCAAGCACTAGAAGATACAAATATTCAATCAGACCTCTTCAATTTTGTTCATCAAATCTTGGCTTTACACCCCAAATCTGAAACTCCCTAACCACATTAGCAGTTTTCCTTACTCTCAATCCCATGAGCCTTAATTGTACAGCTTCACTAATACCCTTAATAATGGCAACTTCACTCCTCTCTACTCCATCAAATATTCTCTTGTTCCTCTCTTGCCAGATATAATACACTGTGGCTCCCAAAATAAGCCTACCTACAATACTAGCAATAGAATTATTGCTAGTATTATGACACAATGCAACCATAGTATGTACCATACCTTTCCAGTCCCCATTAATTCCCTTCAGCGAACTCTTCTTTAACATTTTATCCCAAACAGTCTTGGAGAATCTACACTGGAAAAATTATGTGAATCTGCACACTCCTTGTAGAGATAACATTTCATGTTGTCATCATTTTTCCACTTCATTATTCTGTCTTGTGTTTAAAGTTTCTCTTATATTGCAAGCCATAGTATAAACATATGACTAGGTATCAACACCTAGATTGAACTTTGTGCAAGTAAAAATGGATGAAATATTTAATGTTTGGTTAAAGTATCCAGATGTGTTCTACATTAATTCATATTTCACCCATATGGATTTGCAAAAGTGTCAAAGAGCTAGTTATAAGAAATTTCAATGCTTCGGAAATGCTTTTAGAGTAGAAATCAATGCTCTAATATTTCATCACTAACAATTATTGAGCAAATTCATATTGTAAACAAAGTAACACATCTAAGAAAATAATCTCAACATAATTGTACCATTATTGAAGGAAAAATCCGTCCAACTCTTCGCATAAACAATAAACGATACACAAATCATATGATGTTCTAAAAAGATTCGGCCGACATAAAATGTCTAACGTGCAGGCGACTTAGATGGGGATCGAATCTTTGGGTGACATGACTCAATAAAAGGGGTAAGGCCATCACAAGTCCGTTTAATCTCCTTGAATATACCTTGCATCCATTGTTGCATATCGTCCATGAACGGTTTCAGAAGGGCCATATCCTGGTTGACGCGTTCCACATTGACCGATAAGGCAGTTATCTCGCGTTGAGTCTGATGGGGGAGACGCACCACGTGATAAGAACGCTGAGGGTGCTGTGGCGCCGGTGGCAGGTCGTCCCGCTGATTATCCTGCAGGGCATTATCCTGCACGACCGGCAGCTCATTACCCTCCAACACCTCCTCTATATGGACGGGGTTACTCTCCAACGGCGGCACGACCAACGGATCAGGCCCAGTCCAAGGATGGTTAAGTGAGCTAATCAAAACTGGCACATCGTCAATTTTCTGGATGATTTTCATCGAATACATCGTCTGTCTACCGTGAGCATAGGGGAGTATCGTGGGGATGGTGAGGGAATCCAAATGCGAATGCAAATCTAGGCTTTCAGCAATACGCGTGATAATGTGACCGCATACGATTGCCGCTCTGCTCTGCCTGCACTAACACAACTTGATTCACATACTAAGCCAACAATATTATAAAATCCTAACTTGGACAACCCCAATCCGACCCAAATGTATAAAAAGATTAATTGTGTATTCAGTACCTAAATACGCATTGAGATTGAGTCTCAACAAATCAGCTTTCATTACAATTTTCCTTTTACAGCCACAGATAATGCAGAAACTGTTGGAATTCGTCTGCCCAAGACACATATTAAATTGACGTGGCTAGTACGTGATGATCCAAGTCGGGTCATACCCAATAACAAGCTAGACAAACACTTATGATATTTATTTATATGATTTGATCTTTAAATAAATATCAATACTTGAAACATTTAGAAAGTGGTTTTCTAAATAATTGCACTTGAGATATGTAAATAAATTATATGGATGATTTATTATGAGAGAAATGTGAATATGTTTATTTGGCAAAATAAACATTTATGTGTGTTGTATATAATATGTAATATGTTACATAAGATATGTAACAAGTTATGTTGCATTTTATATACAAAATATAACAAGTAAGTGTGTTATAAAAAATTGACATACAAAATGTATGTGACCACCCATGTGGCCGTCCCCCCCCCCATGTGGTCTTGGAAGTGTATTTGATACACTTACAACACATGGACTAGGTGTGGTGCTTACAACACATCACATAGTTTGTATCACCAATTCTTACATGCATTTGTAAGACTACTTTTCTCTCAAAAAAACACAAGTGTAAAAAAACTTCTTCTTTTTCTTTTCTCTCTTGGTATTTTCGGCAACAAGGAGCAAAAAAAAGGGGAAGGCATTTCAAGTTTAAATCCTAGCACATTTGGGTGTTTGTTGATAGTTTGGGGTATACAAGCTTGAGGTTCTTCTAGGTTGAAGACTTGCCACTTCAAGATCATCATCTCCTTCATATCAACCTTCTCATAAGCTTGGAAGAAGGTAGTCTTCTAAAACACCCTATGGTTGTTGTTTTGATTGCATATTATTCATATACATGGATCCTTATTGTTTGGGTTTTCTTTAATAAGTTAAAATTTGGTTTTTAACTACATATAACACATTGAAATGGTTCAATATTCCGCTGCGTTTTTGATATTATATTGATAATATGACTTTGATAAAACCCAACAAGACCCAACAATGGCATCTAGAGCCGGTTATATGGATATATGCATCAAAAGTGATTTTTGTTTGGACAAAAACAAATTTTTTGGCCAAATTTTCTGCATTTTTTGGGCCAATATATATACACAAAAAGGGTTCTTTTTTTGTGTATTTTAGTGTCACAACTTAGCCAAAAGACCTTGTGATTGTTTGTGATGTGTGGATGTGTTTGCATCTTATTAATTATTCAATGGTTGTAATAGTTAAATAGGATTTTATTCATTCATTTGGTCATGTAATTTATTTATTCCATTTGGTATGTAATAAATAGATTAGTTGCATTTTTTATTGAAAATGTAATCTCCAAGAAGGCATAAAAGAGTTTAGGGGCTGTTTTGGAGGCCAAAAGGAAGAGTGAAGAAAGACATTCAAATCACATCACAAAAGGTTACTTGAAGCATTTGGATGCAAGATCAAGTGGGAGCTCAACTAACACAAAATTTTGTGTTACTTTGTCCCTTAGGTTGAGACCTTTTGACCCACTTGTTTCGGCTAACAAGTGTGGTCAAAATAGTTGGCTAATGTTGTGCACTTATTATTAT
>CM067175.1:10942433-11005005 GCA_034093135.1 Erigeron breviscapus
TCCTATTTATCAAAATATCTTAAACCTTATATATAGTATCTGAATATCTTGATTTAACTCTATGTATAGTATAAATTTATTTATTGAAAATATATTTTAATATTTTATTATATTATCATATGAAGTATAAACTAATTCTAATATTTAGGTTATAATTATTAAATATATAGTGGATATGATATTTTATAATTAAAAAATGATTAAATTCAATTTGCTTTATTAATAGATTGGACGGCAAATCCTTGTTGATATTGTGGATGACAATAATTTAGTAAAAGAATTGGTAAGTTGATTTATAATCATTTTATTTTATATTTGAATTTATATGAGGATTATTTTATTTCTAACTATAGATATAAATTGTGATGTATACAGATTTTACCTATATATTTCAAAAACCTTTTGTCAAGGCACTGTGAATTTATAACATTAATTGATTGGACGGGTAGTAAGTTTGATGTTTGTGTTGAAGAAGCTGGTTGTAATCGGATTAAAATTACTAATCATGGAGATTGGAGCATCTTCATTGAGACATCAATGAAACCAGACACAAGTAAAATATGTTTTAAGTTAGTGGACACAGATACTTTTGAAGTCATGTGTTTTGATGAAATTGGTTTAGAAACTCATGAAGACAATGATGGACAAGAAATCTATAAGAGATGTGTTGCTGAAGCTATGGAAGATACAATTCACGAACAGGTAATGAACATATTCATTTCATATTTCTAATTTTAAAAAGTATCTGATTATAAACAATTTTTTGATTTAAAAAACAGTTATTGGGCTTTTATTAAACTTCTTTGTTAATTTCTTTAATTTAAACATTTCATTTGGTTAATCTATCACAGTATGTTCCTATAATGTTCCTTGATGATTTTCATGAAGAGAGCAAAATTCTTCCGGATACAACTGCTTATATTATTGGTAGTAAGCATGAAGGCAATGTGCAGCTTATTTGGGAATATGAAGAAGCACCTATTGATATTAATCAGTTAGAAGAGAAAGGTATGTGGTTTGCTAACGGATTTCAGGGCAGGATATGGACAACTTTGTGTTATAAAAATCTTGTGTTACCTGGATATACACTGATGTTCAACTATCTAAAAGAGGAGAAGGTATTTCTCTTAGATGTTTTCAATTATGAAGGTATCTGTCTAGGATTGGCAGTACTAAAATGAATGTATTGTAATAAACTTTATCGCAACATTTTAAAATATAAAGGAGTAATTGATAACGGAATGTTCTTATATTCCTGTTTATATTTCTTTCAATCTGGATAGTATTTGATGGTATATTTCCACTTCAATATTGCTTTTATTTTTTTATTTTTTTTTATTTGGTTTGTGAAATATTGGCAATGTTTGTGTATGTTATTACTTTGATGATTTTGAGAATAAATGAACTTTGATTGATCTTTTTCAAAAAAATAAAACATATAATTTAAAAATGAGAAATGATTAATACTCCTAATATAATCTATACTCCCTTATAAAGAAAATCACCCTTTTTTCATCTTTTAACTTTCCGTCTTTGAAATACTTAAATTACGCATCTCTCTTATTAACTAATTTAAATATCTCCACATAATATACTCATAATACCCTTAATTAAATTAATCACTTTTACATTACCCTCATTAAATCAATTACTTTTAAAATAATAAACACATCGCTAGGTCACCAACACCGGCGTCATCCATCGTTGCCGCCACATTGCGCGGGTAACCTTCTCGTAGACAGCTAAAACTATTAGGACGATTTTTAGGAGGATTTTAGGAGGATAAATCATTTTCTTTTAAAAGATTTAGTTATAAGTAGAAGAAAAGATACAAATTTAAATTATAATTCTATCAATCAAAAAATTTAAATGTAATATAGTAATGCACTCGACAAGATCTATTTGAAATTAAGTTTAGATCCGACTATAAGATTCGTATCTTTTATTTCCATCTTTGTAATTATTGTTTATCAAATCGTTGAATTTTTTTAATAATAATGTATATATTCGTGTGGTGAATTATCTAGAAAGTTTGTCTAAACTTCTCGTGGACGCTAAAAGATTTGATGACTATCTAACTGAATAAAAATAATTAAATATTTATGAAAACCAAATATTTATCTGAATTATGAATTTTTTTATTTTTATCTGAATAAAAGATTATGAATTTTTTATTAGTAATTGTAACACCCCAAGCCGAGGCTCGAAATATCACGGAAAATCATATAGCTCAAGGTGGAATTATCAACAATGTATGCATGCTTACAATCAATCGAAAATGCATCAATCATAACTCAACAATCACAATACGATGAACATGAACCAACAATCAATATTCGACAAACATGAGCCAACAATCAATATCAACACCAATTCTATACGTACATACACTTAAGAGGATTCTACTTTCTTCGAGTCCCAGATGCTTATATATAGGGTCACCCACAGCCTTCCCACCACATCTAAAACCCAATGAAGGCATAACCGACTTCCATGTATGTACGTCTATCCTAATATTTATGAAATACATAACCAACACCTAAACCAAGTAAATCAAACGAAATGAACCATCACATCAATCCAACAATCACACCAATCAATCAATCAATCAACAATGTAAGTAACCACGTCAATCCTACACTTTTCAGCCCGAATCTCAAGCGAGTAGGGAACTACGAAACTCACCTTGATCGGCAAAGAAGCTTAAGTCGAGTTAATAAAAGATTAATAGCGAGTATTGGGCCCCACGCGCTCACAACCTATCAAGCATGCCATATATCATAATGTCAACTTTATAATCATAAATAAGTTGGTTCCTTAGGTTTAAGTTGAGTCACGAACCCATAATTACTTTCTTAACATTACCGAGTGTGAAACATAACACTTTGACTCGACATTTTTAGAAATGTACAAAGATTCATACAAAATGAAGGTTACTACGAGAAACTAGACTCTCTTACGATTCCAACGATAGGTCATACGACTCATTTGGACTTATGGATCAAAAGTTATTAACGTTTGAAAACTGACGCGCGAAATTTCCAGAACATATCCACTGCGCCGCAGTGAGGCAAAGCCATGCCACTGCGCCGCAGTGGGCCAAAACGAAGCAAAAGGGCAGTGGTTTTCCACTGCGCCGCAGTGGGACAAGGTCCCTCCACTGCGCCGCAGTGGACAACTCCCTGCACCAGCACCAGCAGCTCCAAGTGCAGGAAAATGAACCAAAACCCCAAAACTCGACCCAAAACATACCAAAACGATTTGTAGGAGCTTGAAACTCATTTTGAAGCTTAACTAAGTGCCATTAAACATAAATACACATAACCCATTACAAATTTCCATTTCAAAACATCAAGAACACTACCAAATCATTCAACCCAAACCAAAACCCTAATTGAACCCTAATTTGAATTCGACCCGATTTAAGACTTGTAAATACTTTAAATCGACCAACAACATATAAATAAGCATAAATAGGTGAAGATGAGATGAATTTGACTCACCAAAACTCTTCCTTGAGCTCAAACCCGAAATTAGGTCAAAATGGGTAAAATGCAAGAACTTCAACCTTTGATTCTTCGTATAGACGATAATGTGGTATAGATTGACGATGATTCTAGTGTTATATCCTTTCCAAACACCAAGTCGATGATAGAGAGATGAAGAAATGAAATGGGTTTGCTTGCTTTTACTTGAGAGAAATGAGGAAAGAGATAGATAAGAAATAAGGAAAGGCAAAGGAAAGGATAAGGGGGGGGGGAGAAATGGGTCAAGGGGGCTGATGGGTCGTGGATGACCCACGGGCCGACCCGTTTCTCTTCACAACCAAATTACAATCGTTAGACATTTAAACACCAATCAAACATATTATCGACCCGAATATAACACATTGTCATTTAATTTACAAAACGACCCAATTAATTCATTAACTTAAATTGTTAGTCATATTACACGAAAAGTCAACGGGTCAAAACTCACGGATGTTACATTATTCCCCCGTTGAAAGAATTTCGTCCCGAAATTCAACAAAACACTAATTACTAATAAATGCGGATACTTAGACTTCATATGATCCTCTCGCTCCCAAGTGAACTCGGCTCCACGTCTAGCATTCCATCTAACCTTAACAATCGTGTAGCGTTTACTCTTGAGTTTCTTGTCTTGACGATCCAAGATCTCTACCGGCTCTTCAACAAAATTTAGGTTCGAATCCACCCTAATCTCGTCCATGGGCACATGATGTGTAGGGTCCGCCAAACACTTGCGTAGGTTGCAAATATGAAACACATCATGCACACCGCTAAGCTCTTGTGGTAATTCTAATCGGTAGGCAACCTTTCCAACCCGTTCAAGAATCTTGAAAGGACCAATATACCTTGGCGCAAGTTTTCCTCGCTTCACAAAACGTACAACACCTTTCCAAGGTGATACTTTCAAAAGTACATAATCACCAATTTCAAACTCGAACGGTCTCCGCCTCACATCGGCATACTTCTTTTGACGTTCACGGGCCAATTGTAACTTCTCCTTAATTTGAGAAATCACTTTTGTCGTTTCAACTACAATTTCGGCCCGATGAGTTGACTCTCACCAATTTCCGCCCAAGCTAGAGGAGAACGACATATCCTACCATACAATGCTCTAAAGGGTGCCATTTGAATGGTGGCATGATAACTATTGTTGTACGAGAACTCAACTAGCGGCAAATGATCTTCCCAACTTCCACCAAAATCAATTGCACAAGCCCTCAACATATCTTCAAGTGTTTGAATGGTTCTCTCGGTTTGCCCATCCGTTTGAGGGTGAAATGTCGTGCTCATGTCGAGTCGAGTACCCATAGCTTTTTGAAAGGCTACCCAAAAGTTTGATTTGAAACGGGCATCTCTATCGGAAATGATAGAAATCGGCACTCCATGTTTAGATATTACTTCCTTGATGTACAAACGAGCCAAAGTGTCAAATTTATCGGTTTCACGAATGGCTAGAAAGTGAGCCGACTTCGTTAACCGATCTACTATCACCCAAATCGTGTCACGACCGCTTCTCATCTTCGGTAGTTTAGTAATGAAGTCCATTGAAATATGTTCCCACTTCCATTCGGGCATCACCGGTTGTACCAACATTCCGGGTGGCTTCTTGTGATCGGCTTTGACTTGTAAACAAGTAAGACACTCACTCACATACTTAGCCACATCACGCTTCATGCCCGGCCACCAATACAAGTTTTTTAAATCAAAGTACATCTTATCCGACCCGGGATGGACCGAATAAGGCGATTGATGAGCTTCATTCATAATAAGTGTTCTTAAGTCACCGAAAATAGGAACCCAAAGTCTTTCAACCAAGTATAGCCCGTTATCACTCTTTCGGTCGAATTGTTGTTCCATGCCATCTAGGTTCTCGTTTCCAAAGTTTTCTGGTAGGGTGGCTTGAATTTGGGCTTCAATAATCCGGTCACGAATATTTGGCCCCATCGTGAGGCTCATAGCTCTAGCCCGTCTTGGTTTCACTCTCTCCTTCCTACTCAAGGCATCGGCTACTACATTTGCCTTGCCCGGATGATAACGGATGTCACAGTAATAATCACTAAATAGTTCAAGCCAACGCCTTTGCCTCATATTCAATTCACTTTGGTTAAAGATGTGTTGAAGACTTTTGTGATCAGTATAAATCACACATTTGGTGCCGTAGAGATAATGTCTCCAACACTTCAAAGCAAACACAACCGCTCCCAATTCAAATCATGTGTCGGGTAGTTCTTCTCATGCACCTTCAATTGACGGGAGGCATAAGCAATGACTTTACCCCTTTGCATAAGAACACAACCCAACCCTTGCCCCGAGGCATCACAATAAACAACAAAATCTTCAATTCCATCCGGTAGTGTCAAAATAGGAGCATCACATAGCATATCTTTAAGAGTTTGGAAGGCGTTTTCTTGTCTTTCGCCCCATTCAAAATTTCTCTCCTTTTGAGTCAAGAGAGTGAGTGGTTGTGCAATACGGGAGAAATTTTCAATAAATCTTCTATAGTAACCCGCCAATCCAAGGAATTGGCGAATCTCGGATGGCGTTTCGGGTCTTCTCCAATTCTTGACCGCTTCAATTTTGCTTGGGTCCACGTGAATACCATCCTTGCTCACTACGTGACCAAGAAAGTGGACTTCTTCCAACCAAAACTCACACTTGGAGAATTTTGCATACAACTTTTCCTTCCTTAGTAGTTCAAGCACCTCACGCAAGTGCTCAACATGCTCCTCCTTCGTCTTCGAGTATACAAGTATGTCATCAATGAACACAATGACAGACTTGTCTAAGTATGGTTGACACACCCGGTTCATCAGGTCCATGAACACCGCCGGTGCATTAGTCAACCCAAATGTTAGAAATCCAAAAATAGTGATAAATTGTAATCTAGATTAGAGGAATTTCTTGTTGTTAATTCATAGATAAATGATTACTAAGGTTGAGGGGCTAATTGTGACAATTAGCATAATTGTAGAATTAGACTATAAATAGCCCTCTCATACCTTAGAGATCATAACAAGAATAACAACATTACATAACAATTACACATTATCTTTATACCAGTGAAATCACACACAGTTACCTTTGATTCTCTCTCAAAACACACACAAACACCAAGAACACACACTATCCAAACCGCCATTGATGAATTGAATTCAGTGATAGAAATCGTGTTATAACAAGTGGTATCAGAGCTAAACATCAATCTGATGACGATCCATAACTGAATTCAATCACAAATTCAACAAAATCAAAATTATTTACAATTCTGTTCGTAATTTTTTACCTACTGGTTCATCAAAATTCACACTTCAAATCACATAAAATCACAGTTATTTGTTCACCAATAGATTCGTGGTTATTGATAACATAATCCTGTCAAGTTTCAAGTTCCAATTCAATCTATATCTCGAGATTGAATTTTGAGTTTTGGCGCGAATTTTGAGGGATTTGAATCTGTTGTGTTTTGTGCTGAATTTTGTTCATAAACTTGTTGCGGACATGAATTCAATCAGTTTGCAAGTGATTTCAAGTTCAAACTCCTAGTAATTCGAAAGTTATTGAAGCTTTAAAAAGTTGTCAATGGAGTTTTTCTGGAAAACTGATAAAATGAAGAAGATGACACCAAAACGATCTTCACTAGGACGATCTTCCTAAGATCGTCTTAGTCGCTTAAAGCTCGTTTTTCATTTTTGTGCATTGTGGCTTGTTAGACGATCTTCTCAAGTGTGTGTTGTGAAGTGTTTGTTTCTGGCTAATTAATCCGAAAGGATTGGTTTGGTCAATTCAAATACTTATAAGTTTTTGAGAAAGAAAACAAGACGATCTTCATCCAAGATCGTTTCATTTCCTAGAAACATAAGACGATCTTCACCAAGATCGTTTCATACCCTCGAAACCCAAGACGATCTTCATCAAGATCGTCTCATTTCCTTGAATAATTTCAAACCAAAATCACTTTAATTCAAGACCGTTTCACTTCAAGATCATTTCATTTCAAGATCATTTCATTTCAAGATCATTTTCATTTCAAGACCGTTTCATTTTCAAGACCGTTTCATTTCAAGATCGTTTCAAGTTCAATACTTAACCAAATTTCATCAAAATCCTAATACGATCTCACCCAAGACGATCTTACCAAAGGACGATCTTCTCAAGATCGTTTCATTTCCTGTTATTCTCAAGATCGATTTCTCAAGTGTGTGTTGTGAAGTGTTTGTTTCTGGCTAATTAATCCGAAAGGATTGGTTTGGTCAATTCAAATACTTATAAGTTTTTGAGAAAGAAAACAAGACGATCTTCATCCAAGATCGTTTCATTTCCTAGAAACATAAGACGATCTTCACCAAGATCGTTTCATACCCTCGAAACCCAAGACGATCTTCATCAAGATCGTCTCATTTCCTTGAATAATTTCAAACCAAAATCACTTTAATTCAAGACCGTTTCACTTCAAGATCATTTCATTTCAAGATCATTTCATTTCAAGATCATTTTCATTTCAAGACCGTTTCATTTTCAAGACCGTTTCATTCCAAGATCGTTTCAAGTTCAATACTTAACCAAATTTCATCAAAATCCTAATACGATCTCACCCAAGACGATCTTACCAAAGGACGATCTTCTCAAGATCGTTTCATTTTCTAAGACGATCTTCTCAAGTGTGTGTTGTGAAGTGTTTGTTTCTGGCTAATTAATCCGAAAGGATTGGTTTGGTCAATTCAAATACTTATAAGTTTTTGAGAAAGAAAACAAGACGATCTTCATCCAAGATCGTTTCATTTCCTAGAAACATAAGACGATCTTCACCAAGATCGTTTCATACCCTCGAAACCCAAGACGATCTTCATCAAGATCGTCTCATTTCCTTGAATAATTTCAAACCAAAATCACTTTAATTCAAGACCGTTCAAGACCGTTTCACTTCAAGATCATTTCATTTCAAGATCATTTTCATTTCAAGACCGTTTCATTTTCAAGACCGTTTCATTTCAAGACCGTTTCATTTTCAAGACCGTTTCATTCCAAGATCGTTTCAAGTTCAATACTTAACCAAATTTCATCAAAATCCTAATACGATCTCACCCAAGACGATCTTACCAAAGGACGATCTTCTCAAGATCGTTTCATTTTCTGTTCCTCTCAAGATCGTTTCATTTTCTGTTCCTCTCAAGATCGTTTCATTTTCTGTTCTTAATACAATTCAATTTTTCAAATCAAATCAATTTCAAAATGACTTCTCGTGAAGCATTGGCATTGGGTTCAGATACAAGACCTCCAGTTCTCTACCGTGGTTCCTATGGACTATGGAAGAAAAGATTTATGGACTTTGTGGAAAGTCAAACAAATGGTCATATGATGAAAGATTCCATCCTTAATAGACTTGCCGTTCATCGCCATCCCACTACTGATGCAATAATTCTAACTCCTGATCTTTTGAATGCTGAACAAAAAGATCGAACAGCTGCAGATAACAGAGCTAGGTCATGCTTATACAAAGCTCTACCGGATGGAATCTATGGCTCTGTTGATTCTTATGATACGGCCAAGGAGATTTGGGATGAGGTGGCTAGACAGATGGAAGGAGCTGACGTGACTTCGACGATAAGATTGACCAATATTTGACTGAGTTTGACAACTTCGCGAAATTGCCTAATGAAACTCTTGAAGCTGTCTACTACAGATTCTGCAATGTCATAAATGAGCTGAGGAAGAACAATGTCAAGAAAACAGAGATTGAGCTAAACATCAAATTCATCAAAGCTCTTGGTCCAGAATGGGAAGATTTTGGAACACAGATCAAGCAACATCAAAATCTAACCAAGTTCACCATTCATACTCTTTATGAATCTTTCAAACTCAATGAAAACCAAGTCCTAAACAAAGCTTCATCAAACAAAATGCCAGAAGTTGTATCTTCTGATCCTTTGGCATTGATAGTTGAGAAGAAGATTTCTGAAGCTCTTAACAGGAAAATGGTAGTTGTTTCTTCGTCTGATGAGGAGGGAGATGATCTGATGGCTACAAGAGATGGTGTTTCAGATGAACTATATCAAGCTCTTGCCGCGGTAACTAAGCATTTCAAGAGGAAATTTTACAAAGCGAGGCCAACAAACAACAATCTCCGCACTTCTTCTACAAGTGCATTTCCCAAGAAGGAACATTATCATCCAAGGAGTAATGAGCAAGGTGAAGCTAATGGATCAAGGTATGGTGAAAAGAAGGAAATCTATGAGAAACAAGTTGTTGAGAAGGGTAAGGCATCAGACAAAAAGTGCTACAATTGTGGAATTCCTGGACATTTTGCTGTTGATTGCAAACAACCTCGAAAGCGGAACTATGAGTATTACAAGCAGAAGATGCTGTTAGCCAAACAAGTCGAAGCAGGACATGCATTGCTAGCTGAAGATGACAAATGGCTGGTACTCACAGATGATGAAGATCAAGATCTCTCTGCTAATGTTTGCTATATGGCAAAGTTGGCTAAGAACAAAGACTTTAAAGAAGAAAGCACTGATGATGAATACCCAGATGATGAGGTAAATCTCGACTCTACTTTTTCTTTGATTAAGGACAAAGAGTCATGTAGATTAGCTTTATCAGATTTAACAACTCATATCAATTCTTTAGCCAACAAAAACAAAAAGTTGAAAAATAGCATTTCATTTTCTAAAAGTGAATTTTCAAAACTTATTGAAGAACATTCAAAATTACTTTTTGAACATGAAGCTATTAAACAAGATTTTCAAGCTTACAAAGATAAGATGTTGGTTAAAGAATGTGAGTTGAATGTATCTCCTGATTCTAAGTTATTACAAAAATGTCAAAATCTTGAAAAGACCAATCAAGATCTTGAAATCCAAAAGACCAATGAATGGCTTCGGGCAAATGCAAGACAAATGGATGTTGATATTCTTAATAAAAAACTCCAAGAAGCCAAACCAAACAATGTTGAATTCGAAAGGAAGATTTCTGATTTAAATCATAATTGTTTTCTAAAAGGCATTGAGATTGAGAATCTTGAAAAACAAGTTGAGGAATTTAAAAAGAATATACTTTTCTATCAAGAAAAGTTATATAAAGTTGAACAAAATCCTCTCTTGAATTTCACTGCCTATTTCAACAAGTCAAAAATTGACAAAACAGAATTTCTTCTAGGGTTGGGATTTGAGAATATCACACCATTGCAAAAAGCCAAAGAGGAAATTGAACCCTTGTATGATGAAAAATTCCTACGACTTGGTATGATACAACAATTTATTCGTCCATTGGATGACGAATTTGAGACTGATGAAGTTGAGAGAATACCAAAACAAGAATTTTTGGTTAATTATGATGCAATAAATGATTCATACAAAACAAAAGAGTCTTCAATTTTCAAATTGGAAGAAATTGAATCAAATTTTCAAAACCAATAATCTGTCTGTACTCCACCTAAACCAACTAAAATGTATTTTCCAACCACATTTTTGGAAAAACAAATAGAAGGTTTACAACAAAAGGTAGAATCTCAACAAAAAGTTATTGATCATCTCAAGTCTCAAAGTCCGAATTCAGAGGATAAATGTATTGTTGTTAATACTAAGAAAGTTTGTGAGATTGCTTCTACTCAAACTGACCAAAGTACTTTAGTAGACAATTCTACACAAACTACTTGTGATTCATCTACCAATACCTCTACTCAGACCTTGACTGATTTTCTTGGATGTACTTGTCAAAATACTGCTACTTTTATAGCTGAGGATTATGTGCAATCTGATTTCTCTAATGAAGAACTTGCACATAGTTTAGTTTTGATATGGTACTTCTATAGGTTTTTCACATGCAACAATGTTGATGAGTTAGTTGTTCACCCTAAGCCTAGTGCTAGTATAGGTGTTGATACCTCTACTCAATTTTTTTGTGAAACCAAAGATGTGTCAGTTCAAGTTGACCTAATTTCCGAGACTAACCATAATGTGAAGTTGGACACCAAGATTCCTGATTTTTCAAAAGATTTCACGAAAAATGATTTTGATAAATTCATGGAGGGAGAATATGTTTTTGATTCAGAAACAGAGAAAAAGATTGAATCTACCAAAATCAAAGTGAAAACAAAAGTGGAATCACAAAAACCATTGTCCAAAGCTCCAACTTCATATTACTCAAAGAAACGAGTTAAGACCAAACTCGTGAAGACTGAACCAAAGACCATTAAGGTAGAAACCTTTGTTGCTACCCCAGTGAAACATGTCAAAAAGGAACAAGCTGAGAACCCACACAGGACAAAGTACACCAAAGTGAAACTTCCGAAAGACTATCCTAATGCTTCTCAATCTATCTCTCAATCTAGTTCTATACCTAAGGTGTCTAAGTCTAGCACAGTTTCGCTAACTAAGGATGCATCAAATGGTACAACTAGATATAAGGATAGATATGGATGGTTTTCTCATGATAAACCAAAGAAGCAAGAAGTTTCCTCACCTCCAAAAGATTCCAAAAGGATGAAAGTGTTTAAAACTTCTAGTTCTAATCTTCTTAAATTCAATTCAACAGGTGGAAAGAGCATAACTAGTGATGCTAGATGGGTTGCTAATACTTTAGTACCTAAGTTCACTAGTAATCAAAAGGATGTTGAGAAAAAGAAGAAAAGAAAGAGGAGAAAGAATGTTAATAGGAGGAAGGGTGTTCATGATAATCAAAACAATTTTTCTTTGTTAAATAATGTTGAAAATGCCAAGGCAAGGCCTTGTGAGCTTGTAAACAATTTTAATTCCCGTACTTGTGTGACTGAAGTTGAGGCTTGTAGACATGTTACTTTTAATTCTCATGTGAATGTTCGTACTTTTTATTCAAATGTGTTTGTTGATAATGTGCTTGTCAATGCTTATGTTGATTCAAAAACATGTTTGAATGCGATTCCTAAGTTATATACCCTGCCTGTTTTAACTAACCATAAAGGACCCGTCTTCAAGTGGGTACCTAAAAACGGTTAAATTTCTTTGATTGCAGGAAATAACCATCTGTGTTTGGATACTCGATTCCGGGTGTTCGAAGCACATGACTGGAAATAAATCTTTGCTCAAGAATTTTGTTAAAAGATTCATGGGAACAGTTCGCTTTGGAAACAACAATTTCGCTCCTATCTTAGGTTATGGAGACATTGAAAGAAATGGAATTATCATCAAGAAAGTTCACTATGTTGAAGGATTAAGTCACAACTTGTTCAGTGTTGGACAATTCTGTGATAACAATCTTCAAGTTCTGTTTCGAAAATCTCTTTGCAAAGTCCAAACTCTAGATGGAGTTGATATTCTTTGTGGTGACCGTGATGATAATCTCTTTACCGTCAATCTCGATGATAACCAACCAACCGATAATATTTGTCTCATTTCAAAGGCTGCTTCAAAGAATTCTTGGTTATGGCATAGAAGGCTGTCGCATCTGAATTTTCAAACCATCAATATTTTGGTCAACAAGCATCTTGTTAAAGGCTTACCTGACTATAAGTATGAAAGTGAACATGTTTGTCCTTCTTGTGCTGTTGGGAAGATTAAGAGAGCTTCTCATAAACCGAAGAAATCTCCAAATTCTTTGGCACCTCTTCATTTGATTCACATGGATCTTTGTGGGCCGATGAAAGTACAAAGCCGAAATGGGAAGAAATACATCTTGGTTATTGTTGATGATTATTCAAGATATACTTGGGTCAAGTTCCTTGCATCCAAAGATGAAACAACTCAGATGTTGATAGATTTCATCACTAATACTCAAGTAAATCTTCAACTTCCAGTTCGTTACATCCGTTCGGATAACGGAACTGAGTTCAAGAATGCTGTTTTTGATGAATTCTGCAAATCCAAAGGTATTACTCATCCATTCTCAGCAGTTCGCACCCCACAACAAAACGGTGTTGTTGAAAGGAGAAATCGATCGCTGGTGGAAGCAGCAAGGACAATGCTTGCTTATTCCAAATTGCCATCCAATATGTGGGCTGAAGCTGTTGACACTGCATGTCACACTCAGAATCGGTCCATTATCAATCAGCGGTTCGAAAAGACTCCTTATGAGGTTATTAACAAACGCAAACCCAACATCAACTATTTTCATATATTTGGGTGTGTTTGTTATACTTTGAATGATCGGGAGAATCTTGGAAAGTTCGAGAAGAAAGGTGATGAAGGATATTTTGTTGGTTATTCCAAAACATCAATTGCCTATCGAATCTATAATCGTCGAACCAACACAATTCAAGAAACAATAAATGTTTGGTTTGATGAGATGTCAGGCATGATTTTTGAGCAAGAAGGTTTGCTGCCAACAAGTAATGATCCAAGAACTTCAAGTACTTCTACACGGAATTCTACCTTAGCTTCAAAATTCAAGAAGTTTCCAACTCCAACAAGTGATGAATTAGATATTCTTTTTGAAGAATTCTATAATTCAAAACCGATTCATGATCAAGAACCTCAAGTCTTCGTTGAACCAATTCAAACCAATGAACCTCTTCATAACAACGATCCAGTTCCTGACAACATTCATGAATCTTCATCAAGTTCTTCTGAGCAAGAATTCTTTTCTAATGATTCTTCTCCATCATCCTCTCCTGATAATTCTTCTCAAGTGAATGTTCAAGAACAACCTTCTCGATTAACTCAGACAACAAATCCATTAAACACTCTAAATGTGTATGTACCACTTGATTTTGAACATCCAGCTTATGAGGAAAGAGTTATACCAAGTTATGACTCCATCTCTCAACAAAACTCAAGTTTTAATGATGGTGAAGTTGATCTTCAACAACAAGATCCTCTTCCTCATGCTCACAAGTGGACACGTATGCAGAAAGACCATCCTACTGATCAAATAATTGGAGATCCACAAGCAGGAGTTACTACTCGTACCTCAGTAAATGAGTGTCTTGTTGCACTTTCTCTTAGCAACATCGAACCCAAAACCGTATCTGAAGCTCTTCGTGATCCAGAGTGGGTTAAGGCAATGCAAGATGAACTCGCGCAATTTGAAAGACT
Source organism: Erigeron breviscapus (assembly GCA_034093135.1). Classification (NCBI taxonomy): domain Eukaryota; kingdom Viridiplantae; phylum Streptophyta; class Magnoliopsida; order Asterales; family Asteraceae; genus Erigeron; species Erigeron breviscapus. Next base: position 10,956,970 of record CM067175.1, read on the forward strand.
GAAGGTATGGAGATTAGTTCCAAATCCTAGAAAAGATGATCCAATAGGAACAAAGTGGATATTCAAAACAAAAAGGATGAGAATGGAGTGGTAGTAAGGAATAAAGCTCGACTTGTTGCAAAGGGTTATTGCCAACAACCTGGTGTTGACTTCGACGAAACTTTTGCTCCAGTAGCAAGAATAGAGGCCATTCGGATATTCTTAGCTTATGCCGCATTCAGAAACTTTACTGTGTTTCAAATGGATGTGAAGACTGCTTTCTTGAATGGTGACCTCAAAGAAGAAGTTTACGTTGATCAACCGGAAGGTTTTGTTGATCCTCAAAGGCCAAACCATGTCTACAGGTTAGACAAGGCTCTCTACGGTCTTAAGCAAGCACCCCGAGCATGGTATGATTCTTTAACTACTTTCTTACTAAGAGGTGGCTTTACCAAAGGCACAATTGACCCTACCTTATTCATTCGCAAACAAGGTAAGCACGTTCTACTTGTTCAAATATATGTTGATGACATTATATTTGGGTCGACCAGTCAAACATTTTGCCGAAACTTTTCATCTCTTATGGTCAATCATTTTGAAATGAGTATGATTGGGGAAATGAATTACTTTTTGGGTCTTCAAATCAAACATTTACCAACTGGTATTTTTATATCACAAGGTAAATACATAAATGACATGTTGAAAAAGTTTGATATGACTTCATGTTCTTCAATATCTACCCCAATGGCTGCTCGAACAAACATAAATGCTGACACAAATGGGAAACCATTTGACCAAAAGAGATATCGAAGTATGATTGGTTCGTTGTTGTACCTAACAGCATCTCGACCAGATATAATGTTTGCAACATGTATGTGTGCTAGATATCAAGCTGCTCCAACTGATTTACATTATCAAGCTGTGAAACGAATCTTTCGTTATCTGAAGGGGACACCTGATTTAGGTCTCTGGTATCCAAGGGATACTGGATTCAATCTAACTGCATATTCAGATGCAGATCATGCAGGTTGTAAACTTGATCACAAGAGCACTTCCGGTACTCTACAATTTTTAGGTGATAAAATTGTGAGTTGGTCTTCCAAGAAACAGAATTGTGTGTCTCTATCAACAGCTGAAGCAGAATATGTGGCTGCGGCTAGTTGTTGTGCTCAAGTTTTATGGATGAAGACACAACTAACTGATTATGGTCTGAAATATGATCATATCCCTATCTATTGTGATTCTCAGAGTGCCATTGCCATTGCAGTCAACTCAGTAAACCACTCTCGCTCAAAGCATATTGATGTTAGATATCATTTTCTCAAAGATCATATTGAGAAAGGTGACATCGAGCTCTACTTTGTGGGTACTGACTTTCAACTTGCAGATTTGTTCACAAAACCACTGGATGAAAAGAGGTTTAACTTTCTTATCTCCAAGCTAGGTATGTTAAATCTTAAACCTTAACTCTTTTGAAGGTATTCTTGACACATTCCAGAAAACCAAAATACAAAATTGCATATTTTCAAAAATAAACAAAAAGATTTTTATTATCAGTGGCTTGCATATACTATGTATGTAACCCGTTCTTAAAAGATATATTTATTTGTAGAATGTTTTTACATTCTAAGCTTTTGTTATTATACATATAAATTGATATAAGATAACATGGAATCGAACGCCTTTGTGTACTTCCAAGTGGTCTTATATGAGTATGTATGTGTAATAGCAATCAAATTTTTTCCTACGAATAATTTTTTTTTTCAAACTCTCAATTGTTGATATGAGACGCAAAGGATCGAACGCCTTTGTGTACTCCCTTGTTGTCTCATCTTGAACAATTGATTGGATTTTCATTTTGCTTAAACGTTTTAATTGCCTCCAACTTGTTGTTGTAAGATGCGAAGGATTGAACGCCTTTGTGTACTCCCTAGCTGTCTTACTATCAACATGTTGTTGAAGCAAAACTTTATGTTTTTCAAAATCTTGTTCACTTTAGACTCTCAAAGTTTTTTTGAAAATATCACAACAAAGATTTTACTACTTTTGATCTCACAAAACCAATTTTTGCTCCACCTTTCTATGAATTTTTTTTTATCTATTCTTGCATAGATTAAGGAGGAGTTTGTGATTTCAACAACTTCAAAACTTCAAATGTGTTTCAAATGTTTTTTCATGCACACATTTGATGTTTTTCCAATGATTTTCAATCAAATGGAGTTCGGTGATTAGTTTGCACATGAGTGATAAGTAATTCTCAAAATTTACTCCATGAATTTCATCACCGCCGATGAATTCTAACCCCGGAGTATTCACTTCTTTCATTAGATAGTGAGGGTATTTTGAGTGATGTTGTTTTCGTGCAAATAGGATGGAGGGAGTAAAGTTGAAAAGTGAGAGGGTAAGGTGATATGATGTGAGAAAGGACTAAAAGAAACAAAAGTCCTCCCTAAAATTCTCAAAAAGCCGGGTAAACACGTCCCTATCGGATTTCATTTGTTGATTTCTCGATATTGAAACAGTCTTCATGGACCCAGTGAAGCAATGCACATCTTTACCTAACCACTCAAGTGTTTCTTAACAAATACTTGTTTCATTTCTCACGGAGATTTTCACATCTCTATTGACTCTTCATTTGGAAGATGTTGATATTGAAAAAGGGCGACATTCTGCTCCAGTCCCCGACTTCATTTTGATCACGATGTGTCTAGAGCTATCTTGTTTGGTCATTAATTTGATCATCATTCATTTGTATTAGAACACATTCGAGTCATATCTTTGTGATATAATTGCTTATCTTTGTGATATAGCCGGAACATTCTACTTTGTGAACACATTCGAGTCATATCTTTGTGATATAATTGCTTATCTTTGTGATATAGCCGGAACATTCGTAGTGATATCTCGATTGATATTCCACGATGATCGAATGGAAATCCTACCAATGCTAACATCTTTTCCAACGTTGAACGTAGGTCTCATAATTACATTTATGTGATTATTGAGTTAACAAGAAGTCTAAGTGACCTCGGTTTTTCCCTAAAAAGTCTTTAAGGATAAAATTGTGGTTATCAAATGCTTCGGTAGTGTTAACCATGATTTATATTCTTTGAAGCAATCTCGTGGTTGCAAAGCCGCAGACTGAACTATGTTAGAGAATTGTTTTGTGCATATTTCAATGATACATAGGAAATCCGAAAAATGTTATACATTTCAATCGGTCATTTCATTAATCCTTTCGATTTTTGAACATGCTAACGGATCATTCTTATCCGGTTTCATTTCTCATCACACAAACACAGAAATCACCAACACCATGATATAACGTTTGTACCAACAACTTCGATCTTACATTTTAGTCACCCCTAGGATTTCTTGGGTTGGGCTAATGGTTTGAGTTGATGTTTTGTTGGTTGCAGTTTCTTTATGATTTCTTTTGACATTTAATCAATCAAATGTGTACATAATGACATTGGTTCCCAGTGATGTCATTATGAGGAGGAGAAAATATTATGATTGATTCACTAATTGATAAGGAAACAAGGAGAAAAGTTTATGTTTGGTTGTTTTAATTGGGTTTAGGCTTTTCAAAGTTCTAGGCTTATCAAAGTTTGTGTATAGGGGGAGAAAATTATTCATGATGTGACAATAGTTTCAGATTTTCTCTAGACAATTGGTGATTGAAATTTTGATTTTAAAAAGGGGAATCTGAATTGACGTCAAAGATAAGAATGAAACCGAAGATGAAAAGATTTTCACTCAAGATGCTTCAAAAGTTCAAAGATGCTCCAAAATGTTTATTATCATGGATTGAGGGGGAGCATGATTAATTTGTAAGAATTTCATCCAAATCTCATTCAATTGCTTACTCTCCAAAGTGTTCGAATTGATATGACAAAGATCAAAGCTTCAAAAAGGATCAGAGATTGGTTAGAAGATTCAAGTCAAAGAAGTAAAAGCTTTAAAAGAGTCTTCATCAAACACACTTCATTCAAAGATCTTCAAGTCATACTACAACATTTTGTTCAAGAAACTCCAATGCATACATCAAGGGGGAGAGTTCATTTTCATGAAACTTCATTCCAAGAAGATAAAATTCATTCAAGAATTAAAACTGAAGAATTGAAAAGTTGAATTTCACTCAAGAATCGAAGATTGAAACATTCGAAACCAAGATTCATACCTTCCGCATTTCAAAAGACAACTCTGATTCATGATTCAATAATTCTCGAAGATTCAAGTCACACACATTTGTTCGACTTCATTATTCTCTTCATTCAAGACTCACACACATTCATTATTCTCTGTTCTAAAAGAACATTGAGAATCCTCACATGATTTAACTTCAAGAAGTTCAAGACCAAGATCAAGACTGAATCAAGTTCTCCAAAGACAAAAGAGAAAGCTTTGAAGACTTGTTTCAACACCCCAATTGTCTTCACCACCGGGCTCATCAAATTCATTCCTACAAGACAATATAACACGTACTTCATTACAATATATCACTAAGGGGGAGAATGTTAGAAATCCAAAAATAGTGATAAATTGTAATCTAGATTAGAGGAATTTCTTGTTGTTAATTCATAGATAAATGATTACTAAGGTTGAGGGGCTAATTGTGACAATTAGCATAATTGTAGAATTAGACTATAAATAGCCCTCTCATACCTTAGAGATCATAACAAGAATAACAACATTACATAACAATTACACATTATCTTTATACCAGTGAAATCACACACAGTTACCTTTGATTCTCTCTCAAAACACACACAAACACCAAGAACACACACTATCCAAACCGCCATTGATGAATTGAATTCAGTGATAGAAATCGTGTTATAACACCAAAGGGCATTACGGTGAATTCAAAGTGGCCATACCTTGTGCGAAAAGCCGTCTTGGGGATATCATCTTCATGTACTCGGAGTTGATGATAACCCGAGCGAAGATCGATTTTTGAGAAGTGCTTAGCACCCTGAAGTTGATCAAATAAGTCATCGATTCTAGGGAGGGGATATCGATTCTTCACAGTGAGCTTGTTTAATTCCCGGTAATCAATACACATTCTGAAGGATCCATCTTTCTTTTTGACGAAGAGAACGGGAGCACCCCAAGGAGATTGACTAGGGCGAATGAAACCCTTCTCTTGGAGTTCCTTGAGTTGAGTTTGTAACTCTTGCATTTCGGTTAGAGCTAGTCTATACGGAGCTTTTGCTACGGGCGCGGCTTCGGGGATAAGATTAATACAAAAATCAAGTTCACGAGTTGGAGGTAATCCCGGTAAGTCATCCGGAAAAACATCGGGAAATTCACAAACAATAGGAACGGTCTTCAATTCTACCTTTGTGATGGTAGCACTAAAGACTTTAGGATTAGAGGAATCGGAGATTTCGTCTTGAACCCTAAGAATTCTACCTTTAGTCAAAGGTATCTTAACAACTCTCTGACCACAATCAATCGTCGCATTTACCGCCGCTAACCAATCCATACCCACTATAATGTCAAAACTACCAATGTCAAGAGGCATGAGGTCAATGAAGAAGTCGACGTCTTCTAAAGTCAAGACACAGTCGCGAAGTATTTGACTAAGTCTAGTTAGTGACCCGTTTACCATTTCAATGTCAAGCACATAGTTTAGAGCACAAGGATGCACATCAATCAAAGGAACAAAGTTAGAGGACACGAGGCTATAATCGGCCCCGGAATCAAATAGAACGGTTGCATAGTGACCATTAAGGAGAAAGGTACCTGCTACTACGTTGGGATCGTTGCGGGCTTCATTTGCATTGGCCGCAAAGGCTCGGCCGCGTGGTTGCACTTGATGGCCTTGTTGTCCCCGGTTTTGGTTAGGACCGACCATTTGTAGTTGGTTGGGGTGGACGGCTACTTGCACTTGTTGTCCCACCCATCGAGGATAATTATTACGATAGTGGTCACGACTACCACATTCAAAACATTCACCTCTTCGTTGGTTACCTTGAGGAGGGACGACCCGAACAGGTGCCACATTCATTGGGCCCGTTCTTGGAGCCCTGCAATCTCTGGAGAGGTGCCCCACTTGGTTACAATTAAAGCATGCTCTGCATTGGGCATTGGCGGGGTGATGTTGGTTGCATCTCCCACAGAAAGGATGGGGTCCAGTATAAGCTTTCCTGGCCGGTTCCACTGCCGCCATCACCCTACCCCTATTAGCATTTTTGGGGTCAAACCTTCCCATTTTCTTTACCCCACTCGACTCTCCCACTTCTTTCCTCTTGTTTGTTGAGGATTTGCTTAAGACACCGCTCCTCAGCAAGTCTTCAGTCACACTCCCAGCTCGGTTAACCGCATCGGCCAAAGAAGTAGGCATGTTAGAATTCACATAAGATCGGACTTGAGGATTTAAGCCCAATACAAACTTCTGGATGGCCTGAGACTCGGAACCCACCAAGTGAGGAATGAGGGTAGACAACTCTTGAAATCGTCTAACATAGCTCTTGTAATTGGCTCCCTCCATATTGAGATTAGCAAACTCAATGGTCAAATTTTGTAGTTCATAGGGAGGACAAAACTTTGCCTTCACTTTGTCCTTGAAATCGACCCATTCCAAGTTATAAGTCCGCCCTAAAGTTATCTCTTGGTTCCACCAACTCAAGGCGTCATGCCTAAACATGCCGGATGCATAAGAAATCCGGTCGTCGTATGTGCAATGACTTCTTTCAATCACTGCCTCAATCTCTTCAAACCACCTTATACACTCAGTGGGACCACCTCTTCCATTAAACTCCGGTGCTCCACAGCTTTTGAAGTCCTTAGAAATACACCCCTGTCGGTATCCCCCATATTGAGATTAGCAAACTCAATGGTCAAATTTTGTAGTTCATAGGGAGGACAAAACTTTGCCTTCACTTTGTCCTTGAAATCGACCCATTCCAAGTTATAAGTCCGCCCTAAAGTTATCTCTTGGTTCCACCAACTCAAGGCGTCATGCCTAAACATGCCGGATGCATAAGAAATCCGGTCGTCGTATGTGCAATGACTTCTTTCAATCACTGCCTCAATCTCTTCAAACCACCTTATACACTCAGTGGGACCACCTCTTCCATTAAACTCCGGTGCTCCACAGCTTTTGAAGTCCTTAAATATACACCCCTGTCGGTATCCCCCATATTGATTATACATGGGCATGCGGTTATCAATTCTCACTGGTTCCTCTTCTTCGTTTTCCACGGCCTAAGGTTGAGCATTTTCATTATTCACATTTTCTGGGGCTTCATTGTTTTGAGGCCCATTGTTTTGCCCAAGACTTGCCGTGACTTGAGCAATAATGGTTGGCATGATATTGGCGATCGTTTGAGTGATCACCTCAGCCATGTTTGGCTCAGGAACTTCACCACGACCCCTTCCTTGGCCTCTACCACGACCTCTACCACGGCCCCTACCATGGCCCCTACCTCTACCTCCTTGTACCTCCGGTTGAGCTTCCTGTTGAGGTTCTTCCGATTCAGCCCCCTATAGTTCGTTCCGGCTCTCCTTGGTCTTACCATTTCTATAAAAACAAGTGACACGTTGACCCGAGAGTTAGTCTCAAATGCTCACATGTTAGTCACACAAGTAGTCAATGCTCTCATCGATACCACATGCTCATTTCATATCGTTAAGCTAAGGCAAGAGTGCTAGAATCCTATGGGATTGTTACTTAGCATGTCATCATGCCAAATTCATTTCAATTGTCTATCATAAACTCAAGTAATCATGCTCAAAACATCATGCAATCAATAACTAACACGAATGATTCAAAGTATAATCCGAATTCGATATGCTCTCTAGTTATCGACCGGGTATGTATACAGGGTGTACCAATGGCTAACCCTCCACCTAATCAACTTCCATTAAGCATATCGGTTCCTTATTATACTTTAAGCCACACGTGCGCAATCCACGATGTCATGAACTTGTTATAATGTTGGGTAACCATAAAAGAGTTGATCGGGTTCTTTTAGGGTTGCCACAATATTATACCAAGTTAATGGCATCACTTCATTTTGCCCTAAATCATCAAATTAGCTCCAACCAATAACAACAACAAATCATATTAACCACATTCATCACATTGAATTCAAGCTATCACACAAGTGGTCTTAACTACGAACTCACACGGGGATTCACATAATTCACATTGCACACGAATTTCCTAAACATGCATGCTATATGAAGAGTTTTAACTTAAGCCGTAGTCTAGGTCAAACCGCCTAATTCTCTACGACCACGCATGGGCCACCATTCTGTAACACCCCAAGCCGAGGCTCGAAATATCACGGAAAATCATATAGCTCAAGGTGGAATTACAATAGAACAAGAACTAAATTCAAATAAAGATTCAGTGAATCCATTACAAATACGAAACAAGTACCAAAATACATAAGGAGCAAATAACCATCAAAGGCTACAAAAGAACACTCCGAAGATGGCAAATCGATCCTAAGTATAATGCAAAAGAGAAGGTCGATGAATCCTTTATTCATAAAGTCCAAAGTCCGGGTTTAACAGCAAGCAAGCAACTAAACTCCACGCCCGGGGATAACCTGATTACCTGAAAAGTGTACTAAGCATAGTCAATACAAGGTTGGTGAGTTCGTAGTAATGGTCCATAAAGAACCAGCATCAATAATCACAATGTATGCATGCTTACAATCAATCGAAAATGCATCAATCATAACTCAACAATCACAATACGATGAACATGAACCAACAATCAATATTCGACAAACATGAGCCAACAATCAATATTCGACAAACATGAGCCAACAATCAATATTCGACAAACATAAGCCAACAATCCATATTCGACAAACATAAGCCAACAATCCATATTCGACAAACATAAGCCAACAATCCATATTCGACAAACATAAGCCAACAATCCATATTCGACAAACATAAGCCAACAATCCATATTCGACAAACATAAGCCAACAATCCATATTCGACAAACATAAGCCAACAATCCATATTCGACAAACATAAGCCAACAATCCATATTCGACAAACATGAGCCAACAATCAATATTCGACAAACATAAGCCAACGATCAATATTCAACAAACATGAGCCAACAATCAATATTCGACAAACATGAGCCAACAATCAATATTCGTCAAACATAAGCCAACGATCAATATTCAACAAACATGAGCCAACAATCAATATTCGACAAACATGAGCCAACAATCAATATTCGTCAAACATAAGCCAACAATCAATATTCAACAAACATGAGCCAACAATCAATATTCGACAAACATGAGCCAACAATCAATATTCGACAAACATGAGCCAACAATCAATATTCGACAAACATGAGCCAACAATCAATATTCGACAAACATGAGCCAACAATCAATATTCGACAAACATGAGCCAACAATCAATATTCGACAAACATGAGCCAACAATCAATATTCGACAAACATGAGCCAACAATCAATATTCGACAAACATGAGCCAACAATCAATATTCGACAAACATGAGCCAACAATCAATATTCGACAAACATGAGCCAACAATCAATATTCGACAAACATGAGCCAACAATCAATATTCGACAAACATGAGCCAACAATCAATATTCGACAAACATGAGCCAACAATCAATATTCGACAAACATGAGCCAACAATCAATATTCGACAAACATGAGCCAACAATCAATATTCGACAAACATGAGCCAACAATCAATATCAACACCAATTCTATACGTACATACACTTAAGAGGATTCTACTTTCTTCGAGTCCCAGATGCTTATATATAGGGTCACCCGCAGCCTTCCCACCACATCTAAAACCCAATGAAGGCATAACCGACTTCCATGTATGTACGTCTATCCTAATATTTATGAAATACATAACCAACACCTAAACCAAGTAAATCAAACGAAATGAACCATCACATCAATCCAACAATCACATCAATCAATCAATCAATCAACAATGTAAGTAACCACGTCAATCCTACACTTTTCAGCCCGAATCTCAAGCGAGTAGGGAACTACGAAACTCACCTTGATCGGCAAAGAAGCTTAAGTCGAGTTAATAAAAGATTAATAGCGAGTATTGGGCCCCACGCGCTCACAACCTATCAAGCATGCCATATATCATAATGTCAACTTTATAATCATAAATAAGTTGGTTCCTTAGGTTTAAGTTGAGTCACGAACCCATAATTACTTTCTTAACATTACCGAGTGTGAAACATAACACTTTGACTCGACATTTTTAGAAATGTACGAAGATTCATACAAAATGAAGGTTACTACGAGAAACTATACTCTCTTACGATTCCAACGATAGGTCATACGACTCATTTGGACTTACGGATCAAAAGTTATTAACGTTTGAAAACTGACGCGCGAAATTTCCAGAACATATCCACTGCGCCGCAGTGAGGCAAAGCCATGCCACTGCGCCGCAGTGGGCCAAAACAAAGCAAAAGGGCAGTGGTTTTCCACTGCGCCGCAGTGGGACAAGGTCCCTCCACTGCGCCGCAGTGGGACAACTCCCTACACCAGCACCAGCAGCTCCAAGTGCAGGAAAATGAACCAAAACCCCAAAACTCGACCCAAAACATACCAAAACGATTTGTAGGAGCTTGAAACTCATTTTGAAGCTTAACTAAGTGCCATTAAACATAAATACACATAACCCATTACAAATTTCCATTTCAAAACATCAAGAACACTACCAAATCATCAACCCAAACCAAAACCCTAATTGAACCCTAATTTCAATTCGACCCGATTTAAGACTTGTAAATACTTTAAATCGACCAACAACATATAAATAAGCATAAATAGGTGAAGATGAGATGAATTTGACTCACCAAAACTCTTCCTTGAGCTCAAACCCGAAATTAGGTCAAAATGGGTAAAATGCAAGAACTTCAACCTTTGATTCTTCGTATAGACGATAATGTGGTATAGATTGACGATGATTCTAGTGTTATATCCTTTCCAAACACCAAGTCGATGATAGAGAGATGAAGAAATGAAATGGGTTTGCTTGCTTTTACTTGAGAGAAATGAGGAAAGAGATAGATAAGAAATAAGGAAAGGAAAAGGAGGGGAAGAAATGGGTCAAGGGGGCTAATGGGTCGTGGATGACCCACGGGCCGACCCGTTTCTCTTCTCAACCAAATTACAATCGTTAGACATTTAAACACCAATCAAACATATTATCGACCCGAATATAACACATTGTCATTTAATTCACAAAACGACCCAAATAATTCATTAACTTAAATTGTTAGTCATATTACACGAAAAGTCAACGGGTAAAAATCACGGATGTTACACTAATGTTTATGTTAATATGCCATTAATGCCGGTTTTTTTTTTTGAGAATCATTGCATAACTAAATATTAATTATGTAATATTTTTTTGAGAATCATTGCATAACTAAATATTAATTATGTAATAATATCTGTATTAATAAACCAAGTCTAATTTCAAATGTTGGACAAATAGGCAATAATATAATAGAAAAGTATCATGAAAAGTGTATTAATTTTCGTTCATTATTTAACATTTTAATTTTTATTGTAAATATTTTACTTTGATGACTTTATAAATTCAGAAATAATATACCATTCTTAAAAAACCTTTAGCAGTTTAGAGTCTGTATGTTATTTTTGAGATGCAAAATTAATTTGTGTTGACAATTCAATAGTAGAAAACCAATTAAGCAATTTATCTTTATAAGGAATATATTATTTCAGCAACTTGCCGTTTATATTAAAAGATATTATTTATCAGCAGAAAAGCACCAGCAGTTATTATTTATATGTACTTTTAACGTAAATTCTTTTATTTACTACCTTTATATATTAAAAAAATGTACGATTTTTGGTTATACACACAGCAGTTTAGACATTGTACCTTTTCATGACGGAAAACTGCTCAAATATTATTATTATCTGCAAATATCACTTCAGCAATTTTTCGTTTATTTTAAAAGACATTATTTTATTAGCTGCAATTAATCAGCGGTTATGTTTTGCAAACCATTTTAACATAGTCTGTGGTTTTGTATGTGTATAAAATACAGCTATTTGATATTCTATATATATTGTTTCTAATATTATGGATTTTTCAATTGAATTTTTAATAACCGTTTTCAATTTTTAGTATGATAATGAAATCTAATTAATTTCGTCACTAAATTCCATATTACACACATATTCATACACCTATCAGTAGAGCAGTATAGAACGCAATGGCAAACATTGTGTTGTACCATTCAATTAAGAAAATATTATTATCTTTTCCTGAAAACATATATACAATCATTTATGTTAGTTTATAATAAGAAACTCAAATTATGTTAAGAAAGATCCATCAGTAAAGGGTCGCTAAACAAGAATTGGTTTACATGGTTCTGATGGACGTTTGCTACTGGAAAAAAAAAACCTTTCCAGATTCACAATATAAAACCTGCTGATATAAATTCGTCCCTTGTAATCCTGCTAATCTGCTATTGACTGAATTCATGATGAAATATATTATCTAGTGTTATTTCACTTTTCACGAATTATAATTTATGTTATTTAATAAAATTTCATATAGAACATATATTTTAGCATATAACAAACTCTACACATTCTCCAAGGATAGATTCCTTCATCTTCATTTCGATTCTTATTGTACTGTCATCACATATTCCACTTTCATCAACAATTTTTTTTCCCAATCTGTGATAATAACAACTGTATGTCGTAAATCATTTTTTGTGTTATCAACAAATATTTCCATAATTGTATTCAGCTTCACATCTCCAAAAATCACGTATCCTCTTGTATAAGTATTCAGATTATGACGCATAACAAAATAAATAGGAACAATCTGCATACATAAAATTTTAAGCTTAGTAATATTACATTAATATATATTACTTTAATTAATTGTACTTATATTGTATTTAGTTATATACCAATTTATTTGATGTCAAACAATGATACGATAATTTTTGAAGAAATATGGTTGAGAAATATCGTGGTCGTGTCCAGGAACTCTACATTCGTGTGATAGAATTTCAATATCTTCTTCTTCGGTGTCATTGTAATCAATTGGATGTGGTATGATGTAATGATATCTTAAGTAACTATCTGAAACAATGCCAAAACTTAGCTTTTGAATGTATAATAAAAAAAACTAATATCATACTCGTATAAGTTTATATTTTTATTAAAAACTTACTTATATTTGAAACGCCAAGACCAACTCTTTCACAGTTAAAAACATCAAACAAGTAAACACAGTTCCTTGAGTTTGTCAGCATGATAGTATAAGCAACCTTAACATGGTTTTTAAAACAAAGATTTCTCCATTCCGTACCAGTAAATCCAATAGCATGCCAAACAATATATTTTTCTTCCAAATCTTTAATCTCGGTCATTTGTTTATCGCCATCACTTTGAATGAAATAAGTTATATTACCTTCTTCATATTCATAAACCACTTCGCCACTTTCGTTATGTAAAGGTCCAATTACATGAGCACGCTTATCCGGGCCGAGTTTCCATTTTCCATTCAAATCATCCAGAAATAGTGGAGGTGTATACTATATTATTAATTAAACATTATATATGAATATAAATGAAGAATATAAAAAGATAAATGCATATATGTAAATTTAAATATACGGATACGTTAGATAGTTATACAAAATACCTCAGTATGAAGAGTTTCATAATTGACTTTAACAAGATATCTATTTATGAGGTCCTTTCCTTGAAGATCTTTGACAATTTGTAAATTGTTTGTATCAAAACAAAACACTTCAAAAGTATCCGTTTGCATTAACCTGAAACATAATTTTGTTGTATCTGATTTGATACACGAATTAACAAAATTTGGCCATTGTCCAAATCTTATTTTCATTCTACCACAATGAAAGTCTTCAATACCAACATAATATATAAGTTTATTGGTATCAAGAAGTTTGATTTGTTTCACTTCTGCGGATAGAATATCTTTAAAGGATGATGGTAGTACCTAAATGTAAATTTGTGTTATTAAACATAACTTGAATCTAGAAAAAAATTACTATAACTAAATTTACGAAAATTCTTAAATGCAATTAAATAATGAATAATAGTATACTTACCAAGCCTTGCAGAAGATTCCTGTGGTTAACAATGTCTAACAGCATTTGGAAATTGACCTATCCACAATCAGTTTAAAATATTATTGAAATGATATCATGTGCAACAATGAAGTTTAAAAATTTCAAATATAAAATTATAATAAAGAAACTAAGATGAATATTTTACTTGTAATGTCATTGTAATTGTAAGTTTTTGAAAGGAAATGTGTTATATGTAGAGTAAATTTCGAGACAAATGGTAGTTCATTTATAGTAATATTTAGATTTAGTATAAATCATCCAGGAAAAAAAGAAGTGAAACTAAGATGAATATTTTACTTGTAATGTCATTGTAATTGTAAGTTTTTGAAAGGAAATGTGTTATATGTAGAGTAAATTTCGAGACAAATGGTAGTTCATTTATAGTAATATTTAGATTTAGTATAAATCATCCAGGAAAAAAAGAAGTGATCTTATATAGTACTCCTAATTTGAATAATCTATTAAATTAATATTAATATTATCTAATTAAAATAGGATGTACAAAACTATCAAATTATCACAAATCCAACATGTTGTGGTATTCTTCAGAGTAAAATACTTTTCACCTCCTTTAGCATGACACATCCAAATCGTGATCCAAAGATACTTTTTTTTTGGGAAAGAATTGAAGGTGCAATTTTTTTAATAAAAAGTTTCACCTATTCCATATGTGATATACCTCCAATAAACTTAACTTTGTCAATCTGATTGTACTAATTAACTGTTGGATCATCTGGAAAAATAGAATGAATGCATGTTCTACAATAAATCATTAAATCTCCATCCTTACGATTTGCGGTAAAGGAAATCAATAATTACAATTAAGTATGCCTATCAAAAAGATCAAATAAACCGAGTATGGAATGACTAACTTTCAGTGGTATTCATCTTTAATTCCTTAGATTGTACTGCTATTTTTCGTTTATACTGTGTAATGTTTTTTGTTTCCCTTAACTTGTGATAGTCATATCAAAAATTTATAACCATTCAAAGGCTTTATCCTTTATAATCAAACTAACAATCAAAGTCCCAGAAAAACACATATTATATATCTATAAACATAATGAATTGGAACTCGTTGAAATTGTTTGTGGTGATATTGTAGCCATTTACAAATTCTGTTTATTAAATCTTGTACTGATCTATTGCAGTGAAGTACATTCATAGCTATCATCCCATTACTACAAGATTGATAAACAAAAAAATGTTTACGGCTAGCTTCTATACTGAGAACTCATTGGTAAGCGCAAAACGTGAAGAAATATAAAAATTTTAAAATGATAATAATAAGACAAATATATAATTCTGAAAGAATCTCGATGCAGAAATGAAAAAAAAATGTTGGTCGCTTGTGTTAAAGTGAACGTCGAATTACTCAATGGTTTTTTAGTATCATTTCCAGTATTAATCGGGTATTGGTGTAACAATTGTGACTTTTTGTAACACCCCGAGCTAGGCTCGAAATGCCACTGAATAGATATAGAGTATGCATGGAAATTATGGTAGAACATGAACTATATGACATCAAAGGGATTCGGTGAATCCAACATCAAACATTCAGGATACAATGTGCATAAAGAACATGAAACCAAAAAGGGCGAATGAATCACGGATCCACACAAGTCCAAGCCCTAGCAAAAGCAACAATCAACCAACACGTCTCGTATTCACTTGCTTACCTGAAAAGTGTACTAAACAAAGTCAACACTAGGTTGGTGAGTTCGTAATAATGGATCACAAGGAACCATCGTCAAATAATCACAATATGAACAAGATAAAGGCAAGTAATAACTTACATGTAGCCCTTATATAACCAATGACACGTAATATAGGTTTGCTCATAGCGAGATTTCGCCACACACAAGTAATCATGCAAGTAACTATACAAGATAGTTAGTAAACGCATAATGAACATGCACAAGTAATGTTAATAACAAGAAGTGCACCAAATGTGAATCAATGTCAATGAATATGCTAAATGCATGCCAATGTCAATAGTGCAATCATATGCGTGTAATGAATATGCACAATGATGTCAATATCAAGATATGTGCCGTATGCATGTCCAAGTCATAATGCATATCATAAGTGTGATCATCAAGTCACCAATGCAATGATACTCACATGTCATCCCAATGAACAATGTGGCATCTCAAAATCATCGGGTTTTGTATATGTCTATACACCCGGAGTCCATGTCCGTCTCACAATTACAACTCAAGTGTATACATCTATACACTTGGAGGTCCATGTTCGTCTCACCAACATCCATAATAGTACATGTGCATGTTTACCACCATCACAATTCCATCAATCATCAGCCATCAAACCAAACAAAACTATACGTACATACACTTAAGAGGATTCTACTTTCAACGAGTTCTAGATGCTTATATATAGGGTCACCCACAATCTTCCCACCACATCTAAAACCCTTTGAAGGCATAACCGACTTCCATGTATGTACGTCTATCCAAAATAAATCACAATATCACAAACGTATGCGCAAACCATCAAACAATCAATCAAAACCATCCATCAATCAAACAATCAATCAAGACCATTCATCAATCAAACAATCAATCAAGCAATAAGACAAGTCGTAACTCAAGCCAATCAATCAATAAGTACAAGAGCATGTTCTCAAGTGTGAAACACTTGGAAGTACATCAACCAATCAATAAGTACCAAAGCATGTTCTCAAGTGCAAGGCACTTGGGAGTACGACAAACCAATCAATAAGTACAAACATAATGAATCTCAATCACAAGTCCATCATACCACAAATCATCCAAACCACCATGCACATACATTTCATACGATTTTACATTTAAGGAATCATAGATGCTTATATATAGGGTCACCCGCAGCCTTCCCACCACATCTAAAACCCTTTGAAGGCATAACCGACTTCCATGTATGTACAACTATCCTAATCACACCACATAATCCAAATCGAAAACATAATCCAACAACAATAAGTTAAACCATCAAACAAATCAATCAAACAATAAATCAAACAATCAATAAGCAGTCAATCAAATCAACCCAACAATCAACAAGCACGTATGTGTACACTTTTCAGCCCGAATCTCAATTGAGTAGGGAGCTACGGAACTCACCTTGATCGGCAAAAGGAGTTAAGTTTGATATAAGTTGAGTTAATGTCGTTCAACGTTCGCTTCTCGTCCACCACCTATATATTGATAATATACATACACATAAATATTTATATATACACATATACGTCATTAATTTGTGTCAAAACCCTAATTAGGGTTTTTAGTATGACTTAAGGCTTAAAAGGACTCCTATGACTCGACAAGGTCGTTAGGGGGCTAAAGCAACTATTGGGAATCAATTGAGGTTGTTCAAGAATCGCCACACTCCCAACTCGATCGTTAAGTTTTATATTTGTATGTGTGTATGTAATTAAGTAGGTTACAATAAACCTAACTTAGGTTTTAGGTACACAATTGACTTCACTCAGCTCCTGTGGCTTATATACGACATTATAAAAGTCGAGAGGGGACACACTTGCAAGATACATGCGATCCAAGGATGCTAGACTCCAAGCTAGGTCAAAACAGAAAATAACAAGAAGGAGAGCAGCGTAAATTACGCCCCAAAGTGGCGTAATATACGGTGGTTGAAGTTGTATGGGCGTAAGGTACGGCAGAAGCGGTGTAAGGTTACGGTGCTTGGTTTGGGTTGGGCGTAACTTACGGTTCTAGCCACCGTAGGCCACGGTGGACTTAAATAATCAATTTTGGCATCTGGACCTTAGAATCTAGCGTAAATAGCAGGCAAGTTCACAATTCAAGAAGGGAGGGGGCGTAGCTTACACCATAAATGGCGTCTCTTACGCCGGTTCTGGGCCAAAAACGATCAGCAGTAGCAGCATAGCCAAAAACACCCCAATTTAATTCCAAAACTCATTTTGACTCAAATTTCGGTTTGTAAGTGTTCAAGACTCAATTTCATACTGCATGGACATACCTAAGCGTAAATTGACTTAACCCACTTCATAATTTCTCTCCAAAACACCATTTTTATCATCAAATTCGGTTTTGACCTAAAGCACATAATCAAGAACCCTAACTTGACTTTCATGTGTTTTGTGGACCTAATTTCGGCCAGAAATCAAACAAGTGGACCAAAGGCAAGTTCATTAACATAAAATGAAGCTTTCAAATGAGATTTAACTTACCCAAATTCCTTCCAATTGAAGAAATCCGAATTTCAAGCTAAGTAGGAGATTCCTTGCACTTTAAGTTCTAAATTCTTGATATGTTGTACATATGATGATGGTGATAATTATTCTAGCAATGATCTTGTTCGAAATTCAATAAATGAAGTAGCAAATTAGAGAAAGAGAGAGAGAGTGTGTGTGTGTGTTAATATTCTTGCATTTTAAGTCTAAATTCTTGATATGTTGTACATATGATGATGGTGATAATTATTCTAGCAATGATCTTGTTCGAAATTCAATAAATGAAGTAGCAAATTAGAGAAAGAGAGAGAGAGTGTGTGTGTGTGTTAATATTCTTGCATTTTTAGTGAGAGAGAGAAGATGGAGAAATGAATGGTTGAGTGGAGGAAAAGAATGGAAGAATTTGGAAGGATAAGGTTGGGTCTTGGGTGGTCATGGGTGTGGGTAATATCCACGGGTTGACCCGGTCTCAATTACTAGTTAAATTTAATCGTCGATTCACATCGTTTAGTTACATACCGCCAATTAAGTCATTAGTTAAATCCGTTAGTCAATTTACGCGTAAAGTCAAAAGGTCAAAAGTCACGGATGTTACACTTTTGACTCCTTGACTTCATGTACATTTTGACTAAGTATTTAGTTAATCAATATATTCAAGTGCAATTTGTGGTTCAATTGGGTTCAATGTGTTCATATGGGTCAATTATTTAATTAATTTGAGATTTATGTGCTAGTCGAGGTCATTAGTTAGTGCTAATCGATTTTTCATTTAGATGACATTTAATTTAACTAGTGAAATGAAAATGGATCCTATCCATGGGTTATGACCAACCCATGACCCATCCAAGACTAACCCAACCCTCCCCACCTTATCCATTCTTTCATCCATTCATTCATTTCTCTCCCACACTCTCTATCTAACTAAATGCAAGAACATTTACTCCTCTCTCTCTCTCTCAGTTCTAGTTCATTAAATGTTGTTTCAAGTAAATTAATAACAAAATTCATCATCTTCATCATCACATCTAGCACATATCAAAAATTCAAAGTTCAAGGTGCAAGGAAAGTCTTCAACTAGGTCAAATTCGGGTTTTACTTCTTGTGGAGGTTTTGGTAAGTGATTTCTAGTTCAAATTCATCATTTCAAGTTGTTAAACATGTCTTTCAACTAAATCTAAACACTCTTGGTCTTTTGAGCTTCAAAAACCGAAATTAGGGTTTCAAAGTCTTTAATTTAGGTCAAAATCATTTTTGGGTCAAAAGTGATAGTATGAAATGAAATTATTGAGTGGGTTATGTTCAAATAAGTTAGTTATGAATAAAAACGGGTCAATGAACTTCTCAAACCGATTTCTAAGCCAAAAACTAGGTCTTGGGTCGATTTAGGGTTACAAATGGGTCAAAAACGATTTAAGCATGCAAATGGGTTAAAGGGTTGGATTTGAATAGCCTCTGTTTACGCTAGAAACTTGAAACCAGACACCAAAATTCACGTTTCTGAGGCACCGTACCTTACGCCCATAAGGACCGTACCTTACGCTAGCACAAAGTTTACCAGCGTAACCTACGGTGGTTCTGACCGTAGGTTACGCCACCCTATAAAGTGCAATTTCCTGTTTAAATTCCAGCTTGAGTTCTAGTTTCCTTGGGTCGAATTGAGCATTCAAATGGGTCCTTTCTTGTTTTCTAAAGTATCCTACTCGAGTCATAATATGTATTCAAGCCTCGGGTTCAATTCAAAGTCCACCAAAGTTAAGTGAGGACATAATTGTATGTATATTGATACGTGCATGTATATCATAATAGGTTGTGATCGTTTGGCAAATACTTGACGTCCTAGCTCATTCTAAATTTGATAAATCAAGGCAAAGGTGAGTTTTCGTAGTTTCCCTTACTCTTGTAAGAGTCGGGCTGAAAAGTTTACGTTTGTGCTTGATGACATTTGCGGGTACTTTAAGTACTTGATGACATTATACGGGTACTTTAAGTACTTGATGACATTATACGGGTACTTTAGTACTTGATGACATTATACGGGTACTTTAGTACTTGATGACATTATACGGGTACTTTAGTACTTGATGACATTATACGGGTACTTTAGTACTTGATGACATTATACGGGTACTTTAGTACTTGATGACATTATACGGGTACTTTAGTACTTGATGACATTATACGGGTACTTTAGTACTTGATGACATTATACGGGTACTTTAGTACTTGATGACATTATACGGGTACTTTAGTACTTGATGACATTATACGGGTACTTTAGTACTTGATGACATTATACGGGTACTTTAAGTACTTGATGACATTATACGGGTACTTTAGTACTTGATGACATTATACGGGTACTTTAGTACTTGATGACATTATACGGGTACTTTAGTACTTGATGACATTATACGGGTACTTTAAGTACTTGATGACATTATACGGGTACTTTAGTACTTGATGACATTATACGGGTACTTTAGTACTTGATGACATTATACGGGTACTTTAGTACTTGATGACATTATACGGGTACTTTAGTACTTGAGAACAATGATGGACATGAGGGACATGATGACAATATAAACGGGCACTTTAAGTGCTTGATGACATTATACGGGTACTTTAAGTACTTGATGACATTATGGATGACATGAGGACAATTGAGGGACATTGTGTTTCAAGTGTGAAATCATAGAACATGTTAGATACTTAAATGATGCCAAAATTCTTGTTCTTTATGCTTGCTTATGTGATGGATGGCATTGGTACGTGTTCTTGTCCTTTCTTTCCTACGAACTCACCAACCTAGTTTTGACATTGTTTAGTACACTTTTCAGGTAACTAAGAGAACCCGAGAGCTTGATGTGCATTGCTAGATGTTGGACTATGACCATGGATCCGTGATTCATTACCCGTTGATGGGACTTGCTTAGGATCATGAGCCATCTTTTGATATTATTTTGTAAACTCTTGATGGTTGTATGCTCCTTGTGCTTTTGTGACATTGTAAACTAATTGTTGGGTTCACGGAATCCTTTTAAATTCATATAGTCTCGTTCTACGATAATTCCATCTTGTGTCATGCTTTTCGGTGCATTTCGAGCCTAGCTCGGGGTGTTAAAGAATGGTGGCCCATGCATGGTCGTAGAGAATTAGGTAGATTGACCTAGACTATGGCTTAAGTAAAACTCTTCATATAGCATGCATGATTAGGAATCTTGTACGCAACGTGAACTAAATGAGCATTATAAGTGTACGCTCGGATTTCGTAGGAAGGTTCATTATATGTGATAACATGAGTACAATTGGCTTGGTGTGATCAATGTGTTATTGTGTAGTGGTCAAGTGCATGAGGTCAATGTGGTTACTTGAGGTCAATGAGATCATGTGCATATTGTTGGATTGAGATGATTTGAATTGATGTTGTTTGATGATTTAGGGCAAAATGAAGTTATGGCATTAACATGATATAATATTGTGGCAACCCTAAAAGAGCCTGATCAACTATTTTATGGTTACCCGGTATTATAACAAGTTAATGACATCACGGATTGCACATGTTTGGCTTAGAGTATAATAAGGAACCGATATGCTTAATGGGAGTTGGTTGGGTGGAGGGTTAGCCGCTGGTACACCCTGTATACATACCCGACCAATAACTAAAGAGCATATCGGATTTGGATTATACTTTAGACCGCTTGTTAGTTGCTTGGTTGTGTGATGCATGGAACATGAGTATGTGGTTTGATGATAAACAATTATTGTGAACTTGGTATGATGACATGATACATAACGATTCCCCTAGAACATTAGTACTTTTGCCTTAGTGTAATGATACGATTTATGTGTGATATGTTGACATGAGAGCATTAACTACTTGTGTGACTAACATGCGATCATTGTGAGGCAAACTTTTCAAGTCGACGTGTTCCTTGTCTTATAGTAATGGTGAGACCAAGAAGAGCCGGGACTACTTATAGAGAGAATACTCCAGAGCCACAACCGGAAGTTCAAGGAAGAGGTCGTGGTGGTGGTAGAGGTAGAGGTGGTGGTAGAGGCCGAGGTAGGGGCCGAGGGGGAGGTCAAGGGAGAGGTCAAGGGAGAGGCAACAAGGGAGAGGTCAAGGTGGTGGTGAAGCACCAACACCCGACTTGGCAACCGCGATCGCTCAAGCGGTCACAAACATCATGCCTACCATAGTTGCCCAAGTCAAGGCATCTCCTCAAGCACCCAATAATACGGTGCCAAATATTGAAGCTCAAGTGAATGTGAACAATGAAGATGTTCAACCGGTAGTAGTGGAAGAAGAAGAGGCACCGTCAAGGGTGCACTTTCAAAGAGGCACCGTCAATGTTCAGTCAACACGGAGTGTACCATCAAGGGTGCACTTTCAAAGATTTCAAGAGTTGTGGAGCCCCGGAGTTTGATTGGAGTGGGGGCCCCACGGTATGTGTAAGGTGGCTTGAAGAGATTGAAGCGGTGATTGCTAGGAGCCATTGTACTTATGATGATCAAGTTACTTACTCCACCGGTATGTTTAGAGGTGATGCATTAAGTTGGTGGAACAAGGAAGTGGGGGCGGGCAATGCCATACCTTGGGATCAATTCAAGATTTTGGTGAAGGAAAGATTTTGTCCACCCTATGAGCTTCAAACTCTAACATTGGAGTTTATTCAACTCCAAATGAATGGGGCGGATTATAAGGGGTACATTCGGCGATTCCAAGATTTGGAAACTCTTATCCCACACTTGGTGTCTCCCGAGGCCCGTGCTATTGAAAAGTTTGTTATGGGCTTGACTCCACAAGTCCGACACTTGGTGAATAATATCATGCCTACCTCCTTGACGGAAATGCAAGAATTAGAATCTCAACTCAAGGAACTTCAAGAGAAAGGGTTCATTTGTCCTAGTCAATCGCCTTGGGGAGCTCCAATCTTGTTTGTGAAGAAGAAAGATGGGTCTTTCAGGATGTGTATCGATTACCAGGAATTGAACAAACTCACGGTGAAGAACCGGTATCCGCTTCCTAGAATCGATGACCTATTTGACCGATTGCAAGGTGCCAAATATTTGAAGCTCAAGTGAATGTGAACAATGAAGATGTTCAACCGGTAGTAGTGGAAGAAGAAGAGGCACCGTCAAGGGTGCACTTTCAAAGAGGCACCGTCAATGCATTTCAAAGAGGCACCGTCAATGTTCAGTCAACACGGAGTGTACCGTCAAGGGTGCACTTTCAAAGAGGCACCGTCAAGGGTGCCTTTCAAAGAGGCACCGTCAAGGGTGCACTTTCAAAGAGGCACCGTCAAGGGTGCACTTTCAAAGAGGCACCGTCAAGGGTGCACTTTCAAAGAGGCACCGTCAAGGGTGCACTTTCAAAGAGGCACCGTCAAGGGTGCACTTTCAAAGAGGCACCGTCAAGGGTGCACTTTCAAAGAGGCACCGTCAAGGGTGCACTTTCAAAGAGGCACCGTCAAGGGTGCACTTTCAAAGAGGCACCGTCAAGGGTGCACTTTCAAAGAGGCACCGTCAAGGGTGCACTTTCAAAGAGGCACCGTCAAGGGTGCACTTTCAAAGAGGCACCGTCAAGGGTGCACTTTCAAAGAGGCACCGTCAAGGGTGCACTTTCAAAGAGGACAATGTTCAAGTGGCGGTTCATCCAAATCAACTTCAAATCGCCGGTCCTAACCAAAACCGTGGCCAACAAGGCCATCAAGTGCAACCTAGGGGGAGCCTTTGCGGTAAATGCAAATGAAGCCCGCAATGATACAAATGTGGTGGCAGGTACATTTCTTCTTAACAGTCATTATGCCACGTTGTTGTTTGATTCCGGAGCCGATTATAGCTTTGTGTCCCATAGTTTTGTTCCGTTGATAGATGTTCATCCGTGCGCCTTAAACTATGTGCTTGATATTGAAATGGTAAATGGTGCTCTAACTAGGCTTAGTCAAGTGCTCCGTAATTGTATCTTGACTCTAAACGACGTCGAATTTTACATTAATCTTATGCCTTTCGATATTGGAAGCTTTGACATCATTGTGGGTATGGATTGGATGACGGCGGTGAATGCGGTCATTGATTGTGGTGAAAGAGTGGTCAAAATACCGTTGTCAAATGGTAATATTCTTAGAGTCCAAGGTGAAACATCTGATTCCTCTAGTTCCAAGGTTTTTAGTGCTACCGTCACAAAGGTAGAATTGAAAACCGTTCCTGTTGTTCGTGGCTTTTCCGATGTCGTTCCAGATGATTTACCGGGTCTACCCCCGTCTCGTCAACTTGACTTTCGTATCAACTTGATCCCCGAAGCCGCGCCCATGGAAAAAGCTCCATATAGACTTGCCTTGACGGAAATGCAAGAATTAAAATCTCAACTCAAGGAACTTCAAGAGAAAGGGTTCATTTGTCCTAGCCAATCGCCTTGGGGAGCTCCAATCTTGTTTGTGAAGAAGAAAGATGGGTCTTTCAGGATGTGTATCGATTACCAGGAATTGAACAAACTCACGGTGAAGAACCGGTATCCGCTTCCTAGAATCGATGACCTATTTGACCGATTGCAAGGTGCCAAATATTTCTCAAAAATCGATCTCCGTTCGGGTTATCATCAACTTAGAGTTCATGAAGATGACATACCAAAGACGGCGTTTCGTACAAGGTATGGTCATTTTGAATTTACCGTTATGCCATTTGGTTTGACTAATGCACCGGCGGTGTTCATGGATTTGATGAACCGGGTGTGTCGGACCTACTTGGACAAGTTGGTCATTGTCTTTATTGATGACATACTTGTTTACTCAAAAACAAAGGAAGATCATGCCGAGCATTTGCGGGAAGTGCTAGAATTGCTTAGGAAAGAGAAGTTATACGCGAAATTTTCTAAGTGCGAGTTTTGGTTGGAAGAAGTTCATTTCCTTGGTCATGTGGTTAGTAAAGATGGGATCCATGTAGATCCTAGCAAGATTGAAGCGGTCCATAATTGGAGGCGACCCGAGACGCCCTCCGAGATTCGTCAATTTCTTGGATTGGCGGGCTATTATCGAAGGTTTATTGAAAATTTCTCCAAGATTGCACAACCACTTACCCTTTTAAATCAAAAAGAGAAGAAGTTTGAATGGGGCGAGAAACAAGAAATTTCCTTTCAAACTCTCAAGGACATGTTGTGTGATGCTCCTATCTTGAATCTCCCGGATGGAATTGAAGATTTTGTGGTATATTGTGACGCTTTGGGTCAAGGATTGGGGTGTGTGCTTATGCAACGGGGCAAGGTCATTGCTTATGCCTCCCGTCAACTTAAAGTGCATGAGAAGAACTACCCCACTCATGATTTGGAATTGGGAGCGGTTGTTTTCGCTTTGAAATGTTGGAGACATTACCTTTATGGCACCAAATGTGTAATCTACACCAATCATAAAAGTCTCCAACATATTTTTAATCAAAGTGAGTTGAATATGAGGCAAAGAAGATGGCTCGAACTTTTTAGCGATTATGATTGTGATATTCGCTACCATCTGGGCAAAGCTAATGTTGTAGCCGATGCATTGAGTGGAAAGGAAAGGGTCAAGCCGAGAGGAGTAAGAGCCATGAGCCTCACGGTGGGACAAAGTATTCATGACCGGATCATAGAAGCTCAAGTGCAAGCTACCTTACCGGGAAATTTTGGTAATGAAAGGTTAGATGGCATGGAGCAATAGTTCGATAGGAAAGAAGACAATGGGTTATACCTAGTTGAAAGGCTTTGGGTTCTCATTTTTGGCAATTTGAGAACATTTCTCATGAATGAAGCCCACAAGTCGGCTTACTCGGTCCATACGGGCTCGGATAAGATGTACTTTGATCTAAAAGATTTCTATTGGTGGCCGGGCATGAAACGTGATATGGCTAAATATGTAAGTGAGTGCCTTACTTGCTTACAAGTGAAAGCCGATCATAAGAAGCCACCCGGTTTATTGGTGCAACCGGTAACACCGGAATAGAAATGGGAACGGATTGCAATGGACTTCATCGCGAAGTTACCGAAGACAAGGAATGGTCGTGATACTATATGGGTGATTGTGGATCGGTTGACAAAGTCGGCTCACTTCTTAGCCATCCGTGAGACCGATAACTTTGACACCCTAGCTCGTTTGTACATTAAAGAAGTGGTGTCTAAACATGGGGTTCTGGTTTCTATTATCTCCGATAGAGATAGCTGGTTTAAATCAAACTTTTGGGAAGCCTTTCAACGAGCAATGGGTACTCAACTCGACATGAGTACGGCGTTTCATCCTCAAACGGATGGACAAACCGAGAGAACCATCCAAACGCTTGAAGACATGTTGAGGGCTTGTGCAATTGAATTTGGTGGAAGTTGGGAAGATCATTTACCGTTAGTTGAGTTTCGTATAATAATAACTATCATGCGAGCATTCAAATGGCACCATTTAGGGCACTTTATGGTAGAAAGTGTCATTCTCCACTCGCGTGGGCGGAAATTGGTGAAAGCCAACTTATTGGGCCGGAAATAGTAGTTGAAACAACAAAAGTGATTTCTCAAATTAAGGAGAGATCACAATTGGCCCGTGAAAGACAAAAGAAATACGCCGATGTGAGGCGTAGACCATTGGAGTTTAATGTTGGTGATCATGTGCTTTTGAAAGTCTCCCCGTGGAAAGGTGTTGTTCGTTTTGTAAAGAGAGACAAGCTTGGACCAAGATACATAGGACCTTTTGAGATCATTGAACGAGTGGGCAAAGTGGCATACCGATTAAAGCTACCTCAAGAACTTAGTGGTGTGCATAACGTGTTCCATATGTGTAACTTAAGAAAGTGTTTGGCGGATCCTACACTCCATGTACCCATGGATGAGATTCTAGTGGACAAGAAGCTCAATTTTGTTGAAGAACCGGTAGAAATATTATAACGTGAAGTCAAGAAATTGAAGAACAAACGTTATACGATAGTCAAAGTCCAATGGCATGCTAGGCGTGGGGCCGAATTCACTTGGGAGCGGGAAGACTTTATGAAGTCAAAATACCCGCATTTGGTTAGTGATTAGGGTTCTATTGAATTTCAGGACGAAATTCCCTTAACGGGGGAATGATGTAACAATTGTGACTTTTGACTCCTTGACTTCTTGTACATTTCGACTAAGTATTTAGTTAATCAATATATTCAAGTGCAATTTGTGGTTCAATTGGGTTCAATGTGTTCATATGGGTCAATTATTTAATTAATTTGAGATTTATGTGCTAGTCGAGGTCATTAGTTAGTGCTAATCGATTTTTCATTTGGATGACTGTAAGTCCCTCACTTGATGGTTTAACCCAGTAGTGTAAAATACAACAAGTCGAGAATGCACTAGATAGGACTAGTATTACTTAAATATAAATGCAAGTATATAAATAAAGTAATACAAGACTTAAAGCAATAAATAATGTAAATGTGGAACACAATGTAATTTTCAAGTGTATTTTATTTATGATGTTTAAATAAAATACAAGGTTGTTGCGGAATCAAGATATTAAAAGTATGTAAGTATCCTAACAACCTATGAATTACAAATGATCTATATTTGCTAAATATTCTCTTTAGATCGAAATACTTAAAGTTGTGAAGTATTCCCTTTAACGATCGAGAGTATTTAAGCAAATTCACCAAATTGCTAAAAAAAGTAATTTTAACGAAGGAAATGACTTTGTATTTATAGGTATTTTATTTATGATGTTTAAATAAAATACAAGGTTGTTGCGGAATCAAGATATTAAAAGTATGTAAGTATCCTAACAACCTATGAATTACAAATGATCTATATTTGCTAAATATTCTCTTTAGATCGAAATACTTAAAGTTGTGAAGTATTCCCTTTAACGATCGAGAGTATTTAAGCAAATTCACCAAATTGCTAAAAAAAGTAATTTTAACGAAGGAAATGACTTTGTATTTATAGGAATTTATTATGCCGTACAAATATGGTTGCATGCATTTAATGAACCGACAAGGTTATTAAATGCATTGGTTAAAGTACAAGGATAAAGTCACATCAATGTGACATGTCATCCTTTTAACCAACCACATTTACACATGTATTGTACTTTCAATAGACAAGTGGAATGTCCGAGTAAAAGTGTGTAAAGGCAAACAGTCAATTCCTCGTAATCAGTGTTCAGACTTGTAAGGTCTAGAACACTGACAAAGCTCCAGTCGTAGATTTGGTAAGACTTACAGTGGACTCCGCCATTTGTCAGTCTTCTTTCTTCTAACTTCAGTCTTTGACTTCAATGAGAATGTCTTCAGTAGAATAGATCTGGACTAGAGTGAAGTCCAGTGAGCTGAAATCTGGTGACTCCAGATTTCCTATACAAGTAAGATGCTCACTGGGCTTCCATTATTTCTAGACAAATCTTCAGTAGGACTCCAGACTTCAAATCTGGAGTGGGTCCGGTAAATCTGGACCTAACAATGACATTTAATTTAACTAGTGAAATGAAAATGGATCCTATCCATAGGTTATGACCAACCCATGACCCATCCAAGACTAACCCAACCCTCCCCACCTTATTCATTCATTCATTTCTCTCCCACACTCTCTATCTAACTAAATGCAAGAACATTTACTCCTCTCTCTCTATCTAACTAAATGCAAGAACATTTACTCCTCTCTCTCTATCTAACTAAAGTCTTTAATTTAGGTCAAAATCATTTTTGGGTCAAAAGTGATAGTATGAAATGAAATTTTTGAGTGGGATATGTTCAAATAAGTTAGTTATGAATAAAAACGGGTCAATGAACTTCTCAAATCGATTTCTAAGCCAAAAACTAGGTCTTGGGTCGATTTAGGGTTACAAATGAGTCAAGAACGATTTAACCATGCAAATGGGTTGAATGATGAAACATGTTTAGTTATACCTAATTATGTCTAACTATGCTTAAAAATGGGTCTTGGGGCTGTGCAAATCGATTTCATGGTCTAAATGTCAAGAAATTAGGGTTTGGGTCGTGTTTTGTGTCAAAATCTATCAGACCCCGGCGTAAGCTACGCCCAATCTGGCGTACCTTACGCTGCCCTCTAACTTCATTTTCCAAAATAGCCTCTGTTTACGGTAGAAACTTGAAACCAGATTTCCTATACAAGTAAGATGCTCATTGGGCTTCCATTATTTCTAGACAAATCTTTAGTAGGACTCCAGACTTCAAGTCTGGAGTGGGTCCAGTAAATCTGGACCTAACAAATTCCCCCTATTTGTTTAGAAATAATGCAAGGTTTTTCAAGCTTTATCTATACAATCTGTATGCTTGAAAAACACTTGTTTTGACTTAGTCTTAAAAATTTTAAGTTACTGGAAAACACTTTATAGATCATCAGTGTTCCAGTTTCATCTTTTAGTTCTAACTTAGACTAAATCTGATCACTTACTTGTGAATCAAAAATATGCAACTTTATTTTGTAAGTCCCAACTCGTTAGATGGTACTACTGAAGACACCTCTATGTCGATGGTGGAGTTACTTTGCAATATATGCACTGAACTGGAGACGACCAGTTGCAGTGTGTATATACCAAGTTCTAGATAGATTACTTATATAAAAGACAATAAGTAAAGAACAATGCAATAATACAAATAACTTGTAAGATAACTTGATGAGACAATATGTATTTTTCAATGTGTAATTTATTTATTGATATTAAACAAATTACAAGGTTGATGCGGAACCAAGATAATACACGAATGTAAATATCCTAACAACCTATGAAATACAATTGATCTATACTCGGAATTTCTCAAGACAATCAAAACACTTAAAGTTGTGAAATGTTCCTTTTAGCGATTGAGAGAAGATTACACAAGTTCACCAAGAATATTGCAGGTTTGCAAAGTGTGAATTCTATCGAAGTTTATTCGAAGAAGTAATATTCTTGGTTGTGCAATGACTTGTATTTATAGGCAAAGTTAACATTGGAATGTTAACTTTAGCCGTACAAATGTGGTTGGGAGCATTTAAGGAATAACATTTAATTCCTTAAAAAGCAGTGTAAAGTCGCATGTCAAAGTGACTTTACATAACCACCTTTATGTACCTTTTAATACTTAAATAATAAGATAAGGCTTATTATCCGGGTAAAGGTACATAAAGCATACAAGTCAATTCCTCGTAATCAGTGTAAAGCTTTGTAAGGGCTTTCCACTGATGGTCTCCAGTTTGTAACTGACTAGAATGCCAATTGGGCTTCGCTTCCATTGTCATTCTCTATCTTCCATTTGTTGTCTTCGACTTCAACTGGAATGCTTCTTCAACTTGGTCAGTTCTCAACTGGAGGAAGTCTTCAGTTGCGTTAACTGTACGGTGCAACTGGACTTCAATATATTTTTCGACAAATCATCTTGGTCACCAGTTTACTGGGTCACCAGATGCAACTGGTGACTGGTCAGTGTGAACTGGTGACTGGTCAGTGTGAACTGGTGACTGGCCAGTTTCAGGTGAACTGGTCAGTGTGAACTGGTGACTGGTCAGAGGTGAACTGGTGACTGGTCCAGTGTGAACTGGTGACTGGACAGGTGAACTGGTCTTGGTCACCAGTCTACTGGGTCACCAGATGCAACTGGTGACTGGTCAGTGTGAACTGGTGACTGGCCAGTTCCAGGTGACTGGTCAGTGTGAACTGGTGACTGGCCAGTTCCAGGTGAACTGGTCCTAACAAATTCCCCCTATTTGTCTAGAAATATAGTCTAAGTCTTTTCTAGTTCTTGTATATGTACAAGTGTGAACTGAAAGGACTTGTTCGATTTAAATCTATTTAAGTTATCTAAGGCATTTTTATAGTTCAATAAATGCCTTAGGTTTTTCTTTTAGGTTTGTTAGATTTTAATCTATTATCTACCTTGTGGTTACAAACTGGTAACTTCATTTATACAAGGGAATGAAATTTATACAAGTTACAGAATGTAAATACAGATTACAAGTAGATAACTGAAGAAAGAACTTAATGAGACGGCCCTTCGCCAGTTCTTCTTCTCTTGGCAACTGAAGAGATAGGCAGAGTATCTTTAGGGTCAATATTCAACTTTTGCTCAAGATTTTTCTTTATGTTGAATCTTCCCCCTTAGAAAGTTAACCCATGCTTTCTCGAACCTATTCTTTTGTGCCTTAGCATCCAAAACATTCACCATCTCCACCCATTCGCTGAACCCATACTGCATAGCACCAGGATCATCAGTTCTAACCAGTGGCCCACCAGTATACTTAACTTCGATTTGAAAAACCTTGGTGCCTGGCTTGATTGTAACATTGACACCATTAATAGTACCACTATGTCTTCTGGTTGACATGATCTGGGAGTAGTAGTTTCTAACTTCAGATTCATTTGTGATTTTTATACTCCCAGCACCAGCAGCCAGTACAGCGGACTTAATGTCTTCATTGGATACTTCGCCAGTTGATTCAACGAATGTGCTAAGGTCAGCATCTCTTGCATCTCTTGTCAGTGGTCTTCTTGGTTGTGGAATCCTTCTTCTTGGTGGATTCAGTACATCCTTCACAACCTTTTTAACATTTGCAATTCTCTTAAGAATCCCACTGGCCCTAATCTCTTTTGCCTTCTCCACTGAAATGTTTAAGCTCCTGGCATCGAATTCAACTTCATCCTCATGATAGTGTCTATCCAGTTCTACATCTAGCATTTCATTCAACTGGTCAACTATCCTAGGATCATTCTTAACCCTAACATACTCATCCTTAGTGATACCCAGTAGATTGGCATCACTCATATCCAGCAACTTAATTTGAGCAAGATGTGCCCTGGCCTCAACTTGGTTTCTTTGTTTCATTTTCTTTCTTTCTTTGATGTCATTACCAAGTCTAGCCAGTTTTCTACTATCACTATCTGAAACTGGAGGTAGTATGTCAGCATTACCAGTTTCTAACATTTCACCAGTGGCCGGCTGGGCAGATGCATCACCAGCTAATCCTTTACCTTTGTCCAAACCAACATTCCCCCTATCAGTCTGCTCACCAGCTTCAGTACTGGTAGCCACAACCAATTCTCTTCCAGATCCAGATGGAGTCCTTCCAGGTGCAACTGGTCGTGTAAGGACTGAACTTCTTTCCCCTTGGCAGCATCTAGACCTGCCCTAATTGCTTCCCATTCAGAGGGGTGAGATGGCAATCGGTCAAGAGGCTGCCACGACTGCATGTCCTTACACTCTTTGAAGATGCCACACATCATCCTGAAGCTTGGTCTTGACCAGTTTTCAATTCATTCAAGGTCTTGGAATCCTCATCCAAACCGGAGACAACCTTATCCTTAACTTCATCATCCATCTTCTTCAGATTTTCCACTTCAGTTGTCAGTTTCTCTATAGATTGAGCATGTAGAGATACTTGGGTGTTCAAACTTTCTATGCTGCCTCTCAACTGATTGATCTCACTGGTAAGTGGGGCCAGATCAACCTGAGGAGTGGCCAGCTTGGTGATCTCAGACATCACCCTTTCAACCAATTGCTCTTCTCTAGCACCCAACGTATCCTCTATTTTCTGACCAACCGAAGTCATCAACTGCTCTCCAAGGCCAGTTACATCTAGGCCAGGTCTTTCAATAAGTTCCTTGCCCTGCCTCTCAATTTCCTTCAGATCCACTTCAGAAGTTCGAACAGTGTTGCCAAGTAGATTGGAAATGGAACTGGAGACCTTGGAGTGAGTTAGGTCAAAGGCTTCCTTTAGAGTACCAGCCAGATTGTTGCAGCCAGTGACCAACTCATTAAGCTTTTTGAACACCAAGTCTTCATTAGATGAAAACTTGTTTATCCCCAGATCGACCACCTTAATGTTTGTCAAATGATCTTTGTGGTATCTGGAGAATGACTTGGTGTTCTTGTCAAGTGTCTTCTGAATCTCCTCCACCCTGGTTAGAAGGTTTTGGAGATCGGCTTGTAGTGAGACAACTTGACTGTCCAGTGACAAAGGAGAAGGTGTCACTGGACCACTAGCAGTTACTACTGGAGCAACTGGAGGAGGCAAACTGATGAAAGTCTCCCCAGTTGTCAGGCCAGCAATTGAAGAAATTATTGGAGTGGTGGTTGAAGAAAGGACTGGAAATTCAAATTGTTGTTCATGCTGAGAATGCTTAGGTGTGAACAACGGAGACGGTGGGGGTGGCATTTCTCGAGCAACTGAGAATTGCCCAGTTGGTAAAGGAGCGGAATATATTGGTAAAGATATATCGATAGGCACATTTATTTGTGGTGGTGAAAATGAAATTGATGCGTCTGGAGGTAAGACTGGAGATGAAGGGTGTTGAGCTTGTACAGAAGCATCAAGAATCTCCAAGTCTGTTTCAGTACCTTCAGAATCCGAAGATTCTATAAGGATTTCCTCGTCATTAACACTCATGTCCAGATCCATGAATGTGACAGAGGGCTGTTCAGTTACCTGGACAGTCTCCAGATGACCTTCCCCAGTTTCCTGGATGGGTGCATATGTTGGAGGATCAGATACCGAAGTATCTTCACCAGGGATAGATGAGA
Source organism: Erigeron breviscapus (assembly GCA_034093135.1). Classification (NCBI taxonomy): domain Eukaryota; kingdom Viridiplantae; phylum Streptophyta; class Magnoliopsida; order Asterales; family Asteraceae; genus Erigeron; species Erigeron breviscapus. The sequence goes on from CM067175.1 coordinate 10,990,820, forward strand.
TTGGTGTTGCTTCAGTTATGGTTGCTCTATCCTCAACCACAACATTAGACACACTGGAGGGTCCCTCATTATTTTGAGGCCCGCCCAGTTGCCTTTCTGACTCACCTACAAGAGGTGCATCAGTTGAAGCGAATGCCAGTTGCATTCGTTCAGGAATTTCAACCTCACCAGCTTCAGATACCAGTGAGTCTAGATTCCTTAGCATATCTGGAGCAGTGTACGGAGAATCTGTACTATTATATGCTTCCCTGCCCAGAATTTGCTTAAAACAAAGTGAGAGGAACCTTGAAAAGGGAATACAAACACCCCTTGAGCCCTTCAGCTTTTGAACCAGGCTTCTATACAGAATATCTGCAAAGTCCACTCTCAATCCGTTCCACAAGCAGTAAGCCATCTCTGCTTGCGAGGAGTTAATCTGGTCAAGTCCACCAGAACTCCCACCCATGCTCTCCACCAGGTGGATGAAAAAGTACCTCCATGAAGGTGTAAGGCCCTTCATGGCCATCGCACCTTTTGTCTTCAACACCCCATTCTCCAAACACTCCCTGTGTCCCATTTCCAGGAGTACTTGGAGAAAGTTTATATTTGGGGGCAAGACGACTGGAGATTCACCCTCTCTCCAGTAATTGAGGCATAAGGCATCCCTCAATGTATCAGCTGACAAGGTACACTGGATTGTTCCATCCTTTAATGTGAAACTGATGGAGGAACAACCGGAAGAAAGAACGGCAGTGTACCAAAACTCACATAAGTAGTTGTGAAACATCTTACGTGGGTTTAGAGAGAATGAAGGTCCTATTGGAGAATTCTTCAAAAACTTTTGAATTCTACCAATAAGGGTATCGGACCCTTGAGATCCTCGTAGGCTGGCCATAGGATTATTTGGATTTAGTTTTATGACCGAAGCACTACTAGGGGCACCAGGTGCCTGTGTGACATCTGGTGAGGGATTGTATGGAACAGTCAAGAGATTTACATCTCTTGAACGAGATGATCTAGGAGCCATAGAAGAATGAAAATGAAATTTGGGATTTAGGGTTTTTGATTTGTGAAGCAAAGAGAAAAATGAAGCAATTTTGATGATTGGAAAGTAAATGAAAGAATGTAAGAAAAAAGAAGTAAATGAGTCGAAGTAAATAAGGGTATTTATAAGGATTCAAGATCCCAATGTAACACCAAAATTATATTTTAATAAACAAAATCCCTTTTTGAAGATATTTTCACAAAAGTTGGTTTGAATTTTGAAAGAAAATAATAATTTGCCATGTAAACATTAAATGCTTCCATGTCAGCATTAAATGCTATGACGGCTTATCTTACCCACGCGCCCACTCACTTTTGTTTTCCCAATACAAACAGTTGTCAAGTAATAAAATGGTTTCAAACACGTCAGATCACGATATCAAGTGGTTTAAAACACTCGAGTATCATCACGTGTCACACATATTGACCAAGTATTTGTAACGTTATAACAAAAAAGACAAGACTGAACCTGGTAACTGGAGGATCAGTTCAGCGCCAGTTTCCAACTGAAGAGTTCTCCAGTTGCATTTTCAAACAAAAACGAATTTAAGTCAGAAAATTATTTTGAGTCTTTCCCCCTAAAATGATGATCCAGAAATCAATTAGTGCCAAGATAGTATCACAAAGGCGTTCGATAGCCTGGCGAGCAAAGATTATCTGGACCTCCTCAACTGGAGAACTTCATCAGTGTCACTGACGTGTTCAATAATAAAGAAAGCTCCAGTTAAGGGTTTAACATTCCCAGTTCGCTGATGAGATGTTTAAATGTTTTCTCATCGAGAGGTTTAGTAAAAACATCAGCTAACTGTTTGTCAGTGGGGATGAAATGAATTTCAATATCTCCTTTCATAACATGATCTCGAATGAAATGATACCTGATGTCAATATGCTTTGTTTTGGAGTGCATCACTGGGTTGTGAGATATAGCAATTGCACTGGTGTTGTCACAAAAGATTGGGGTCTTAGTAAACTTCTGACCATAATCTAGTAACTGGTTCTTGATCCAGAGAATCTGGGCACAACAACTGGCCGCAGAAATGTACTCTGCCTCAGCAGTGGACATAAAGACTGAAGTCTGCTTCTTGCTGGTCCAACTTACCAGTTTTCCTCCAAGGAAATGACAACCACCAGTTGTTGATTTTCTATCTATCTTACAACCTGCATGATCAGAATCTGAATAACCCATTAGATCTAATCCTGAGCCTTTGGGGTACCAAAGACCAAGATTAGGACACCCTTTCAGGTATCTGAAGATATGCTTTACAGCGTGCAAATGTGATTCTTTAGGGTTAGCCTGAAACCTGGTACATAAACATGTTGCAAACATTATATCTGGTCGACTGGCAGTTAAGTACATCAGTGAACCAACCATACCTCTATAGTCAGTTATGTTAACTGGTTTGCCAGTTGGGTCAGAGTCCAAATTCAATGATGCTGCAATAGGTGTGTTTTTTTATGGGATTGAATCATATTTGTATTTTCTTAACAAATCTCTGACATATTTTCCTTGGTTTATGAAAATTTCATTTTCAGTTTGCTTAATCTGAAGACCTAAGAAAAATGTTAATTCACCCATTAAACTCATCTCATACTCAGATGACATGATTTTAGAAAACTTTTTACACATTGCATCATCAGTTGAACCAAAAATAATGTCATCAACATAAATTTGTACCAATAAGATATTACCTCTTTCTTTCAAGATAAACAAGGTATTATCTATTGCACCTCTTTGAAAGCCATTTTTAAGAAGATGTTTAGTTAAAGTATCATACCTGGCTCTTGGGGCTTGTCTTAGACCATACAATGCTTTGTTCAGTCTATAAACCGAATGAGGATGCTTCTCATCGATGAAACCTGGAGTCTGCTTAACATAAACTTCTTCTTCCAATGTTCCATTGAGGAACGCACTTTTGACATCCATCTGGAAGACCTTGAACTGCAGATGGGCTGCATATGTAACACCCCAACATGGCGGAATCATGGGGTATCACTTAGAAATAGCACATCACGACATGGGAATTATGTAGAGTCAACTATATGAAAACATAAGATCGAAACGATCCATAAACTCGTACAAACGTATACATTCATCAAATACACGTTCAATCAATAATAAAGAAAGTTCAAATCAATAATAGTTGATCCTAAAAGTAACCCATTAAAGGGAGAATAAGGATCGCGGATCCAGAAGTCCAAAGCTAGTCAAATTCTAACAAGCAAGCAATGCAATCATCCATTTTTCCTTTGACTAACTTGATTACCTGAAAAGTGTACTAAAGAGCGTCAACATAAAGTTGGTGAGTTCGTAGGGACATATAACAAGGAATAAACGTATCGGGAAATACAACCGTTAACGATATACGGGGATTAGAATACCTAATCACATCAAGAAAACCCTAAAAGGGTATATGTTAGCACAACATCAACACATATCACGATTCCACACGTTTCAGCACGACTTACATGTCTTCCAAAGGCGTGATCATTACAGCATGACTTACATATATTCCAAATGCATGTTCATACGTTCCAACGTTTAACAACAACGAATCCATATAACAATTAACAACGTTCAACAAGAATGCGGCTTACATAGTTAATAATTAACAATGCGCTAACGGTGCGACTTATATATTAAGTAATGCGCTAACGATGTCCATATCATAACAAGTGAATCAACCAACAAATACAATGCACATACACTTCTTATAATTATACTTTAAAGGAATCATCGATGCTTATATATAGGGTCACCCGCAGCCTTCCCACCACATCTACTATTCATAAAAAGTGTAATTATCTTCCATGTATGTACAACTATCTAAAGCACAACAAGTATTCATAACGAAGTCAAAGTTAACCGAGCAACAAGTCAATACATTAAACAAACAATCAATTAACAAGCATGTACACTTTTCAGCCCGAATCTCAATTGAGTAGGGAGGGTTTACGAAACTCACCTGAAACGCCTGTCAGACAGTAGGAGGTATATAACAGTCTGAAATGTATCCGAATATCCCAAACGTTTTAGCCTTCGGTAAAGGAAACTGTATAGAATAATCCATTTTTATAGAATTATCAGTTTAGTAAGCAACTGATGGGCGAGGACTAAAACTGTAAACAGTTTAACGGCTCAGGACTGAAACTGTCAGAAAATCTAACGGTTTAGGACTGAAACTGTCAGAAAATCTAACGGTTTAGGACTGAAACTGTCAGAAAATCTAACGGTTTAGGACTGAAACTGTCAGAAAATCTAACGGTTTAGGACTGAAACTGTCAGAAAATCTAACGGTTTAGGACTGAAACTGTCAGAAAATCTAACGGTTTAGGACTGAAACTGTCAGAAAATCTAACGGTTTAGGACTGAAACTGTCAGAAAATCTAACGGTTTAGGACTGAAACTGTCAGAAAATCTAACGGTTTAGGACTGAAACTGTCAGAAAATCTAACGGTTTAGGACTGAAACTGTCAGAAAATCTAACGGTTTAGGACTGAAACTGTCAGAAAATCTAACGGTTTAGGACTGAAACTGTCAGAAAATCTAACGGTTTAGGACTGAAACTGTCAGAAAATCTAACGGTTTAGGACTGAAACTGTCAGAAAATCTAACGGTTTAGGACTGAAACTGTCAGAAAATCTAACGGTTTAGGACTGAAACTGTCAGAAAATCTAACGGTTTAGGACTGAAACTGTCAGAAAATCTAACGGTTTAGGACTGAAACTGTCAGAAAATCTAACGGTTTAGGACTGAAACTGTCAGAAAATCTAACGGTTTAGGACTGAAACTGTCAGAAAATCTAACGGTTTAGGACTGAAACTGTCAGAAAATCTAACGGTTTAGGACTGAAACTGTCAGAAAATCTAACGGTTTAGGACTGAAACTGTCAGAAAATCTAACGGTTTAGGACTGAAACTGTCAGAAAATCTAACGGTTTAGGACTGAAACTGTCAGAAAATCTAACGGTTTAGGACTGAAACTGTCAGAAAATCTAACGGTTTAGGACTGAAACTGTCAGAAAATCTAACGGTTTAGGACTGAAACTGTCAGAAAATCTAACGGTTTAGGACTGAAACTGTCAGAAAATCTAACGGTTTAGGACTGAAACTGTCAGAAAATCTAACGGTTTAGGACTGAAACTGTCAGAAAATCTAACGGTTTAGGACTGAAACTGTCAGAAAATCTAACGGTTTAGGACTGAAACTGTCAGAAAATCTAACGGTTTAGGACTGAAACTGTCAGAAAATCTAACGGTTTAGGACTGAAACTGTCAGAAAATCTAACGGTTTAGGACTGAAACTGTCAGAAAATCTAACGGTTTAGGACTGAAACTGTCAGAAAATCTAACGGTTTAGGACTGAAACTGTCAGAAAATCTAACGGTTTAGGACTGAAACTGTCAGAAAATCTAACGGTTTAGGACTGAAACTGTCAGAAATTCTAACAAGCAAGCAATGCAATCATCCATTTTTCCTTTGACTAACTTGATTACCTGAAAAGTGTACTAAAGAGCGTCAACATAAAGTTGGTGAGTTCGTAGGGACATATAACAAGGAATAAACGTATCGGGAAATACAACCGTTAACGATATACGGGGATTAGAATACCTAATCACATCAAGAAAACCCTAAAAGGGTATACGTTAGCACAACATCAACACATATCACGATTCCACACGTTTCAGCACGACTTACATGTCTTCCAAAGGCGTGATCATTACAGCATGACTTACATATATTCCAAATGCATGTACAACAACATGACTTATGTGTCTTTCAACAGCATGTATAACGACATGACTTATGTGTCTTTCAACAGCATGTATAACGACATGACTTATGTGTCTTTCAACAGCATGTATAACGACATGACTTATGTGTCTTTCAACAGCATGTATAACGACATGACTTATGTGTCTTTCAACAGCATGTATAACGACATGACTTATGTGTCTTTCAACAGCATGTATAACGACATGACTTATGTGTCTTTCAACAGCATGTATAACGACATGACTTATGTGTCTTTCAACAGCATGTATAACGACATGACTTATGTGTCTTTCAACAGCATGTATAACGACATGACTTATGTGTCTTTCAACAGCATGTATAACGACATGACTTATGTGTCTTTCAACAGCATGTATAACGACATGACTTATGTGTCTTTCAACAGCATGTATAACGACATGACTTATGTGTCTTTCAACAGCATGTATAACGACATGACTTATGTGTCTTTCAACAGCATGTATAACGACATGACTTATGTGTCTTTCAACAGCATGTATAACGACATGACTTATGTGTCTTTCAACAGCATGTATAACGACATGACTTATGTGTCTTTCAACAGCATGTATAACGACATGACTTATGTGTCTTTCAACAGCATGTATAACGACATGACTTATGTGTCTTTCAACAGCATGTATAACGACATGACTTATGTGTCTTTCAACAGCATGTATAACGACATGACTTATGTGTCTTTCAACAGCATGTATAACGACATGACTTATGTGTCTTTCAACAGCATGTATAACGACATGACTTATGTGTCTTTCAACAGCATGTATAACGACATGACTTATGTGTCTTTCAACAGCATGTATAACGACATGACTTATGTGTCTTTCAACAGCATGTATAACGACATGACTTATGTGTCTTTCAACAGCATGTATAACGACATGACTTATGTGTCTTTCAACAGCATGTATAACGACATGACTTATGTGTCTTTCAACAGCATGTATAACGACATGACTTATGTGTCTTTCAACAGCATGTATAACGACATGACTTATGTGTCTTTCAACAGCATGTATAACGACATGACTTATGTGTCTTTCAACAGCATGTATAACGACATGACTTATGTGTCTTTCAACAGCATGTATAACGACATGACTTATGTGTCTTTCAACAGCATGTATAACGACATGACTTATGTGTCTTTCAACAGCATGTATAACGACATGACTTATGTGTCTTTCAACAGCATGTATAACGACATGACTTATGTGTCTTTCAACAGCATGTATAACGACATGACTTATGTGTCTTTCAACAGCATGTATAACGACATGACTTATGTGTCTTTCAACAGCATGTATAACGACATGACTTATGTGTCTTTCAACAGCATGTATAACGACATGACTTATGTGTCTTTCAACAGCATGTATAACGACATGACTTATGTGTCTTTCAACAGCATGTATAACGACATGACTTATGTGTCTTTCAACAGCATGTATAACGACATGACTTATGTGTCTTTCAACAGCATGTATAACGACATGACTTATGTGTCTTTCAACAGCATGTATAACGACATGACTTATGTGTCTTTCAACAGCATGTATAACGACATGACTTATGTGTCTTTCAACAGCATGTATAACGACATGACTTATGTGTCTTTCAACAGCATGTATAACGACATGACTTATGTGTCTTTCAACAGCATGTATAACGACATGACTTATGTGTCTTTCAACAGCATGTATAACGACATGACTTATGTGTCTTTCAACAGCATGTATAACGACATGACTTATGTGTCTTTCAACAGCATGTATAACGACATGACTTATGTGTCTTTCAACAGCATGTATAACGACATGACTTATGTGTCTTTCAACAGCATGTATAACGACATGACTTATGTGTCTTTCAACAGCATGTATAACGACATGACTTATGTGTCTTTCAACAGCATGTATAACGACATGACTTATGTGTCTTTCAACAGCATGTATAACGACATGACTTATGTGTCTTTCAACAGCATGTATAACGACATGACTTATGTGTCTTTCAACAGCATGTATAACGACATGACTTATGTGTCTTTCAACAGCATGTATAACGACATGACTTATGTGTCTTTCAACAGCAAGTAGTAGTCGTGATGGTGATGTAACTAGCAATGGCAGTTCGGTGGTAGTAGCAACAATTTACGAGCAGTAGGGCAGTAGTAACACGAGTATCAGCAGGAGTAGAGTAGCAGCCACTTATGAAGGTGACTGGTTCGGTGCTATCAACAAAACCGAGTAGTAGCAGCAGCTTTAGTAGTAGCAGCAGCTTCGTGGTGATGATGAATAGTAGCAGCCGAAATGAATATGGTTTGGTGATGGTTGCCAACCGAACAGTAGTAGTAATGGTAGAACTAGAACAGTGACAGTGAGCAGCAACCTCACTTGGTGGTGTTGCTTGGAGAGGGTGGTCGTGGTTTGTATGGGTCGAGAATCATAAGGATAAAGGTGGTGAGATCAATGATATATATATATATATGTATGTACATCTATATGTATGTGCCTGTATGCGTGTGTGTTTTTATATATATATATATATATATATATATATATATATATATATATATATATATATATATATATATATATATATATATATATATATATATATATATATATATATATATATATATATATATATATATATATATATATATATATATATATATATATATATATATATATATATATATATATATATATATATATATATATATATATATATATATATATATATATATATATATATATATATATATATATATATATATATATATATATATATATATATATATATATATATATATATATATATATATATATATATATATATATATATATATATATATATATATATATATATATATATATATATATATATATATATATATATATATATATATATATATATATATATATATATATATATATATATATATATATATATATATATATATATATATATATATATATATATATATATATATATATATATATATATATATATATATATATATATATATATATATATATATATATATATATATATATATATATATATATATATATATATATATATATATATATATATATATATATATATATATATATATATATATATATATATATATATATATATATATATATATATATATATATATATATATATATATATATATATATATATATATATATATATATATATATATATATATATATATATATATATATATATATATATATATATATATATATATATATATATATATATATATATATATATATATATATATATATATATATATATATATATATATATATATATATATATATATATATATATATATATATATATATATATATATATATATATATATATATATATATATATATATATATATATATATATATATATATATATATATATATATATATATATATATATATATATATATATATATATATATATATATATATATATATATATATATATATATATATATATATATATATATATATATATTTTTTTAGACTATATAATAATACCTTAGCATACTTTTCTTCATGCCATATCAATTTAACATTTTCCTTTCTTTATAATCTAACCAAAACCCGAAACCTTATATCAAAAATGTTCCCTTTCCTAATCATGATATACATTATTATCATAGCGTGGTTAATTACTGTGGCTCAACTTCCATTGAATGAGGCTATTCAGTGGTTAGTAGCGTTTGTTCTTGGCGTGGTTCCCTTACTGTTTGTCACCACCTGGGTTTCTTTGTATGGTTTTTAAATATGTTGTATCCCTAATTGTTGTATTTCTGCTTAAATAATGTAACAAGTTTCACTTGTATTGTACGAATAATGAAATACAACTTTCTTCGATCTCTTTTGGGATTGTTGTCGATTAGGGAAATTCCCCAGTTAAAAGAATTTCCCATATTTGTCTTGATAGATTTTTATACCAAGTTCATTTGTCTATTTTAATCGTTGATCGCCCATCATAATTTTAGCCTTTCAAATAATTCTTATTTTCAAATTTGAAGTTCTTTTACCAAGACACTACTGTTATCCAGTTGGAAAAGTCGACATATTTTTGTTGATAACGTTTGTCTCATTTTCTTAAATTCAATCATTAAAGGCGATCCATGGGTCAAAGAAACAAATATTACCTAGATCACTCCTGACACAATAGTCTGGATCAAAAATTCATCTAAGGTTCAAAAAGATGAATTAGCAATTGATATGGTTCTTGAAAAAGAAGCAGTGAAGAAAAATAGTGATGTGTGGAAGACGGTCTATTCATTAAGCTATTAATTAAGTTGAGGATTTTCTCAACATAGTATACGTTTTTGAGTAAACTGTTCAGCTCTTTTCAACCTTGGTTAAAGGGATGATAAAGTTTAGAAATTTTATCTTTAGAAAAAAAATAATTTACTAATTACTGTAACAATGATTAAAATATACTGTAGTTTATACACACCTGTCCGTTTTCCAAGGTCACACTTTGTCTTTCATTCTCTATATAAGAAAAGCACTTGTAAGGATAATAGGCATTCTGAAATTTCCTTCACTCCTTTACATTTTTCTTTGTGTGAAACTATATTTTGACACATCCAAATCAACCACCGTTCTTCCTCAACTAAACCATGGCCACTCCCACCTTTATTGCACTTGAACGTTCAATAGAGCTTTTGGCGAAGCAATTTGATCAACTTAACAGTATTATAGTATCACTTTCTACTGAACAAACCAACTCATTTAAGTTTCTTACTTCTCGAATCGACCAAATACATAATAGTGCACCTTTTCTCCTAGCAGCCGATAGAGCACTATTGAGAAAATCTATCGATAAACAAACAAAACTTGAAGCAGAAATTAGAGAAATTAAAGGGTTGTTGTATCAACTTGCTGATTTCTCACAATCTGAAGAAGTGGGAATAACAGTTGACCCAACTGTATCCAAAGGAAAAAGACTTATGTCGCCATCTAGTCTTGTTTCACATCCGGAAAATTTCGAAGCACTTCAGGGTGATTTTCAAGAAACGATTCTCAAAAAGATTATGGAACGACAGAAAACACAAGCGATGGAGGAAGAGGCTTCTCTGAAGTTAGCTAAGGAGCTACTGCTTGCAGAAGCAGGAGAAACAGGTTCTGAGGTGCAAACACCAGCAAATCAACACGTCAACATATTGGAACTTGCTAGACAAAGAGAAGCTGAGTGGTATGCCAAAATGGCTAAAGGTGAAGCAAGTCTAAGGGAGTATCTACAGAGGAATATGGGAGAAGAAGATATCACTACACGTAGAGGTGACGAAAGTAGCACTCCTCTACTTTCTCAAAGACCCGTGAAAAGACTAAGAACTGCTGGTGCCTCATCATCCGCTTCCGATATGCTCCCACCAGCTGACGATGATGCCTTGTTAAATCTCCAGCTTCCAAAGGGCATAGTGTTTGTGGAAGGAAGGGTCTTAAGTAGGCCTGCTGGGATCTTCTACACTTCAGAGGATGGGGATGAGAAGTTCTTTCGTATAAGCGAGATCGATAAGGCTTCTATTCATTTCTTAACAAACATTTGGAAAATTTGTTCCAAGAATCCCAGTAATATCAACTTCTTAAGGCAGATTGAGCAAGAGTTAGCCAAGCCACACCGAGCCACTTAGTCCAGTATATGTTCCAGTCGAGAGCGTATGTATTATTAATGTTTGTAATAGTGGCTTGCTATGTTCGATTAAATAAAATTTCTACTTTTGTTTAAGTTCATAATCTATTCAATTATAACAATTTTTCCATATGCATGACGATTCTCTCACGGTTCTTACTCAAACTATTCCCCAGTTAAAAGTTCTAGCAACATTTTTAACTTGATAATCGACTTCATGCTCATTAGTGGAAATGACTGCTTCAATATTCTCTATCTTAGAGAACACTCTTACAGCTTTTCCGTTCAACTTCTCAAAGTTTAATTACTTAAACAGCTTGTAGTCAAATCTTCTCATTTGTTTTCCCTTCCTCGAGAAATTTTTGTTTAGGAAAGAAAATTCATATGAACTTACAATATATGCGTGAATTAAGGAATTTGTTGTACATATGCTTATATTAAATCATAAGAGAACTTTCACAACACTAGGCATTTAGCGCGGTTGGCTAAATGCGCGAAAGGGTGTGGCCTAGACCCAGGTTCGATTCCCGGGGACGGCCGATTTCACTATTTTTATTTTTATTGCAAACAATTACTATTGTGAGTTATATATAGATTTGTGCAATATATATTCATACCAAAGTTTTCGCATTCCAATTACCCGCTCAACTCCTGTTCATAGTCAGTACCCTATTATTGGTTTCATTAGGTTATTCTGATAAAGTTATTCAACTTTATCTCATTAAATTCTTGATTTAAATATAAGAATGTTAAATAATTGGCTTTATTGACGAGGAGTTATTCTTTGTCGGCCATTTCAAAAATTATTGTCATCTGACATCATTGCTTACGTTATATAAGTGAATAGTAACTCCCAGTAAAACCATGTATTCTTACTCTACGTACAAAGCCAATATAAGGTGAAATCTAGAGGACTTGATTCCTGCATATAATTTCTTAAGTTCATAATCTATTCAATTATAACAATTTTTCCATATGCATGACGATTCTCTCACGGTTCTTACTCAAACTATTCCCCAGTTAAAAGTTCTAGCAACATTTTTAACTTGATAATCGACTTCATGCTCATTAGTGGAAATGACTGCTTCAATATTCTCTATCTTAGAGAACACTCTTACAGCTTTTCCGTTCAACTTCTCAAAGTTTAATTACTTAAACAGCTTGTAGTCAAATCTTCTCATTTGTTTTCCCTTCCTCGAGAAATTTTTGTTTAGGAAAGAAAATTCATATGAACTTACAATATATGCGTGAATTAAGGAATTTGTTGTACATATGCTTATATTAAATCATAAGAGAACTTTCACAACACTAGGCATTTAGCGCGGTTGGCTAAATGCGCGAAAGGGTGTGGCCTAGACCCAGGTTCGATTCCCGGGGACGGCCGATTTCACTATTTTTATTTTTATTGCAAACAATTACTATTGTGAGTTATATATAGATTTGTGCAATATATATTCATACCAAAGTTTTCGCATTCCAATTACCCGCTCAACTCCTGTTCATAGTCAGTACCCTATTATTGGTTTCATTAGGTTATTCTGATAAAGTTATTCAACTTTATCTCATTAAATTCTTGATTTAAATATAAGAATGTTAAATAATTGGCTTTATTGACGAGGAGTTATTCTTTGTCGGCCATTTCAAAAATTATTGTCATCTGACATCATTGCTTACGTTATATAAGTGAATAGTAACTCCCAGTAAAACCATGTATTCTTACTCTACGTACAAAGCCAATATAAGGTGAAATCTAGAGGACTTGATTCCTGCATATAATTTCTTAAGTTCATAATCTTCTACGACCATCATGTTTGCTCTTATTCTAGCCATATCCTTGAACACGTTCATTAAATCACTAACTCAAGCTTAACATTCTTAATAACGCCTCTTAACATAGTATATCACATAATGATCCATAATATCTCAATTTACTTAAACATCATAATCTCCAAAAATCTTAGCTCATCCTATCAGCCAATCGTAACTATAAGTTTGAACTTAGTCTATAGTTCATAATAAATCATTGGTCTACAATTATAGATTATAAGTATCTAAGACCTTAATAAGCATGTATTCTAAATCTTATTCTCATACTGTTATTCCAACAATGACTGATAATTGTAGACAATTATAAGTAATATAGCTTAGACATGGGCCATCCGGTAATGCTTATAATATAAGGCATACCATTGGCCAGCCCATTGCATTACCAATCCGTTCAAAATACTCTATGCCTGTACTACCATTTCTATTAACATAACATTTCAAGTCCACACAATTCACACTTGAATATCAAAATTGACCTTCAAGTAATACACAATTTCCACATCAAGTCCTTATAAATCATTGCATGAATATAGTTATCTCTACAGGGATATTATCATGGCAATAATCTAAGGCTTCAGCAATCGTACAATTTACAATCAACAATACAATCACGAAAACATTCAACACTATATAAATAAAAGGGTCAAGTCATAACAAGGTGGGTAAAGCATAGTCCGAATTTTAACTTCAACATTCGACACATTAAAAGTGTTTGTATACAGGGTGTACCATCGGCTAACCCTCCACACCGTTAATATATAGAATGGATGTCCAAAACTCGGTTCCGATATGTTCTCTAAGTGTTGACCGGGTATGTATACAGGGTGTACCAGCGGCTAACCCTCCACC
>CM067175.1:11006005-11038505 GCA_034093135.1 Erigeron breviscapus
TGGCTTTACAAGAGATGTGCTGACACGGACTCTAATAAGGGTTGGGCTGACCCTATATTTTCTTCACCACTCACCCCTAAAAGAATATTGGGAGTGGTTGCTTGTATATTTTCCCTTAAGACATCTCCAGGTTCCTGTTGGGAGGAATCTGGATGGCTAGTTTCGGTTCTATTGGGGGCGACCACTACTCCTCCCTTCCTAAGACGTCTGGTGTTTGGTCATCTGGGGGGTTCTTGTGGTAAATTTTCAACATTTTGCTGAGGGTCATGAGCCACCTGGGTAATAGGTGGTACCATTTCAGCATCGAGGTCTCCAGCGGGTCCTTCATTATTTTGAAGCCCACCTGGAGCCTCTTCCAAATCATCTGGTGATGATGCATTGGTTTCATCAACTCTAAAGTGGTGAATCATATTAGGAGGGATATCGACCTCATCAGGAGAGGATTTTAATTGAGTTAAATACCTCATATATTCACACACAGAAAAATAGTCTGACTCATAATCATATTGATTACCAAGAGCCCTTTTGAAAATAAGTAAAAGAAAGCGAATAAATGGTATATGTGGCTTTCTACCTTTCACCTTCAGTCGCTCAACAAGATCGTCGAAGAAGATCTGAGCGAAATCCACTTTGTACCCAAACCATAAGCAATAGGCAATCTAGAGCTGCGTTTGATTTATCTGGTCCAGCCCTCCAGAACTGCCACCCAATCATTCAACAAGATGGGTGAAGAAGTATCTCCATGAGTCTGTTAGCTTGCTCATGTAGATAGTGCCTTTTCTTTGTAACTGGCCATGCTCATCAAGGATGTCAGTGTGCCCCATCTGCCTGCATACATCCCTCATATTGATGCCAAAGGGAAGTGTAAATGCCATTTCATTCTCAACAAGGTAGTTCAACCGAAGAGCGTCTCTGAGAGAATCAACAGTAAGAGTGAAGGCCCTGGTGCCTTGTTTTAGTGTAAAACCAATTGCTTCATCTTTTTCAACATACCTAGCTGTGTACCAGAATTCACACAAATATTCATGGTACATATTCCCTGGATTTAGGGTTAGAGCACCGTATAATGGACAACTTAAAAAGAAAGCAGTTAATCGTCCAATAAGGGAAGTGGGTTCATGAGTGGTGCTAGAGAGTTTGGCCATCCAATTGTTCATGTTTATATGGATGGCTGCTGCCTCTAGAGTAATATGTGGTGCTCTTTTTACGGTGGCCGGAGGAGCATATTGGGCAGAAAGAAGATTTTTAGCAGAATTTGATTGTCTAGGAGCCATTTTATACAAACAACTAACCCATAAAAGAAAGAAAAATGGTGATTTAAAGCTTTTTAGGGTTTTGATGATTTATTGATGATGATTGGAAATTGAATATAGAAAGAAGTAAATGAAGGAATTTTGGGAGATTTGGGAGTAAATATTTGCGAAGTAAATGAAAAGAAATTGAATGTGGGTATTTATAGAGGAGAGAGAAAATATAATTCAAAACGGTTAATTTGAATTTATTAAAAATAATTTTGATCGCATTTGAAATCCGCATTTAATGCATCCCATCACACATAAATGTGCGACGGTTGACAGCCCACAAAAACTACCCACTTGCACTTTTTGTCTTCCCAAGGTAAAAATACCATCATTTAGTTTGAAAAAATTGACATGCCACGTAGGATAAATAGTAACTATCCATTCAAAAGGTTTGCTTACGTGGCACGCACAAAGACCAAGTATTAAAATATTATGACTGACATACCATGACTCATTTTAGTGCATCTGGAGGTTGACTGGACACTCCAGTATCACTGGTGGATTAAGCCAGTGAGGGTATGCACTGATGGTACACTGGAGGTCTTCCAGTGAAGTACCCGTAATATTTTCCAGAAAATTCTTCCAGTGAGAAAATAAATTCCCCCTGAAATTAAAAATATTTTAAGGACAAAAATATTTCTTTGAGTCTTCCCCCTGGAATGGTGATCCATAAATCTATCAATGCAAAGATAGTATCACAAAGGCGTTCGATAGCTAAGCTGGCATAGATTTACAAATCTGGAAATCAAAGAACCCTGCCAGTGTCACAAAGGCGTTCATAACAAGGTTCCATATTTAAGGGTTCAACATTCCCAACTCACCAACAAGATATTCAAAGGTTTTAACATCCAGTGGTTTGGTAAAAATGTCAGCCAGTTGTTTGTCAGTGGGAATAAAATGGAGTTCTATGTTATTTTTCATAATATGATCACGAATAAAGTGATACCTGAGATCGATATGCTTTGTCTTTGAGTGCATGACTAGATTGTTTGAGATAGCAATGGCACTGGTATTATCAAAAAAAATGGGAGTTTTGGAATATTTAATACCATAATCAAGCAACTGGTTCTTCATCCAGGGTATCTGAGCACAACAACTGGCTGCAGACACGTATTCAGCTTCAGCAGTGGACAATGAAACTGAAGTTTGCTTCTTACTGGTCCAACTGACCAGTTTGCCACCAAGGAAATGGCATCCACCAGTAGTGGATTTCCTATCTATCTTACAACCTGCATGATCTGAATCTGAATAACCCATTAGATCCATGCCTGAGCCTTTGGGATACCAAGGCCCAAACTGGGGACACCCTTAAGGTATTTCAGTATGCGCTTTACAGCAAGCATATGAGATTCTTTTAGATTAGACTGATATCTGGCACATAAACATGTTGAAAACATAATATCTGGTCTACTGGTAGTTAAATACATCAGTGAACCAACCATGCCTCTATAGACAGTGGTGTTCACTGGTTTACCATCTGGATCTGAGTCCAGAGTAAGTGGTTCAGAAATTGGAGTGGGTTTAGATGGTGATGAGTTCATATCATATTTCTTTAAAAGATCTCTAACATATTTCTCTTGATTAATAAAAATACCATCTCTGGTCTGTTTAATCTGGAGTCCTAGAAAATATGTTAATTCACCCATTAAACTCATCTCATATTCAGACGACATGATTTTTGAAAATTTCTTGCACATGTTTTCATCAGTAGACCCAAAAATAATATCATCAACATAAATTTGTACTAGCAGAAGATTACCTTTTTCATGAAGAATAAATAAGGTATTATCAATTGCACCTCTTTTAAAACCATTTTTCAATAAGTGTTTAGTCAAAGTATCATACCAGGCACGTGGAGCTTGTCTGAGACCATAAAGTTCTTTGTCCAGACGATATACCCAGTGGGGATGTTTTTCATCAATGAAAACTGGTGGTTGTCTAACATAAACTTCTTCTTCTAAATTTCCATTCAAAAATTCACTCTTTACGTCCATCTGGTAGACCTTGAACTGATGATGAGCAGCAAATGCTAAGAAAATTCTGATCGCTTCAAGTCTAGCCACTGGAGCAAAGGATTCATCAAAATCAACATCTGATTGACAGTACCCCTGTGCAACCAATCTGGCCTTGTTTCTGATGACATGGCCATCTTCATCTACCATATTCCTGAAGACCCATCTAGTCACAATTGGTTCTTTCTTGCCAACTGGGAAAGGAACCAGGTACCAAACCTTGTTCCTTTCAAACTGGTGAAGCTCTTGTTGCATAGCAATCACCCAGCTTGGATCTTCCATAGCCTCATCAATCTTCTTTGGTTCAATCAGTGATAAGAAGCTGACATATAAACATTGATCACTGGAGGCTCTACTGGTCTGAATCCCTCTACTGGAGTCACCTATGATCTGATCGATAAGATGAGCTTTTGACCAGGATTGTTATGAATAACAATATCAGTGCAAGAATTTCGTTGAATTTCCTCTGGTGTTCCTTCAGGAGGAGGATCTTCCCAGACTACTTCAACATCTTCATCTGAATCATTAAGATCACGATTTGCATCATGAAATTCTTCATTTGAAGGCATATCTTGAATTACTAGTTCAGGTTCAACAGGAACTGATACTGGGGGGTAGTACGAACACAATAATAAGTTCATAGGGTAGCTTGAAATTTATTGAAGGATAGAATGGAGTATTACTAGAGGGTTTCTTAATCTGAACAGGTTCCAGATCAGGATGACTGGAAACTTCTTCTGGAGAATCTTTATTGTAGTTGATAGGATCAGATTCACAGAAGACAATTGGAGTTACTGGGGGAGTATCAAGGGTTGGCTTTTTATTGATTGTTGCATTTGATTCATCAAATGTGACATGTATTGACTCATGGACCTTTTCCAGTCTCTTGTTATAGACTCTGAAGGCCTTGCGAATGCTGAATAACCTAAGAAATATCCTTCATCAGCTTTGGCATCAAATTTGCCTAACTGACTGGAGTCGTTCAGATGTAAACTGGACATCCAAAAACGTGAAAATAACCAATATTTGGTTTTCTATTTCTTAATACTTCATAGGCTGTCTTTTTGTGTCTTTTGATGTATACTGACCGGTTCTGGGTGTGGCAAGCAGTAGCAATTGCTTCAGCCCAGAAACTGGTAGAAAGACCAGATTCAGCAAGCATACTCCTGGCAGCTTCTATCAGCGTTCGATTCTTTCTTTCTACAACTCCATTTTGCTCTGGAGTTCGTGCTAAAGAGAAATTATGGGAGATGCCAGTGTCAGTACAGAATGACTCCAGTGTAGCATTCTGGAAACTGTTCCATTGTCACTTCTTAACTGACACACGTTTCGCTTATGTTTGAGTTCAATTTGCTTGGTTAGAGCAATGATTTCAGCAGCAGCTTCATTTTTAGACCTGAGAAAGATAACCCAACAATATCTGGAGAATTCATCAACAATCACCAGGGTGTATCTTTTACCAGCACGAGTCTGAATATTCACTGGACCAAAAAGATCCATATGAAGCATATGAAGTGGTTCAGATATGCTGAAATTCTGCTTGGTCTTGAAACTGGTACGTTTCTGCTTACCCATCTCACATCCTGGACATGGCCTTTCCTTTTTGAAGGAAACTGAAGGTATCCCATCTGCCAGTTGTTTTCTAGACAACTTATTAATATTTTTGAAATTTTAAATGGGATAACCTTTTATGCCATAACCAGTTTGTGTCTTCATCAGCTTGAGTATAGAAACACTGCTCTGAAGGAGAGTTTTCCATATCCATCACATACACATTTCCTCTTCTGGGAACAATCAATACTACCTTCCAGTCCTTCTTGAATACAATGCCCTGAGCAATATTGAACAAAACTTGATAGCCATGATCACACAGTTGACTTACACTGATCAGGTTATATTTCAAACCATTCACATATGCAACTCGTCTGAATTTGACCTGTCCATTGTTCAGAACACCATACCCCTCAGTGTTTCCACAACCATCATTTCCAAAAGTAATGGAGGGTCCATCAGAAATTATGAACTCCTCCAGCAGGGTCTTACATCCGGTCATTGTCCTGCCAGCAGCGCTGTCAAGATACCAAATATATTTCTTTCGATCGCCCTGCACATCCTCCAGATTGATTAGTTAGATTTGGGAACCCATCGACTGATGGGTTTACTGGACCCTCCCTTATAGGTCCATGGAGGTATCTGGTTGAGTTCACTTTCTTCCAAAATAGATTTCTCTGCAAATGCAGTTGGAACTGACAGTTTGGAAACCTTTTTCTTTTTTTTTTCGACTGAAGAAACATTTTTGTCTTTCTTTGAAAAAGGTTTTGTATTTTGTTTAGGGCCACATGAAGTACCCTCAAAATTGTTTAATCTTACATTACAACTTTGAATTTGACTAGCCAGTAGTTGAAACTGGCTCTCTAGCCTTAACAAAACACTTTCATCAGATGACACCTGAGCCTTTCCAGTTGACTGGACTTTAGGCTTAGGTAGGGAGACATTATTCTTCTTTGAAACTGAAGGTTTCTTGGAAGAAGACTGAGGCAAAGGTTTCTTCTGATTGACCTTTTTAACCAGAGCAGTCACCTGTGGTGCTCCAGTTTTGACCTTTGGGGATTGAACTGCAAAAATATTAGCCTTGGGAGTAACAGGCTCATCATAAATGGTAATGGGCCTGAACCCCTCTGGTAAGCGGTCAATAACTGGTATCAAGGATGCAACATGAGTATTTCCATCCAAATAAGCACGTTTTTGAGTGGGAAATTGATTTACTCCAGCATCATATGGATTTCTGGTTTCCAGCCATGATTTAATGACCTGTTTTTCCTTTTCTAAAATGATTTCCAGGTCTTGTTTTTCTTGAATCAGTTGTTCAGTTACCAGAACCTGTGCTTGAAAAGCTAGTTCAATATCTTGAAGTTCTTTTAATTTTGATTTTAAAACTGAAATTTCAGAAAAATCTGTTTCTAGACCATTTACACAGTCAGATCTAACAGTTTCAACAAAAATTAAATCAGAATTAAGAGCTTTAGCTACGTCCAATTTTAGTTCAGGGTCAGTTTCAAGATCATAATCACTAACCTTTTTTATCACAATGTCCACCCATCTTCCAGATGTGACATCTTCCTTCACCAAATGCTCTTCGTCTGCCAGAGCCATGTAACAGCAGTCTCTTTCCTCTTCTTAAGACCAGGATCATGTGAGACCATTTGGTGGGTAAAATATCACAAAATTTCTCCAGAAGTATATCCTTGTCTTTTTCAACCCCTAGTCCTCTCAACTGGTTAATAATGCTCATAAATCTGGTTTAAGTGCCAGTGACAGACTCATTGGGTTGAGCAAAAAAAGACTCATACTTCTTGTTTAAGGAGACCTTTCTGGTGACAACAGTGTCATCACCTCCTTCATACTGGTTCACCAGTTCATCCCACATGGTTTTAGCACTGGGAAAAAGAACTAGTGTGGGAATTAGGGTTTCTGGAACAGCCCCGAGGATCATGTTTTTGAGAAGGGTATCTAAATTTACCAATCTCCTCTCCTCTTCAGAACAATGTTCCTCCCTCTTTTCCCTACCTCTTCTAGATCCAGTGGGATCAAGAAGAGCATTGAGAGGTGATGTGGGCACATAGGGTCCTTCATTTAAGATTTTCATCATATTTCTCTCAATTCCAGTAATATGTAATATCATCCTAGCTTTCCACGTTCCAAATTCATCACCGTTCCCACTGAATTTAGGAACAGGATTGTTTGAGTAGTGCACATGCACATGTGGAGAAGCAGAAGTAGGAGGAGGAGGTGGTGGATTAGTGTTAATAATGGGCGGGTCAATATTTTGATCATTAATATTAGGATCAGGACCAAGACTAAAACCTCCTTGTGTATTTTCTGGTTGGCCATCAAAGAAGCAGATCTAGGCAAGTTTGTTTAGCCTTCTGCTCTGATACCAATTGTAAGTCCCTCACTTGATGGTTTAACCACTAGTGTAAAATACAACAAGTAGAGAATGCACTAGATAGGACTAGTATTACTTAAATATAATTGCAAGTATATAAATAAAGTAACACAAGACTTAAAGCAATAAATAATGTAAAGGTGGAACACAATGTAATTTTCAAGTGTATTTTATTTATGATGTTTAAATAAAATACAAGGTTGTTGCGGAATCAAGATATTACAAGTATGTAAGTATCCTAACAACCTATGAATTACAAATGATCTATATTTGCTAAATATTCTCTTTAGATCGAAATACTTAAAGTTGTGAAGTATTCCCTTTAACGATCGAGAGTATTTAAGCAAATTCACCAAATTGCTAAAAAAAGTAATTTTAACGAAGGAAATGACTTTGTATTTATAGGCAAATAAATTCATCAGTGAATTTATTGTGTCGTACAAATATGGTTGCATGCATTTAATGAACCGACAAGGTTATTAAATGCATTGTTAAAGTACAAGGATAAAGTCACATCAATGTGACGTGTCATCCTTTTAACCAACCACCTTTACACATGTATTGTACTTTCAATAGACAAGTGGAATGTCCGAGTAAAAGTGTGTAAAGGCAAAAAGTCAATTCCTCGTAATCAGTGTTCAGACTTGTAAGGTCTAGAACACTGACAAAGCTCCAGTCGTAGATCTGGTAAGACTTCCAGTGGACTCCGCCATTTGTCAGTCTTCTTTCTTCTAACTTCAGTCTTTGACTTCAGTGAGAATGTCTTCAGTAATATAGATCTGGACTAGAGTGAAGTCCAGTGAGCTGAAATCTGGTGACTCCAGATTTCCTATACAAGTAAGATGCTCACTGGGCTTCCATTATTTCTAGACAAATCTTCAGTGGGACTCTAGACTTCAAGTATGGAGTGGGTCCAGTAAATCTGGACCTAACAATGACATTTAATTTAACTAGTGAAATGAAAATGGATCCTATCCATGGGTTATGACCAACCTATGACCCATCCAAGACTAACCCAACCCTCCCCACCTTATCCATTCTTTCATCCATTCATTCATTTCTCTCCCACACTCTCTATCTAACTAAATGCAAGAACATTTAATCCTCTCTCTCTCTGAATTCTAGTTCATTAAATGTTGTTTCAAGTAAATTAATAACAAAATTCATCATCTTCATCATCACATCTAGCACATATCAAAAATTCAGAGTTCATGGTGCAAGGAAAGTCTTCACTAGGTCAAATTCGGGTTTTTAATTCTTGTGGAGGTTTTGGTAAGTGATTTCTAGTTAAAATTTATCATTTCAAGTTGTTAAACATGTCTTTCAACTAAATCTAAACACTCTTGGTCTTTTGAGCTTCAAAAACCGAAATTAGGGTTTCAAAGTCTTTAATTAGGTCAAAATCGTTTTTGGGTCAAAAGTGATAGTATGAAATGAAATTATTGAGTGGGTTATGTTCAAATAAGTTAGTTATGAATAAAAACGGGTCAATGAACTTCTCAAATCGATTTCTAAGCCAAAAACTAGGTCTTGGGTCGATTTAGGGTTACAAATGGGTCAAGAACGATTTAAGCATGCAAATGGGTTAAAGGGTTGGATTCGAATGATGAAACATGTTTAGTTATACCTAATTATGTCTAACTATGCTTAAAAATGGGTCTTGGGGCTGTGCAAATCGATTTCATGGTCTAAATGTCAAGAAATTAGGGTTTGGGTCGTGTTTTTTGTCAAAATCTGTCAGACCCCGGCGTAAGCTACGCCCAACCTGGCGTACATTACGCTGCCCTCTAACTTCATTTTCCAAAATAGTCTCTGTTTACGCTAGAAACTTAAAACCAGACGCCAAAATGCACGTTTCTGAGGCACCGTACCTTACGCCCATAAGGACCGTACCTTACACTAGCACAAAGTTTACCAGCGTAACCTACGGTGGTTCTGACCGTAGGTTACGCCACCCTATAAAGTGTAATTTCCTGTTTAAATTCCAGCTTGAGTTCTAGTTTCCTTGGGTCGAATTGAGCATTCAAATGGGTCCTTTCTTGTTTTCTAAAGTATCCTACTCGAGTCATAATACGTATTCAAGCCCCGGGTTCAATTCAAGAGTTCATAAAAGTTAGATAAGGACATAATGGTGTATATATTGATACGTACATGTATATTATGATAGGTGGTGATCGTGTGGCAAATAATTGACGTTCTAGGTCGTTCTAAAAGTCGATAAATCAAGGCAAAGGTGAGTTTTCGCAGCTTCCCTTGCTCTTTTAAGAGTCGGGCTGAAAAGTGTACGATCGTTCATGTAACACCCCAACTAGGGCGGAACGTTGAGATGTACAGAAAGTCGAGTATTCAAAACAAAGGATAATAGATAACATTCACCATAGCTTTATTTGAAAAATAATTTTACAATGCACAAGCATGTGAACAAATTCCCAAGTACAATACGTCTACCATACTTGGATATTGAGTCCACGAAACAAATAACAAATACATGAGATGATATACTACAATGATCAAGGCGGATTCCATTGCCCATCACAAGGTTTGATCTTTGACTCCAAAGTGCAATGCAAACAATCATGATGCATATAATTCCTCAAAGCTTACGCTAATTCCTGAAAAGCATGAAGAAAAAGTGTCAACTACGAAGACGTAGTTGGTGAGTGCATAGGTTTGCAAGTAAATCTCGTTACATATCCATTTCAAAACAAACTTAGAAAATATATTATTTCATGTCAATTCACCCAAACCACATGACCGACAAAAATTCCCATATCAAACCATCAAGTTTTTCGAATACCATAACGTCATTTCAAAGAGTTGAGAATCCATGGTAAATTATAAAGTTCTCATTTGTCAAATTTATCGTGAGAGAAAAAGTATATAAATCGATTAATCATTCATCATACCAAAACCATTTGGTCATCAATACTTCAATATCGCCAATTTCAACAACTTTCAAGATTCCATATAAGGTCCAATACCCAAACCGTATGTTCAATCCACAATATCCAACCATAAATAATATCAATAATATTTAGCCAAAGGCATAATTCGATGAGTTTGTCTTGAGCCACTACTAAGACCCTTTCACGTCCGAATAATAATAATGATAACATGGCCCGAAGATATGATAATAGAAGCACATGCTGTCAATCACGTGCAATAATGATAATAAAAGGGTCGTGCCATGGAGACGACCAATAATAAAAGTAGATTAGAGCACCCCTAGGCAGACCGGAGATGAGGGCGGCCACTCAGGCGGCCAGTCAACCCGCTGCCATCTTGGTGAGTGAAGGGGACGAATCCTAGTTGCGCAACCCTCTAACTACAGGCCTCAATGAGTTAATAGTAGTGTACAGGGGACCACCGTTTGACAGTACTCAAGCTCATCATATAACATATAACACGTTGAACATACAATATAATTCCCATATCATTATCATTGTTTCAAAGAATCATTTCATAAGAGAAAGTCATTTTAATTAATCATGCTTTTCACCCCGCAAGAAAAACATATAAAAGAGTTTGAAAGGGGGCTATGACTCACCTTGATATGCCGCATATTATATTCACTTATCCAAAATGGGTACTTCCCATCTATCGCTTCCTTGATCATATATTCGTCATATTCCTCAATCACATTTCGAGCCAAGACTATCCCTACGATAGGACTAATATACGTAAGTTCCTATCTTAAGCCATCACTAAGAAATGCCACTTTCGTTATGTTGTCATAAATTTTGGGATCCAAGTATATTGTTATATTTGCATCTTTTTGGTTGTAAAGAGTGTTGGTGTAAAAGGGCTCACTTTCATTATACATGTAGTTATAAGTTGTTAGAATTTCGGTAACTTGCCTTTGATTATCATGGTTCCCATTGTACGCTTTGCTTAATTATGTCATTTGGCATTAGAAACTTTATAATGTTGGTATTCATGAATATTTTCTGATTTATAATCATTTATTCAATTTAATATTATTTATTTAATTATTTATTCATTTTATCGATCTAGTAATTAAATAATTCCTTAAAAATACTTTTAAGGATCATAGTTGCCTTTGTAATTTATAAATAATTATAGTTGAGTTATATTCTGATTATTATGCTTTTTAACTTAGAGTATTGTGATATATATATTTATTTATGTAATTTTTCTATTAAATTAAAAATAGTTATTAATTAGTGATTTTCACTTACTTAATTATTTCTAAATTATATGACATTTGTTCTTTGACTTGAAATGATTTTACTCCAGTAGGTTTTAGTCACTTTCATCATTGGTTGTGATTATTTAACCAATTTCATGATTTATATAATTTATTTATTTATTTATTTATTTATTTATTTACCTTTTTAATTATCATTTAAATTTAATAATTAATAGAAATTCTTAGAAATCACCACATAACTTTTTGGCTAAAAATCCCAGGCCTTTTAGGCAACTTTTTATCATGGGAAAAATCATATCAATTCAACCTCTCTTGTGTCTCGCTCATTTTTTTGAGGATTCTAAGCTTATAAATCGTTTACCGAAATAGTGATTTAGCCTCATTTTTCAAGCAATTCAAATGCGTCAAAATGGATTTTCATCCTTATTTCATTATTTACAGAATGTTCATTATATTTTGGTGTCTTAAGTCGTGATAGTGGTGGTGGTGTGATGTGTGCAAATTAAAGCTTTCGGTTAGTGCTTATATGAACCGAATTAGTGATTTGTAGGCTTGTCTTTGCCATTTAATAACCAAGTTAAGTTTTATAACTTTTATTTGACATATTTTGTTACGAGATTGTTGGAGTTGATTAAAGTTGCAATCTAGTGACTTTTAGCTTTTTTGTGAAGAACTTTTACTTGAAATTTTCTGTTTTAACACTTATTTTCATGAAATGTTGAGTAGTCATTCTTGGTTAAGTTGAATTATTTGGACATTGGTGATTTTTATACAGAGACATATATGTGTCCTATTTTTATGTGAATTTTTGCTAAATTTTTAGACATTGTTTACTACCTCTAAAAATTACAAAACCAAAGTTGGTCAGAATGCTTGCTGCTATGCGACCCGAAATATTTTATAAAAGATTTCTATGATGAACATTTAAGAAAAATATCCCAATTTTATTTTAAGTTAGGGACACTTTGAACTCAGTTCACACCAAGTTTAAACTTCTGAAACCTATTAGTTAAGAAATTAAAAATCGTCAAAGTTGACTCAACATTAAGACAAAAATCCAGTTTTGACCACTTTTGGTAGAAAAATCATATCTTTTGTTTGGTTTAGTATTTTTGAGTGATTCTAGTTGGCGGTTAAACTTAACTCTTTTATCTACGACTTTTATTTTGAAAGTTTTTCTTGAAACGGCCCTCACATGTGCAGTTCACCCAATTTAAGACAGAAAATTATTTCTGTCAGAATGTCTTTGATTATAACAACTCACCAATGACCATTCTTGCTTATTTAACACTTGAGTTAATCATTTACAAGATTATTACTTTATTTTTATATCTCTCAACATCAAATTTCAGATTATTATACTTCTTTTAACATATTTTTCACTTAATACAAGTCCATATCATCTCATAATCCAACAACAAGATTCAACTTTCTTAGATCTAACATGCATTCATTCAAATCAACACTTTTTAATACCAATCTTTATAGATCTAACTTTACAACATAAAAACATCTTTTTAATGAAAAATCTCAGAAATATATTCTTCAAAATATACAAAAACATATAGATCTATCAAAGGGAAAATCACTTTAAAAGCTACTAAATCTATAACAACACTTTTGGGTCTTAAACTTGTTGAATCCTTGGATCTTTCTCATAGATCTCGACATGCATATGCATGAGGAGAAAGATCCTATCAACTTGCCCTCATCAAGTGTGTATTACCAAGAAAACAAGAAGAAAACATAAACTTTTGATAAAACCTTTGAATATAAACAAGAACAAGATTAAATCTAGTAAAACGGATGAAGATTTATACCCACTTGGATTCGGTTTTGATGATGAAAATGGGCAGAAAATTCGTGGCTTATGAGCTCCTAATATCCCTTAATCCAAGTTTTCAATGACCCTTAATCCTACCTTGAATTAACCCTTGTTTAATCTAGCTTGAACCCTTATTATTATTATAAGTTTAGATTGATTTTTCTTGCCTTGTTCTTTGTTTGTTTGAACCGAAAATCTGGAAGAAAAGAGGAAGAAGAAAAGTTTTGAGAGAGAGAAAATGAGTTGTGTGTGTGTATGTGTGTATTGGGAGTGTAAGAGATTTGAGTGTTATGGTGTATGGGGAGTGAGGAGTCTTGTATTTTGGTTGGAGGATGCATGTGGGAGAGTAGGGAGGGCGGCCTTGGAAGGGAAAAGGGGTGGTTTTTACTCTTTTTTTTTTATAAAAAAGGTGTATGTACATATATGTGTATGTATTATTTGTTTTATAAGTAGTGTGTTTAAATTTATAAGTTAATTGGTTTTCTAGACAAAATATATATGTTTATATGCGTATATATATATGTATCGTGTATATATATGTATATGTGTACACATTTGTATTTTAGTTTTGTCACTTAGCTCAATGTATGTACATTTGGCATTTATATTAGACATATATATACTTGTTATTATTTAAGCTCACTTTTATGTGCATATTAGTTTATAAATATATTTTTGAGATAACCATTTTATTTTCAAGTCCACATTTACTTTAATTGGCTTGGTGATTAAGCTGTTGGACATTTTGTAAGATTTATTGACTTTGTCACAAGTTGTGAGTCTTACATTATTATTTGTATATCTTGAGTTCTTGAAATGAAGTTTTTTGGTTTATTGACATTTCATCAAGTTCAATTAGAACTACTTTATAGCTTGATATTGTCTTGAATGATTATAGTTATGGTTTATGGCAAATCTAAGATAGCTAGTCATCTATGGTATTCCATTGAACTAGAGGGCAATTATCACTATGCCTTAAATATCTAGAAGATCAATTCTCTTAATAAACCTCTAGGGATAGATGTCTAGATAAGTCCAAGTAGATTGTCCTAGTCGGATTTTGAGGGTTGTTACATCATTACCCCCTTAACAGATACTTCGTCCTCGAAGTTCGCTCGTTCACACGGTAGCAAGAATGAATAGATTGACGATAAGGATAGCTTCACAGGACGTATAAAATGTGAAAATTCAACTAGATCTCATCACGGTCCTTTTTGGTCTCTTGCAAGCTTTTACCTTCAAAGTTGGGGGCATCTCTTCCTTGGTGCCCTAACATTTCTCGTGATTAGAAACTTCGAAGACGGTAAAAGATTACGAATGTCGCTCACTTCTTGAGACGGCTAGAGATCAATCGTATGTAATCGTTGTGGGCTGTCAATCTTGCCTAGATCAATACTAAAAACTGGGTTGATGATAAGTGTCAATACAGAGGTGTAAAATGAACAAACGGTTCGTAACGTGAGTTGCAATAAAATAGTTAGAAACGTTGGGTTATCGCTCGTTGATGGCTACTCATTTCCATTGTCACTTTGTATGCCTATCTTTATCATTCTCTTTACTAATTAAGGAATCGTTCCAATGGCCTCTCGCTTGCTTTCATTTTCTTCAACTTTACGTTCGACATGCTTGCCGCTACTAACCTTGTCTTCGTTTGTGACCAAGCACTTGTTAAGGGATTCCCCCCTTAACAGGAGTGATACCGACCCATTATTCCAAGTTGCACTAAAATTGCAAAGGTACCGCTTCGTAGTACCTTACTTTAGGGTTTTCCAATGTCGTCTTTGTTGCCTTATAGCGTTCGAGGGAATCATGAATTGTATGATGATAGTTCCATCTTGTTCCTCACACTCACCTTTGTTCTTCAATTTCGCCCTTATTTTTCCAAAGTCACCTCTTTCATTATTCGCTAAGTCATATCGTTTCCAATTTCTCTTGCTTTTGCCGATATTGGCTTTCAAATCGTTTTAAGGTACCTTTAATTACTTCCTTTTTACGCTAGAAGGACCATTATCTATGACTCATCACCGACAAATCTCTTTTAACATCGCACATATAACCTATTCGGTTTCTTTGCTATACCTACGCATTCCTCATGATAGGATTTACACAATCCTTATGCTCTTAAGTAATCATATCACCACCATCATTTCAAGGTAACACTTCGATGTCCTTATTCGTATGAACTCCTCCTTTAAAATAATCCTTCGTAGGTCCTCCTGACCTCTACAAAACTGTCAATTACTTTGCTCTCCTGAGCCTCATATCCATTTCCAGCTTTCTAAGCTAAGCTTCTTTTCAAATACAATAACCTAATGTCTTTAGAAATCGTGATATAATATAATTTAGGGGAAACATCGGTCACTTTATTCTTTTCTCAACCATTCGGTTTTTCTCCATTTTCCTTTCGTTTTGTTATGGGTCACCATACTCCTCACCGTTTCGTCACTCAAATCCATCTCTAACTAGAGTAATCATCCTCTTGAACAACACACAAGCGGTCGCTAGTACTCCTTGCAGTCATCTCAAGGGTACTAGTCGGATCATGGTGATACGGATCCTTTGATCCTAACTCATCACAGGTGCGAATTATCCTCATCACCCTTCCGTTCAAACAGTCCATGACTAGCTCCTCCCGGAGTTTGGAGTTTCTTGAAGAGTGGTTCAACGACCAACTTCCTCGATCGTTGTGGTAGTATGTGCCTTGACTTCTAGCGTCGTATTCCTTATTTGCTTTCACTATTAACCTTAGCAATTCCATGTTGTTTTCTCCTTCACTCTCCTTGGGCGCACTACTCCTTGGGTCGATGGTCCTTGACGATTAACCATGTGTTGCAAATTGTTTTTCACTCAGATTCATCTTGTTTTAGCTTACCCCCCTACGACCGTTGACCTTGAGGGGATACTCTTCATGACTCCCCGTGCTTCTAAACTCGGGTGTTGAGCGTATATCGCTTTCTCTTAGTTCAGTTGATATGTTCTACTAATAGCTTGTCTTTCGATAGAGGTTTTCCAATTGATATTCAGAGAATAATGTGTGGAGTGCCGTAAAGGTGAACGCTACCGGAACTACATCTGGTAAATGGCGTCAATGCCTTCACTTCATTTGTTTGAGTCAAATGACATTTCTTCACTTCATATTCTACTCCAAATCATCTTCAATGATGCTAGTGAATAACTCTTCTTGAAAGATAAAGTAAGATCTTGCGCTTCATACTCCTTGCTCGAGTATCTACCTTTGCTGTAATTATCCCCTTAACATTTTTCCTCTAGAAAAATGTAAGGGATTTCCTACTTTTCACTTTATCTCACTATCCTTGACGATCTTCAATTCGCCAAATTCCTGATTCCTTCATGTAGCAAGTATCCGTTTGCTTTGGTGTTTTGAAAAAGAAAAGGATAGCTCAGAATCCTTTTTGTTACTCTTCCATCTTGAGGGTTACTCGACACACCCTAATTGTCTTATTGTCCTTGGTTTTCTTCTTCTAATTACTTTCGTCTTCCAACATTGCTAGTGATCTCCCCCAAGTTCTAGGGAAGTCTTATATTTATCCAAAGGTGACCTTCATGTCACACGACCTTCCTTTCGTCGGCCGCTCAATTTTTCCTTTGGTCGATCAACATAGATAGGGAAGGCCTTCAATTCGTTCTCCAGGTTAAGGCTTAGTATACTCTTCGATTTGTACTATGACTGACACACAACATATCTCCCACGTCCTACGTCATATACGTGATCCAATAGCATCTTTTATGCTACAAAGTCATCCCAAGTCTTCCACTTATGGACGACTGATGCCTGGACGTCTTTCGCATCCATTGATGTCGCAGCGAGAGCAGGGTGCTACTTACTCGATTTCGCCGTTGCGGAGTGTCGCGTAAGTGAATTTTATGTTGTTAGGTTACTAACTTTTGGAGAGAAGCGGTGGTGACCATTACTTTGAATAATCAAGGATATAGAATTTGGTTTCGAATGAATGAAATAGGAAATATAAAAACAAAGAATCATTAAGGCTCAAATCAGACTCCTTGCGTGAGTTAAAGAAATCACTTCTATGTCTTTCGTTGCCCAATGGACTCCAACTTTTGATGTCAATATATGTCGCACCGGCTTAGAATATAGATAGTTGTTTGCGTACACGTGTTAGAATAGAAATATCGCACCAAATATTGGGGTTACAATCCTTAGGACGTGTCGTCTAGAATATATAGGAATGCGTCCTACTAGTGTCGTCATATCGTCATATGGCTTTAAAACAGCTCAGCGTTCGTATGTCTCCAACTTCATTCGACGTTCCCATATGTTTCGCACCATCTTAGATCGAATACAAGGTTATGTGTAGTTTCTAAAAGGATAGAGTCGCGTCATATCTTGGGACTACAATTCTTAGAGTATATCGTCCAATGTTCGTGGGAAGATGTTCTACCGATGATATCGCGTTGTCGTATGTCAATAATGAGTAGCGGTGTCATAAGAAATATGATGATGGATAATTTTCAAAAGAGTCACAAGTGAACGAATGACGGAGGGGTATTTAATGACAACTTTCATACTTAGGAAATTTCTAATTTATAATGGATTTCTCAGAGACAATCACTAGTTCCCAAGCGGTCAAATCTCATCACGCAATATATATCTCGGTAGTAAGGACTAACCACATTACAATCATATCTAGCAGGTACTGGTTCTCAATAGTCAAATCTTAGAGCACAATAACTATATCGATACTAAGGCAAGATTATATACTCATTATATCATTCACGCACTAGTCCTCAAATAGCTCAACCTCAGGACACAATAACTATCTTAATAGTAAGGCATGACTACATAATCGTCGCAATATTCACGCGCTAGTTTCAAATAGCTCAAACTTAGAGAGTAAAGGCTCTTATATCCATATCGTCCATGAAATTTCATATCAACTCGTCATGCCTATATTTTCTTTCCAAATCAATCATAAATAATCAACATCATTACTCAATAATTTGAACAAGTCATATCCAAAATGATTTCGTGTCTCATAGTAATCTCATTATTTTAAAGTGCATATGCAACTTAAAGTTCAACATCATGAATCATAAGGCTTTTACGCATGCATTCCTCACATAATTTCCACATTGCACATTCCAAACTTTCACATTGATATTTCAAACTTTCACATTGCACATTACAACTTTCACATTGCACATTACAACTTTCACATTGCACATTACAACTTTCACATTGCAATCAAATCATGCCCAAATTCACATGTTATAGCATAGAGTAGCATGCATCAACGAATATCTTTCAATCTTATATTCATTTCACCTCTAATGTGAAAAAGGGGAATCCTACTAAACTAGCATAATCCTTAAGTAAAGCAAGTCTCGGATAACTATATATGCTTAGGTGAATGCCTAAATGCAACAAGTATTCTCATTAAAAAAATGGATTTATTAAAGATCCTTTTTTTTGAAAATGAATCCTTTTGAACATGAGTCCAAGTGGCCGTTTGAGTTTTACATGGTCCTCTCATAATTAAACGTAGTTCATGACCTACGTTTAATTAGGGTCCTACCATATAAAGCTCAAACTAGTCCGCTTAACCTTATGCTCGACTCGACTATAAAAATTCGTTTTGAAAAGTGGCTATAGTTTTGGAATTCCCGGAGGAACCCCAATGTTCTCTATAACCTTAGGCTCTGATACCATTTTCTGTAACACCCAACTAAGGCGGAACGATGAGATGTACAGAAAGTCGAGTATTCAAAACAAAGGATAATAGATAACATTCACCATAGCTTTATTTGATCAAAATAATTTTACAATGCACAAGCATGTGAACCAATTCCCAAGTACAATACGTCTACCATACTTGGATATTAAGTCACGAAACAAATAACAAATACATGAGATGATATACTACAATGATCAAGGCGGATTCCTTTGCCCATCACAAGGTTTGATCTTTGACTCCAAAGTGCAATGCAAATCATGATGCATACAATTCCTCAAGGCTAATGCTAAATCCTGAAAAGCATGAAGAAAAAGTGTCAACTACGAAAACGTAGTTGGTGAGTGCATAGGTTTGCAAGTAAATCTCGTTACATATCCATTTCAAAACAAACTTAAAAAAAATATATTATTTCATATCAATTCACCCAAACCACATGACCGACAAAAATCCATATCAAACCATCAAGTTTTCAAAATACCATAACGTCATTTCAAAGAGTTGAGAATCCATGGTAAATTATAAAGTTCTCATTTGTCAAATTTATCGTGAGAGAAAAATATATCAATCGATTAATCATACATCGTACCAAAACCATTCGGTCATCAATATTTCAATATCGCCAATTTCAACAACTTTCAAGATTCCATATAAGGTCCAATACCCAAACCGTATGTTCAATCCACAATATCCAACCATAAATAATATCAATAATATTTAGCCAAAGGCATAATTCGATGAGTTTGTCTTGAGCCACTACTAAGACCCTTTCACGTCCGAATAATAATAATGATAACATGTCCCGAAGATATGATAATAGAAGCACATGCTGTCAATCACGTGCAATAATGATAATAAAAGGGTCGTGCCATGGAGACGACCAATAAAAGTAGATTAGAGCACCCCTAGGCAGACCAGAGATGAGGGCGGCCACTCAGGCGGCCAGTCAACCCGCTGCCATCTTGGTGAGTGAGGGGACGAATCCTAGTTGCGCAACCCTCTAAACTACAGGCCTCAATGAGTTAATAGTAGTGTACAGGGGACCACCGTTTGACAGTACTCAAGCTCATCATATAACATATAACACGTTGAACATACAATATAATTCCCATATCATTATCATTTTTTCAAAGAATCATTTCATAAGAGAAAGTCATTTTAATTAATCATGCTTTTCACCCCGCAAGTAAAACATATAAAAGAGTTTGAAAGGGGGCTATGACTCACCTTGATATGCCGCATATTATATTCACTTATCCAAAATAGGGTACTTCCCATCTATCGCTTCCTTGATCATATATTCGTCATATTCCTCAATCACATTTCGAGCCAAGACTATCCCTACGATAGGACTAATATACGTAAGTTCCTATCTTAAGCCATCACTAAGAAATGCCACTTTCATTATGTTGTCATAAATTTTGGGGTCCAAGTATATTGTTAATATTCGCATCTTTTTGGTTGTAGAGAGTGTTGGTGTAAAAAGGGTCACTTTCATTATACATGTAGTTATAAGTTGTTAGAATTTCGGTAACTTGCCTTTGATTATCATGGTTCCCATTGTACGCTTTGCTTAATCATGTCATTTGGCATTAGAAACTTTATAATGTTGGTATTCATGAATATTTTCTGATTTATAATCATTTATTCACAATAATATTTATTCATTTTATCGATCTAGTAATTAAATAATTCCTTAAAAATACTTTTAAGGATCATAGTTGCCTTTGTAATTTATAAATAATTATAGTTGAGTTATATTCTGATTATTATGCTTTTTAACTTAGAGTATTGTGATATATATTTATTTATGTAATTTTTCTATTAATTTAAAAATAGTTATTAATTAGTGATTTTCACTTACTTAATTATTTCTAAATTATATGACATTTGTTCTTTGACTTGAAATGATTTTACTCCAGTAGGTTTTAGTCACTTTCATCATTGGTTGTGATTATTTAACCAATTTCATGATTTATATAATTTATTTATTTATTTATTTACCTTTTTAATTATCATTTAAATTTAATAATTAATAGAAATTCTTAGAAATCACCACATAACTTTTTGGCTAAAAATCCCAGGCCTTTTAGGCAAATTTTATCATGGGAAAAATCATATCAATTCAACCTCTCTTGTGTCTCGCTCATTTTGAGGATTCTAAGCTTATAAATCGTTTACCGAAATAGTGATTTTAGCCTCATTTTTCAAGCAATTCAAATGCGTCAAAATGGATTTTCATCCTTATTTCATTATTTCCAGAATGTTCATTATATTTTGGTGTCTTAAGTCGGGATAGTGGTGGTGGTGTGATAAGTGCAAATTAAAGCTTTCGGTTAGTGCTTATATGAACCGAATTAGTGATTTGTAGGCCTGTCTTTGCCATTTAATAACCAAGTTAAGTTTTATAACTTTTATTTGACATATTCTCAGTAGGTTTATAATACTTTTTGTTACGAGATTGTTGGAGTTGATTAAAGTTGCAATCTAGTGACTTTTAGCTTATTTTGTTGTGAAGAACTTTTACTTGAATTTTTCTGTTTTAACACTTATTTTCATAAAATGTTGAGTAGTCATTCTTGGTTAAGTTGAATTATTTGGACATTGTTGATTTTTATACAGAGACATATATGTGTCCTATATTTATGTGAATTTTTGCTAAATTTTTAGACATTGTTTACTACCTCTAAAAATTACAAAACCAAAGTTGGTCAGAATGCTTGCTGCTATGCGACCCGAAATATTTTATAAAAGATTTCTATGATGAACATTTAAGAAAAATCTCCCAATTTTATTTTAAGTTAGGGACACTTTGAACTCAGTTCACACCAAGTTTAAACTTCTGAAACCTATTAGTTAAGAAATTAAAAATCATCGAAGTTGACTCAACATTAAGACAAAATCCAGTTTTGACCACTTTTGGTAGAAAAATCATATCTTTGTTTTGGTTTAGTATTTTTGAGTGATTCCAGTTGGAGGTTAAACTTAACTCTTTTATCTACAACTTTTATTTTGAAAGTTTTTCTTGAAACGGCCCTCACATGTTCAGTTCACCCGGTTTAAGACAGAAAATTATTTCTGTCAGAATGTCTTTGATTATAACAACTCACCAATGACCATTCTTGCTTAATTAACACTTGAGTTCATCATTTACAAGATTAATACTTTATTTTTATATCTCTCAACATCAAATTTTCAGATTATTATACTTCTTTTAACATATTTTTCACTTAATACAAGTTCATCCATCTCATAATCCAACAACAAGATTCAACTTTCTTAGATCTAACATGCATTCATTCAAATCAACACTTTTCAATACCAATCTTTATAGATCTATCATTTACAACATAAAAACATCTTTTTAATGAAAAATCTCAGAAATATATTCTTCAAAATATACAAAAACATATAGATCTATCAAAAGGAAAATCACTTTAAAAGCTACTAATCTATAACAACACTTGGGGTCTTAAACTTGTTGAATCCTAGGATCTTTCTCATAGATCTCGACATGCATATGCATGAGGAGAAAGATCCTATCAACTTTGCCTTCATCAAGTGTATATTACAAGAAAAACAAGAAGAAAACATAAACTTTTGATAAAACCTTTGAATATAAACAAGAACAAGATTAAATCTAGTAAAAAGGATGAAGATTTATACCCTCTTGGATTCGGTTTTGATGATGAAAATGGGCAGAAAATTCGTGGCTTATGAGCTCCTAATATCCCTTAATCCAAGTTTTGAATGACCCTTAATCCTACCTTGAATTAACCCTTGTTTAATCTAGCTTGAACCCTTATTATTATTATAAGTTTAGATTGATTTTTCTTGCCTTGTTCTTTGTTTGTTTGAACCGAAAATAAGAGAGAAAAGGATGAAGGAGAAGAGTTTTTGAGAGAGAAAATGAGTTGTGTGTGTGTATGTGTGTATTGGGAGTGTAAGAGATTTGAGTGTTATGGTGTATGGGGAGTGAGGAGTCTTGTATTTTGGTTGGAGGATGCATGTGGGAGAGTAGGGGGGAAAAGGGGAGGTTTTTACTCTCTTTTTTTTTATAAAAAGGTGCATGTACATATATGTGTATGTATTATTTGTATAAATTATAAGTGTGTTTAAATTTATAAGTTAATTGGTTTTCTAGACAAAATATATATGTTTATATGCGTATATATATATGTATCGTGTATATATATGTATATATATATATGTATTGTATATATGTGTATATGTGTACACATTTGTATTTTAGTTTTGTCACTTAGCTCAATGTATGTACATTTGGCATTTATATTAGACATATATATACTTGTTATTATTTAAGCTCACTTTTATGTGCATATTAGTTTATAAATATATTTTTGAGATAACCATTTTATTTTCAAGTCCATTTACTTTAATTGGCTTGGTGATTAAGCTGTTGGACAATTTTGTAAGATTTATTGACTTCGTCACAAGTTGTGAGTCTTACATTTTTATTTATATAACTTGACTTCTTGAAATGAAGTTTTTGGTTCATTGACATTTCATCAAGTTCAATTAGAACTACTTTATAGCTTGATATTGTCTTGAATGATTATAGTTATGGTTTATGGCAAAATCTAAGATAGCTAGTCATCTATGGTATTCCATTGAACTAGAGGGCAATTATCACTATGCCTTAAACATCTAGAAGATCAATTCTCTTAATAAACCTCTAGGGATAGATGTCTAGATAAGTCCAAGTAGATTGTCCTAGTCGGATTTTGAGGGTTGTTACAGTTCATGATGACATGTGTGAATTAAATGTTTGTTTGATGGATTTGTTGACGTGCAAATATGTGGTTGTTATATGATTATTGTATGTGCTTGTTTGAGTGTTTACTAGATTAGTTGGGTATATATAGAAGACGGTAATACCTTTGAAAGGTTGTAGATGTGGTGGGAAGGCTGCGGGTGACCCTATATATAAGCATCTATGGCTTTTCAAAAGTAGTATCGTATGAAGTATATACGCATGGTGTTTTGGTGATGTGTGGACATTGATGGCCATTGATGAGCAATTTGTGATGTGTTGATAACAATGAGGGACATGAGGGACAAGATGACAATATAAACGGGAACTTTAAGTGCTTGATGGCATTATACGGGTACTTTAAGTACTTGATGACATTATGGATGACATGAGGACAATTGAGGGACATTGGGTACAAGTGTGAAATCATAGAACATGTTAGATACTTAATTGATACCAAATTTCTCGTTCTTTATGCTTGTTTATGTGTGGATGGCATTGGTACGTGTTCTTGTTCTTTCTTTCCTACGAACTCACCAACCTAGTGTTGACATTGTTTAGTACACTTTTTAGGTAACCAAGATAACCTAAGAGCTTGATGTGCATTGCTAGGAGTTGGACTATGACCATGGATCCGTGATTCATTACCCGTTGATGGGTCTTGCTTAGGATCATTAGCCATCTTTTGATATCATTTTGTAAACTTTTGATAGTTGTATGCTCCTTATGCTTTTGTGACACTGTAATCATATTGTTGGGTTCACGGAATCCTTTTAAATTCATATAGTCTCGTTCTACGATAATTCCATTTTGTGTCATGCTTTTCGGTGCATTTCGAGTCTAGCTCGGGGTGTTACAGAATGGTGGCCCAAGCATGGTCGTAGAGAATTAGGCGGATTGACCTAGACTACGGCTTAAGTAAAACTCTTCATATAGCATGCATGATTAGGAATCTTGTATGCAACGTGAACTATATGAGCATTATAAGTGTACGCTTGGAATTCGTAGGAAGGTTCATTATATGTGATAACATGAGTACAATTGGCTTGGCGTGATCAATGTGTTGTTGTGTAGTGGTCAAGTGCATGAGGTCAATGTGGTTATTTGAGGTCAATGAGGTCATGTGCATGTTGTTGGATTGAGATGATTTGAATTGATGATTTAGGGCAAAATGAAGTTATGGCATTAACATGATATAATATTGTGGCAACCCTAAAAGAGCCTGATCAACTATTTTATGGTTACCCGGTATTATAACAAGTTAATGACATCACGGATTGCACATGTTTGGCTTAAGAGTATAATAAGGAACCGATATGCTTAATGGGAGTTGATTGGGTGGAGGGTTAGCCGCTGGTACACCCTGTATACATACCAGTCAATAACTAGAGCATATCGGATTCGGATTATACTCTAAACCTTGTTTAGTTGATTGTTTGATGTATTGAAATGGACATGTGGTTTATTGATGAACAATTATGGTGAAATATGGTATGATGGCATGATACATAACAATTCCCCTAGAACATTAGTACTTTTGCCTTAGCGTAACGATATGATTTATGTGTGATATGTCGACATGAGAGCATTAACTACTTGTGTGACTAACATGCGAGCATCTTGAGGCTAACTTTTCGGTCAACGTGTTCCTTGTTTATAGTAATGGTGAGTCCAAGAAGAGCCGGTACTACTTATAGAGAGAATACTCCAGAGCCATAACTGGAAGTTCAAGGAAGAGGTCGTGGTGGTGGTAGAGGTAGAGGTGGTGGTAGAGGCCGAGGTAGGGGCCGTGGAAGAGGTCAAGAGAGAGTTCAAGGTGGTGGTGAAGCACCAACACCCGACTTGGCAACCGTGATCGCTCAAACGGTCACAAACATCATGCCTACCATAGTTGCCCAATTCAAGGCATCTCTTCAAGAACCCAATAATACGGTGCCAGATGTTGAAGCTAAAGTGAACGTGAACAATGAAGGTGTTCAACCGGGTAGTGGAAGAAGAAGAGGCACCGGTAATGCATGATAACTATGTTCCAATGTTCAATCAACACGGAGTGTACCGTCAAGGGTGCACTTTCAAAGATTTCAAGAGTTGTGGAGCCCCGGAGTTTGATGGGAGTGGGGGCCCCATGGCATGTATAAGGTGGCTTGAAGAGATTGAAGCGGTGATTGCTAGGAGTCATTGTACTTATGATGATCAAGTTACTTACTCAACCGGCATGTTTAGAGGTGATGCATTGAGTTGGTGGAACAAGGAAGTGGGGGCGGGCAATGCTATACCTTGGGATCAATTCAAGATTTGGTGAAGGAGAGATTTTGTCCACCCTATGAGCTTTAAACTCTAACATTGGAGTTCATTCAACTCCAAATGAATGGGGCGGATTATAAGGGGTACATTCGGCGCTTCCAAGATTTGTCAACTCTTATCCCACACTTGGTGTCTCCCGAGGCCCGTACTATTGAAAAGTTTGTTATGGGCTTGACTCCACAAGTCCGACATTTGGTGAATAATATCATGCCTAACTCCTTGACGGAAGCCATTAATCGAGCCGGTAGTGTTACCGGGGACCTACTTAGAAGCGGTGAGTTGAGCAAAGCATCATGAACAAAAAGGAAGGATGTACCGGAGTCAAGTGGGGTGAAGAAAGTGGGTAGGTTTGACCCTAAACGCCCTAATAAAGGAAAGTGTTTGCGGCAATGGTTGAACCGACAAAGAAGGCTTTTGTGGGTCCTCATCCACTTTGTAATAGATGCTCCCGACATCATGCTCCCACCACTCCTTGTGGGACTTGTTTTAATTGCAATCAAATTGGTCATCTTGCTAGAGATTGTAGGCCCCGAGAGTGGCTCCTACTCATGTGGTTCCTCTCCGGGCATACCCTCCTCAAGCTAACAATCAAAGGGGTCAACGGGGAGGTTGTTATGAATGTGGAAGCACCGATCATTACCGTAATACTTGTCCTCAATGGGTAGGACAAAATGTTCAAGTGGCGGTTCATCCAAATCAACTTCAAATCGCCGGTCCTAACCAAAACCGTGGCCAACAAGGCCATCAAGTGCAACCTAGGGGGAGAGCCTTTGCGGTGAATGCAAATGAAGCCCGCAATGATCCTAATTTATGGTGGCAGGTACATTTCTTCTTAACGGTCATTATGCCACGGTGTTGTTTGATTCCGGAGCCGATTATAGCTTCGTGTCCCATAGTTTTGTTCCTTTGATAAATGTTCATCCTTGTGCCTTAAACTATGTGCTTGATACTGAAATGGTAAATGGTGCTCTAACTAGACTTAGTCAAGTACTCCATGATTGTATCTTGACTTTAAACGACGTCGAATTTTACATTAATCTCATGCCTTTCGATATTGGAAGCTTTGACATCATTGTGGGTATGGATTGGATGAAGGCGGTGAATGCGGTCATTGATTGCGGTGAAAGAGTGGTCAAAATACCGTTGTTCAATGGTAAGATTCTTAGAGTCCAAGGTGAAACATCCGATCCCTCTAGTTCTAAGGTTTTTAGTGCTACCGTTACAAAGGTAGAATTGAAAACCGTTCCTATTGTTCGTGACTTTTCCGATGTCTTTCCGGATGATCTACCGGGTCTACCCCCGTCTCGTCAACTTGACTTTCGTATCAATTTGATTCCCGAAGCCGCGCCCGTGGCTAAAGCTCCATATAGACTTGCTTTGACGGAAATGCAAGAATTAGAATCTCAACTCAAGGAACTTCAAGAGAAAGGGTTCATTCGTCCTAGTCAATCGCCTTGGGGAGCTCCAATATTGTTTGTGAAGAAGAAGGATGGGTCCTTTAGGATGTGTATTGATTACCGAGAATTGAACAAGCTCACGGTGAAGAACCGGTATCCACTTCCTAGAATCGATGAGCTTTTTGATCGCTTGCAAGGTGCCAAGTATTTCTCAAAAATCTCCGTTCGGGCTATCATCAACTTAGAGTTCATGAAGATGACATACCAAAGACGGCGTTTCGTACAAGGTATGGCCATTTCGAATTTACCGTTATGCCGTTTGGTTTGACTAATGCACCGGCGGTGTTCATGGATTTGATGAACCGGGTGTGTCGACCCTACTTGGATAAAGTTTGTCATTGTCTTTATTGATGACATACTTATCTACTCCAAAACAAGGAATCACGCCGAACATTTGCGTGAAGTGCTAGAATTGCTTAGAAAAGAGAGGTTATACGCGAAATTCTCTAAGTGCGAGTTTTGGTTGGAAGAAGTTATTTCCTTTGGTTTTGGCTAATTAATCCGAAAGGATTGGGTACTTGTAACATCCGTGAATTTTTACCCGTTGACTTTTTGTGTAATTTGACTAACAAACTTGTTGAATGAAATAATTGGGCCCATTTGTGGTTATATGACTATGTGGTATGTTAGTCGGGTCGTCGTATGTGTAGTCGGTATTTAATTGTGCAACTAATGGTAATGTGGTTGAGAGGGAAACGGGTCGGCCCGTGGGTAGTCCATGACCCACCAGCCCCCCCAAGACCCATTTCCCCCTTATCCTTTTCTCATTTCTCTCATCTCCCTCTTTCTCTTCTATTCTCTCTAGTAAAAGAAACCCCCCCATCTAGTTTTCATTTTCTTCCATCTAAATTGTGTTTTGGAATTGCTATAATACAAGAATCGTAATCATCATCTTCTCATTGTCGCCATCTTTGAAGAATCAAAGGCCAAGTTCTAACATTTCACCCATTTTGACCTAAATTCGGATTTGAGCACTAGGAAGAGTTTTGGTAAGTCTAAATCATCCCATTTACTTCTATTTATGTTCATTTACTTGTTTCTAGTTAATTTGGTGCAGTTGCAAGCCTTGAATCGAGTCGAATGGCGATTTTGGGTAATTAGGGTTTTATTTAGGGTTGGGACGATTCGGCATGATTTTGATGTTAATGGGCGGATTTATGGTATGGGTTAAGTGTGGTTATGTGTAGCAATGCTTATTGATGCTTCAAATTATGTTACAAACGCTTACAAATCGTTTTGGGTTGTTTTTGGGGGTTTTGGGTCGGGCTTGCAGCTGCTGGTGCTGCTGTTCTTGAGCTGCCCAGTATTGGGCGTAACTTACGCCCCTCCCAGGCGTAGGTTACGCCAGGTCTATTTTGTTGGCCGTAAGTTACGCCTAGGTTGGCCGTAACTTACGCCTAGGTTTTACCTTACGCCAAAAATCCCTCTGTTTACGCCACTCCAGACGCCAAAAGTGAACTTTCTAGAGGACCGTAGGTTACGCCCCTATTCACCGTACCTTACGCCCAGTCAAGTTTGCCCAGCGTAGCTTACGCCCCTTCGTGACCGTACCTTACGCCCGTTGTATTTTGACCACCGTAACTTACGCCCCTGTTGGCCGTAAGTTACGGCCGTTGTTTTCTGAAATGTTCCTTGTTTGACCTAGTTTGACCTTCTAGACCGTTTTACGCGCCGAGTCTTAATCTAATTCACTTCTTATCTTATATAACACCGTTTAAGAGTCGTAGAAGTCATTTAACGTCGGAAGCACTTTGGAACCCTAATTAGGGTTTTGCCGTTTTTTCAAAAATTTCGTATTGTGTTTATGTGTGTTGATGAGAATGTATATGATCCATAATTAGGTGTTGGACGCGAGGCGAACTTCGTTCGGAGATAACCTAACTTTATATCGATCTTATCTTTCATAACCAATCAAGGTGAGTTTCGTATCTCCCTACCCGCTTGGGATTCGGGCTGAAAAGTGTAAACCTGGCGTGTTTACTTGTATTTATTTATGTATTGTTTGTTTGACTTGATTGTTGGATTGATGTGACGTATCTTTTCGTTTGATTGACTTGGGTTGTGTTTTCGTTAAGTATTACTTATACATTAGGATAGACGTACATACATGGAAGTCGGTTATGCCTTCCTTTGGGTTTTTGATGTGGTGGGAAGGCTGCGGGTGACCCTATACATAAGCATCTGGGACTTGAAGAAGGTAGAATCCTCTGAAGTATATGTACGTATAGTTGGTTTATATTGTGATTAGTGGCTCATGTTTTGTTGATTATTGATCGTTGGCTTATGGTTGTCGTATATTGATTTTGGGTTATGTTGAGGAGAATTTGATTGTTGACACAGGTTATCGTATATTGGTTGTTGGTTTAGGAAGTATGCATTTACATTTGCTTGTAAGCATTGCATACATTGTTGATGAGCCCTCGGCAGGGGATTGCCGGCATCCTGGTGCATAGATGTATGCACCCATTTTGGATGTAGACCTGACCCCGAGTATATAGACATATATATCTCGATGTTTTTGAGATACAGCCTTGTCCATGGCGATGGCAGAAGGGTATCGTTGCATACGTG
Organism: Erigeron breviscapus; assembly: GCA_034093135.1. Classification (NCBI taxonomy): domain Eukaryota; kingdom Viridiplantae; phylum Streptophyta; class Magnoliopsida; order Asterales; family Asteraceae; genus Erigeron; species Erigeron breviscapus. Next base: position 11,036,078 of record CM067175.1, read on the forward strand.
ATTGAAGGTCACGCTTGGGATAGGCATGTGTGCTTATTCATACATTTGGCACTTGCATTGATACATACATCATTTGTGCATCTCATTACACTCTCATTTCTTTGTGTAATCTTGTTGTTGGACGATATTGTGTTGCTTAGAGGCTCGCTGTAAGTCATGTCTAGCCTCTATTCTTATATTGTGATTATTGATGCTGGTTTGTTATGAACCATTACTACGAACTCACCAACCTTGTGTTGACTATGCTTAGTACACTTTTCAGGTAATCAGGTGCTCCCCGGACGTGGTGTTTAGTTGCTTGCCTGCTGTCTAACCCGGACTTGGACCTCATGGATCAAGGATTCATTGACCCTCCTTTTGCATTATACTTAGGATCGTTTGCCATCTTTGGATGTATTAGGTTAACGTTGATGGCTATTTGCTCCTGTTGTTTGTTACTTGTTTTACTATGTTTTGGATTCACCGAATCGTTAATTGCATTTTAGTTTGTTCTATTGTAATTCCACCGGGTGCTGTATGATTTCCGTGACATTTCGAGCTCCGGCTTGGGGTGTTAGTAAAGATGGGATTCATGTAGATCCTAGCAAGATTGAAGCGGTCAAAAATTGGAGACGACCCGAGACGCCATCCGAGAAATTCACCAATTTCTTGGATTGGCGGGTTATTATCGAAGGTTCATTGAAAATTTCTCCAAGATTGCACAACCACTTACCCTTTTGACTCAAAAGGAGAAAAAGTTTGAATGGGGCGAGAAGCAAGAAATTGCCTTTCAAACTCTCAAAGACATGTTGTGTGATGCTCCTATCTTGAGTCTTCCGGATGGAGTGAAGATTTTGTGGTCTATTGTGATGCTTCGGGTCAAGGATTGGGGTGTGTACTTATGCAACGGGGCAAGGTCATTGCTTATGCCTCCCGTCAACTTAAAGTGCATGAGAAGAACTACCCCACTCATGATTTGGAATTGGGAGCGGTTGTTTTCGCTTTGAAGTGTTGGAGACATTACCTTTATGGCACCAAATGTGTAATCTACACCGATCATAAAAGTCTCCAACATATTTTTAATCAAAGTGAGTTGAATATGAGGAAAAGAAGATGGCTCTAACTTTTTAGCGATTATGATTGTGACATTCGCTACCATCCGGGCAAGGCTAATGTTGTAGCCGACGCATTGAGTAGAAAGGAAAGGGTCAAACCAAGACGAGTAAGAGCCATGAGCCTCACGGTGGGACAAAGTATTCGGGACCGTATCATAGAAGCTCAAGTGCAAGCTACCTTACCGGAAAATTTTGGTAATGAAGGGTAATAGGGCATGGAGCAACAATTTGATAGGAAAGAGGACAATGGGTTATACCTAGTTGAAAGGCTTTGGGTTCCCATCTTTGGTAATTTGAGAACATTTCTTATGAATGAAGCCCACAAGTCGGCTTATTCGGTCCATCCGGGCTCGGATAAGATGTACTTTGATTTGAAAGATTTCTATTGGTGGTCGGGCATGAAACGTGATGTGGCTAAATATGTGAGTGAGTGCCTTACTTGCTTACAAGTGAAAGCCGATCATAAGAAGCCACCCGGTTTATTGGTGCAACCGGTGACACCGGAATGGAAATGGGAATGGATTGCAATGGACTTCATCACGAAGTTACCGAAGACAAGAAGTGGTCGTGATACTATATGGGTGATTGTGGATCGGTTGACAAAGTCGGCTCACTTCTTAGCCATTCGTCAGACCGATAAGTTTGACACCCTAGCTCGTTTGTACATTAAAGAGGTGGTGTCTAAACATGGGGTTCCGGTTTCTATTATCTCCGATAGAGATAGCCGGTTTAAATCAAACTTTTGGGAAGCCTTTCAACGAGCAATGGGTACTCAACTTGACATGAGTACGGCGTTTCATCCTCAAACGGATGGACAAACCGAGAGAACCATCCAAACGCTTGAAGACATGTTGAGGGCTTGTGCAATTGAATTTGGTGGAAGTTGGGAAGATCATTTACCGTTAGTTGAGTTCTCGTATAATAATAGTTATCATGCGAGTATTCAAATGGCACCATTTAGGGCACTTTATGGTAGAAAGTGTCGTTCTCCACTCGCTTGGGCGGAAATTGGTGAAAGCCAACTTATTGGGCCGGAAATAGTAGTTGAAACAACAAAAGTGATTTCTCAAATTAAGGAGAAATTACAATTGGCCCGTGAAAGACAAAAGAAATACACCGATGTGAGGCGTAGACCATTGGAGTTCAATGTTGGTGATCATGTGCTTTGAAAGTCTCCCCGTGGGAAGGTGTCGTTCGTTTTGTAAAGAGAGGCAAGATTGGACCAAGATACATAGGACCTTTTGAGATCATTGAACGAGTGGGCAAAGTGGCATACCGATTAAAGCTACCTCAAGAACTTAGTGGTGCACAACGTGCTCCATATTTGTAACTTA
>CM067175.1:11046005-11058383 GCA_034093135.1 Erigeron breviscapus
TAATTTCCAAAAAATATGGAATCTGTAGACTGTTTAGACTGTGACACATATGAAGGAGTTGCTTTTTCAAACTGCCTTCCTTGTGTGTTTTTATACTGTTGAAACTGTGGTCTAGTTCTTAAATAAGAACTAGGATAAACTGTAGGAATTTGTGATTGGAAGATTTTTATATCTTCTAATCCTGTATTCTGTTGACTGTTTATCATTTCTGTCTGTAGAGAGTTTAATGCCTTCATGCTTGATTGCATTAATCTATCTTCTCTGTTGATTTCTGTACAAGTTTCCATAGATGATGAAACTCTTTTTATCTGTCTAGGCTGTATAAGTTTTCTTTTTCCTTTATCCTTTGGATCCATCTGCATCAAATAATCTGTTAATGTTTCTAGATAACATATCTGCTATCCCATTATTTTTTCCTTTAATATGTTCAAAATTTATTTTGTAACCACATCCCTGTATAATATTTTGTAGATTTACCCATCTTGTTCTATTAACTTTTTTACTTTGATCATTTTTAATAAACTTTTATTTTTTTTTTTTTTTTTTTTTTTTTTTTTTTTTTTTTTTTTTTTTTTTTTTTTTTTTTTTTTTTTTTTTTTTTTTTTTTTTTTTTTTTTTTTTTTTTTTTTTTTTTTTTTTTTTTTTTTTTTTTTTTTTTTTTTTTTTTTTTTTTTTTTTTTTTTTTTTTTTTTTTTTTTTTTTTTTTTTTTTTTTTTTTTTTTTTTTTTTTTTTTTTTTTTTTTTTTTTTTTTTTTTTTTTTTTTTTTTTTTTTTTTTTTTTTTTTTTTTTTTTTTTTTTTTTTTTTTTTTTTTTTTTTTTTTTTTTTTTTTTTTTTTTTTTTTTTTTTTTTTTTTTTTTTTTTTTTTTTTTTTTTTTTTTTTTTTTTTTTTTTTTTTTTTTTTTTTTTTTTTTTTTTTTTTTTTTTTTTTTTTTTTTTTTTTTTTTTTTTTTTTTTTTTTTTTTTTTTTTTTTTTTTTTTTTTTTTTTTTTTTTTTTTTTTTTTTTTTTTTTTTTTTTTTTTTTTTTTTTTTTTTTTTTTTTTTTTTTTTTTTTTTTTTTTTTTTTTTTTTTTTTTTTTTTTTTTTTTTTTTTTTTTTTTTTTTTTTTTTTTTTTTTTTTTTTTTTTTTTTTTTTTTTTTTTTTTTTTTTTTTTTTTTTTTTTTTTTTTTTTTTTTTTTTTTTTTTTTTTTTTTTTTTTTTTTTTTTTTTTTTTTTTTTTTTTTTTTTTTTTTTTTTTTTTTTTTTTTTTTTTTTTTTTTTTTTTTTTTTTTTTTTTTTTTTTTTTTTTTTTTTTTTTTTTTTTTTTTTTTTTTTTTTTTTTTTTTTTTTTTTTTTTTTTTTTTTTTTTTTTTTTTTTTTTTTTTTTTTTTTTTTTTTTTTTTTTTTTTTTTTTTTTTTTTTTTTTTTTTTTTTTTTTTTTTTTTTTTTTTTTTTTTTTTTTTTTTTTTTTTTTTTTTTTTTTTTTTTTTTTTTTTTTTTTTTTTTTTTTTTTTTTTTTTTTTTTTTTTTTTTTTTTTTTTTTTTTTTTTTTTTTTTTTTTTTTTTTTTTTTTTTTTTTTTTTTTTTTTTTTTTTTTTTTTTTTTTTTTTTTTTTTTTTTTTTTTTTTTTTTTTTTTTTTTTTTTTTTTTTTTTTTTTTTTTTTTTTTTTTTTTTTTTTTTTTTTTTTTTTTTTTTTTTTTTTTTTTTTTTTTTTTTTTTTTTTTTTTTTTTTTTTTTTTTTTTTTTTTTTTTTTTTTTTTTTTTTTTTTTTTTTTTTTTTTTTTTTTTTTTTTTTTTTTTTTTTTTTTTTTTTTTTTTTTTTTTTTTTTTTTTTTTTTTTTTTTTTTTTTTTTTTTTTTTTTTTTTTTTTTTTTTTTTTTTTTTTTTTTTTTTTTTTTTTTTTTTTTTTTTTTTTTTTTTTTTTTTTTTTTTTTTTTTTTTTTTTTTTTTTTTTTTTTTTTTTTTTTTTTTTTTTTTTTTTTTTTTTTTTTTTTTTTTTTTTTTTTTTTTTTTTTTTTTTTTTTTTTTTTTTTTTTTTTTTTTTTTTTTTTTTTTTTTTTTTTTTTTTTTTTTTTTTTTTTTTTTTTTTTTTTTTTTTTTTTTTTTTTTTTTTTTTTTTTTTTTTTTTTTTTTTTTTTTTTTTTTTTTTTTTTTTTTTTTTTTTTTTTTTTTTTTTTTTTTTTTTTTTTTTTTTTTTTTTTTTTTTTTTTTTTTTTTTTTTTTTTTTTTTTTTTTTTTTTTTTTTTTTTTTTTTTTTTTTTTTTTTTTTTTTTTTTTTTTTTTTTTTTTTTTTTTTTTTTTTTTTTTTTTTTTTTTTTTTTTTTTTTTTTTTTTTTTTTTTTTTTTTTTTTTTTTTTTTTTTTTTTTTTTTTTTTTTTTTTTATTTGTTTTCTGTTTTTTCAATTTTTCACTTTTTTTTTTTTTTTTTTTTTTTTTTTTTTTTTTATTTTTATTAATGCTTGTATTTCAAAATCTAAGCTTGTCCAATTTGTTCCTGCTTTATTAAAATTTCCACTTGTATATGAACAAATTTTTTCTGTATTTTTAGAGCTATATTGATCTGGTTTACTAAGAAGAACTGCTCCCCATCCTTCTTTACATCCGTCTACTTCTACTATTATATAATCTGTTACTAATGGTAATTCTAAAGGTTTTATCTTTTTTACTTCTTCTTTAATTGTTTTAACTAATTTTATATCTTCTGTGTTAAAATGTCTTTGACCATTTTTTGTTGTTTTACTATATAGTGGTCCTACTAATTTTGAAAGGTTTGGTATAAATTTTCTAGCATAATTAACTAATCCCAAAAATGCTTGAATTTGTTTAAGATTTTCGCATTTTTCTGGAAATTCTAAGATTTTTGTAGAAATATGTGGTTGTAATTCTATTTTACCATTACCTATTTCTAATCCTAAAAACGATATTTTTCTTTTAAATAATTCCATTTTTCTTTTTGAAACTACTATACCATTCTTTTTAATCTCTTCGAAGATCTGTTGTAAATGTCTTTCATGTTCCTGCACTGTTTCGCTGGCAACTAAAATATCATCAATATAAACTAAACAAAAATTATATTTAAGAAATATACTGTCCATAAATCTTTGAAAGATTGATGGTGCATTCTTTAGACCAAAACTAAGAACATTCCATTCAAATTGGCCTTCAGAACATGTAAAAGCTGTCCATGGTTTAAAACTTTCTTCTAACTGTAATTGATTATATCCTGATTTTAAATCAAATTTTGAAAATACTTTCTTTTTCTGTATTAAATTAATTAAACTATCTGCTTATTTTTTTTCCTTTATCCTTTGGATCCATCTGCATCAAATAATCTGTTAATGTTTCTAGATAACATATCTGCTATCCCATTATTTTTTCCTTTATCCTTTGGATCCATCTGCATCAAATAATCTGTTAATGTTTCTAGATAACATATCTGCTATCCCATTATTTTTTCCTTTATCCTTTGGATCCATCTGCATCAAATAATCTGTTAATGTTTCTAGATAACATATCTGCTATCCCATTATTTTTTCCTTTATCCTTTGGATCCATCTGCATCAAATAATCTGTTAATGTTTCTAGATAACATATCTGCTATCCCATTATTTTTTCCTTTAATATGTTCAAAATTTATTTTGTAACCACATCCCTGTATAATATTTTGTAGATTTACCCATCTTGTTCTATTAACTTTTTTACTTTGATCATTTTTAATAAACTTTACTATTGCTTCACAATCTGTTCTAACTGTAAATTCTTTATGTAAAAATATTTTAAATTTTTCTATTGCATTTATTAATGCTTGTATTTCAAAATCTAAGCTTGTCCAATTTGTTCCTGCTTTATTAAAATTTCCACTTGTATATGAACAAATTTTTTCTGTATTTTTAGAGCTATATTGATCTGGTTTACTAAGAAGAACTGCTCCCCATCCTTCTTTACATCCGTCTACTTCTACTATTATATAATCTGTTACTAATGGTAATTCTAAAGGTTTTATCTTTTTTACTTCTTCTTTAATTGTTTTAACTAATTTTATATCTTCTGTGTTAAAATGTCTTTGACCATTTTTTGTTGTTTTACTATATAGTGGTCCTACTAATTTTGAAAGGTTTGGTATAAATTTTCTAGCATAATTAACTAATCCCAAAAATGCTTGAATTTGTTTAAGATTTTCGCATTTTTCTGGAAATTCTAAGATTTTTGTAGAAATATGTGGTTGTAATTCTATTTTACCATTACCTATTTCTAATCCTAAAAACGATATTTTTCTTTTAAATAATTAGATCGAATCATTTAGCTTAATATCGAATTTTAACCACCTAGCTTCAGGCAAGTGGCCAGCCGGGGTACCTTCTGGGTATCTTGGCGGGAGAGGATGTTGGCTTGGAGGTCATGGGATCAAATCTTGTATTCCCCATTGAATATTATATATATATATATATATATATATATATATATATATATATATATATATATATATATATATATATATATATATATATATATATATATATATATATATATATATATATATATATATATATATATATATATATATATATATATATATATATATATATATATATATATATATATATATATATATATATATATATATATATATATATATATATATATATATATATATATATATATATATATATATATATATATATATATATATATATATATATATATATATATATATATATATATATATATATATATATATATATATAATCCTAAAAATTTACTACATATTTAGTTATATATATATACATATATATATATATATATATATATATATTTTTTTTTTTTTTTTTTTTTTTTTTTTTTTTTTTTTTTTTTTTATTTTTATGTTTTGTTTTTTTTTTTTTTTTTTTTTTTTTTTTTTTTTTTTTTTTTTTTTTTTTTTTTTTTTTTTTTTTTTTTTTTTTTTTTTTTTTTTTTTTTTTTTTTTTTTTTTTTTTTTTTTTTTTTTTTTTTTTTTTTTTTTTTTTTTTTTTTTTTTTTTTTTTTTTTTTTTTTTTTTTTTTTTTTTTTTTTTTTTTTTTTTTTTTTTTTTTTTTTTTTTTTTTTTTTTTTTTTTTTTTTTTTTTTTTTTTTTTTTTTTTTTTTTTTTTTTTTTTTTTTTTTTTTTTTTTTTTTTTTTTTTTTTTTTTTTTTTTTTTTTTTTTTTTTTTTTTTTTTTTTTTTTTTTTTTTTTTTTTTTTTTTTTTTTTTTTTTTTTTTTTTTTTTTTTTTTTTTTTTTTTTTTTTTTTTTTTTTTTTTTTTTTTTTTTTTTTTTTTTTTTTTTTTTTTTTTTTTTTTTTTTTTTTTTTTTTTTTTTTTTTTTTTTTTTTTTTTTTTTTTTTTTTTTTTTTTTTTTTTTTTTTTTTTTTTTTTTTTTTTTTTTTTTTTTTTTTTTTTTTTTTTTTTTTTTTTTTTTTTTTTTTTTTTTTTTTTTTTTTTTTTTTTTTTTTTTTTTTTTTTTTTTTTTTTTTTTTTTTTTTTTTTTTTTTTTTTTTTTTTTTTTTTTTTTTTTTTTTTTTTTTTTTTTTTTTTTTTTTTTTTTTTTTTTTTTTTTTTTTTTTTTTTTTTTTTTTTTTTTTTTTTTTTTTTTTTTTTTTTTTTTTTTTTTTTTTTTTTTTTTTTTTTTTTTTTTTTTTTTTTTTTTTTTTTTTTTTTTTTTTTTTTTTTTTTTTTTTTTTTTTTTTTTTTTTTTTTTTTTTTTTTTTTTTTTTTTTTTTTTTTTTTTTTTTTTTTTTTTTTTTTTTTTTTTTTTTTTTTTTTTTTTTTTTTTTTTTTTTTTTTTTTTTTTTTTTTTTTTTTTTTTTTTTTTTTTTTTTTTTTTTTTTTTTTTTTTTTTTTTTTTTTTTTTTTTTTTTTTTTTTTTTTTTTTTTTTTTTTTTTTTTTTTTTTTTTTTTTTTTTTTTTTTTTTTTTTTTTTTTTTTTTTTTTTTTTTTTTTTTTTTTTTTTTTTTTTTTTTTTTTTTTTTTTTTTTTTTTTTTTTTTTTTTTTTTTTTTTTTTTTTTTTTTTTTTTTTTTTTTTTTTTTTTTTTTTTTTTTTTTTTTTTTTTTTTTTTTTTTTTTTTTTTTTTTTTTTTTTTTTTTTTTTTTTTTTTTTTTTTTTTTTTTTTTTTTTTTTTTTTTTTTTTTTTTTTTTTTTTTTTTTTTTTTTTTTTTTTTTTTTTTTTTTTTTTTTTTTTTTTTTTTTTTTTTTTTTTTTTTTTTTTTTTTTTTTTTTTTTTTTTTTTTTTTTTTTTTTTTTTTTTTTTTTTTTTTTTTTTTTTTTTTTTTTTTTTTTTTTTTTTTTTTTTTTTTTTTTTTTTTTTTTTTTTTTTTTTTTTTTTTTTTTTTTTTTTTTTTTTTTTTTTTTTTTTTTTTTTTTTTTGTATCTTTGGCAGGGGATGTTGGCTTGGAGGTCATGGGATCAAATCTTGTATTCCCCATTGACCTCGGACATTTACCTCTTTAGCGTAAAATGGGCTCCCTTTGGGGTACCAGCGATGTAAGGCGCCTCGAACCCTGAGCATACTGCCCGTTTGGATGTCACTGCTCAACTCGATGGAACGACCTTCCCACCCGCCGTTCAAAAAAAAAATATATCGAATTTTTCAAACAATTTATTTTTCTTTTACGTCATATATGCGGCCATACATAATGAGAAGTTAGAAAGTTATATGGTAATCATTTTATAATATTTTATAATAAGTTTAATATATTCCAGTTTTTAATGGTTTACTAGTATTAAAAATAACATATATCATCTACATACTATAATATTATCGTTTATTATAATGTTACCGTACAACAGACGGTTTTAATCTAGTTAATAATATATGAAAGGAATAGTATAATTTACCAAAAGTAAGAGTAGATTAATATATCGTAAAATAAATAAAAATGAAAGGAACAATGTTCTCTCCAAACGAAAGCGGCCACTTGTAACCAAAATAGTATAAGATATATTCAAGGGAAGGGTTCCCTCAAGTTTTCATGTCAGAGAAATTTTGACCATCGGATTAAAATCAATGGTCAAGATTTTAAAATGTTTTTTGAATCTTGACCATTGATTTTAATCCAATGGTTAAGGTTTGTCTAACTTGACCCCTTAAGTTAGAAATAAAGAAATCCTCACCCTATATTCAACTTACTAAAGATTAAACAAAGTAGAGGTCAGAGGGAGTGGTTTCATTTTTGGATTGTTAGTTGTGATGTTATCTTTAAAAAAACGGGTAAAAGCGTCAGTGCACAGGTGATCCACCTGGTTGATAATTATCGAATGTTGTATCGTTTTAATAAATAAAAAAGATATTTCTTTTAGAAGCATAAATAAATAATTGCAACTAACCATTATCTATTATTTTGTTTTTTAAGGCAGAATGGGTGTATGACACATTATGCAATATATAAGGTTCACTTTATATCTTATCTTCCTCATCTCCATACCTCCATTTTCCTTTTAAAAGCTTTTATTTAGATCATACATATATATCACTACTCATCATATATTGCTCAACTTCAACTCTCATATTCACAAAGCTAAGGTAACAAACATCTAATATTCATTTTAAAGTTCTAAAATTACATCAATGATATATTTCAAAAATAACAACAAATTAATATACTAGCTAGTTTTCATTTCTTATAAGTTATTGATGCCATAATTATTGTATTTATATGAATTATAAATATAGTGGTGTCGTATCATGACAAACAATTATTTATTAGTATATGATTTATTATATATATCCTTTTGGCTTAATTATATGTATGTATGTGTGTGTATTTGACTTTTGCAATCATAAATATTGTTTCAAACCTCTATGATGTGATCAATTTTTACATAGTTAAATGATGGCGGCTAACGGGGAGTTGAAGGTGGATGTGGAACATGTTCATCAAGTGACATCACCGCCGTCGTCGGGTGGTGGTGGAGGGGGGCTATCAAGGCAAGGAAGTATGGCGAAAAACAATAATTGCTTATGTTCTCCGACCACCCATGCAGGTTCGTTTCGATGTCGGCTCCATCGAACTCCAAGTGGGATTCAACGCACCAAAAGTATCAATAATAATAATTCTGAATCCAAGCCTCCTGCTGACGATCATAATGAAAATATTGGGGGAATAAAATCCGTCGTGGCACCATGATATATTCTTTTGTTTTAATTTGTGTCATAAAAAAAGTACATGTAAAATGGAGTAAAAAAAACACCTTGACATGTTTGCGTTATATATATATAAATATGATCATGTGTAAACTGCTTGTTGGTATGTTTTGATCATCTCATTTTTAGCAAATATAATTACTATTACTATTACTGTATTATTATGTCTTGTCTATTAATTGAGCTTCTTTTATCTTAATTTTGCCTTTTAGTTTATAAACCTATATTGCCGATGTTAAAATATTGAATTCAGAGATATTTTATAAAAGAAAGATAGAGGAAAGTGCTTGAAGGTTTGCGACGGCTTCTTCTATCAGCAAAGAAGCCAATTTTTGTACCTTCTTACCCCTCCCAACGCGTGTATCATCACTCGTCACGAAGGAAGCCACTGGCACGGGTGTGTCTTCGTGGCTCGTCACCAGATATCATTGCCAGGGGGAAGAGGAGACGACGAAGGGGGTGGGACGAGGTGGGGCCCTTTTGAGGTGTGTGTATTTGTTTTAGTTTTCATAATTAGGGAGTCATGTAGTATTGTAATGAGAAATTTCAACCCTCCCAAATTTCACCAATCACATCTCTCCAACTCATTTTATCATTTCAACTCTCTCAACCAACCCTCCCAACTTATTTCTTAGGCATTCATCACTTTCTCAACCCTCCCAAATTTTTTTATTTTCTTTTTCATTTAATTTAATCAAACATTTATAATAAAAACTTAAAACATTTCATTAAAATAAACTAAACATTACATAAACATAAACATAATTTAAAAATTACATAATCATAATTAAAAAAACTACATAAACGACATATTTAGAAAATAAAATACTACATCATAATAAAGACACCTAAATCAACGCCTCGATCGGTGGTGGTCGCGGCGCTGGGTCGTCAAGGTATGCTAAGTCCAAACCCGATACGTGCGCTGTCAGATCATACCGGAGGCGATGATGGACTTCTTCGTCATGTAACTCCCTCAGCACGTTCCAGGTCATAAACTATAGGGACAGGTGGATCCATAATACAAACCGGTGATATTGTCCTCCCGTTATCTTTTATGGTCATGTTGTGCAATATAGTACATGTGGCGAAGATTTTCCCAATCTTCTCCTTTGTCGTGAACCGGAGGGGACGCTCCAAAATCTTCCATTTCCCCTTGAGAACACCAAAAGCCCGCTCAATATCCTTTCTTTCCGCCTCTTGGAGTCTTTTGAACTTCTTTTCGTCCTCTTCGACTGGATGCGGATATGCCTTAACAAACGTAGACCACCTAGGATATATTCCATCGGTAAGGTAATATCCACGCTTGTAATGTCATCCATTTACGCTAAATTAACTGTCTGGTGCGGATCCATTACGCTCGGAATAAAACAATGGCGACTGGTTCAAAACGTTGACATCGTTGTTTGATCCAGCAGGACCAAAAAACGAATGCCAAATCCACAAGTCGTAAGAAGCAACACACTCAATCATAATAGTCGGCACCTTATGATCACCCCTCGTGTATTGCCCTTTTAAGTATTTAGGACACTTACCCATTCGATGTGTGTACAATCAAGACTACCAAGCATTCCTGGAATGTGGTGTCTTTCTTCATGCGCTTGTGTGATGAGAGCAACGTCGTGAGATGTCGGCTTACGTAAGAACTCCGGTTTGTATAAATCAATGACCACATCACAAAAATACTCGAGGCTCTCACGTGATGTTCTGTCCGCCATGCCTAAATACTCATCATACGCGTCTGGAGGTTCACCCGTCGCCAATTGTTTGATCGTCGATGTGCATTTTTGTAGAGCCGTGAAGCTTCTTTTCCCCCGACCGTCGTATCGTACTTGAAAGTACTCGAACCTAGCTTCAATATCACCAACAATCTTCAAAAACAACCTTTGGCTCATGCGAAAACGATGACGGAAAAATGGCTCGTCGAATTTTGAGTCTTCAACAAAGTAGTCACGCATTAGTATATCGTGAGCTTCGACCCGATTTCGGTCGATGTACCTACGGGTGTCGTTAGAGCTTCCGGTGTCTTCATACGCGTCTAAAACTGTTTGGAAAAACTGAAAAGTGCTCCCCGTTGATAAGTCGGAAAGAGAAGGGGGAACACAATATGAAGACGAGTCGGAAGATGATTCCATTTTGTGATAAAAGTGAGGTGTTTGGGTTGAAGATTTTATATGAAAAGTGTTTGTGTAGTGTATATAATTGTTGTGGTTGTGTGTGTGTAAAAAATGGGTTTAAATAAGAAAAAAGGGGGTTTAAATTTTTTTGGCCGTAGCTTGTGGCCCCCACACGTTCCAACGTTCGAAAATCCCAACCCTCCCCCCTTACCCGCGCCTGGCTTTAATCCCGCTCAACCTCAGCCCGCTTGGAGCCCGCCTTAGCGGCGACGGTGTGTTTCAGCGGGTTGGGTCAACCCGTGGTGAAGCCCGCTTCCACTCCGTAGGACCTAAAATAATTATGAGAAAATAGTTAAATACAAAACGAGGAAATGTTGTTGGCAATAATAAGTCATAGGGTGAGAAAGTAAAAAAATGTCATGATGATGTGGTGACAAGATATAAGGGAAAAAGTTGTCACTGTTTGAAGAAGCCTGTAATCTAATCAACATTTCAACTCAATAGGGTGGATTTTGGTAAATAAGCTTATAACAACTTATTTTTCCATAAGCCTTTTGTTTGTTGTACATATTGTTAGATGAGCTTATTAAAAAAAGCTCCTCTTTAACAATTAAGTTACTTCACATTTTAGGTACAACTACTAGCTTCAACTTCCACATATAATGGCATATGACTATCGACATAAGACAATAAAGAAAAGAAAAAGAAAACGATTTTATAATAAAAAATCATTTAGTTAAAACATTAATAAATTGAAACTACTAGTATTTTATCCCGCGCGTTGCCGTGAAAGATGGTTTTTACAAACATGGAACAGTCACTAACAAATATTAACTTCGGATTGTTGACGGAACTATATAATACATAAACAATAATTTATTAGAAAAAAAAATGAGAAGATTTAGAACTCTGAGATTTTATCAAAATTTTTGCATAATAAGGTAATACCCTGATGCTTTGAAGCTATAACTTTTCAAGTTGCAAGCGTATGCATAAGAATGTAGTTGAAATAGACTAACAACGATAGTGATATAGTGGACGGAAATGGTGATGACAACGACGATATTACTAACTAAAATATTTAACGTTTTTTAAAGATGACAATTAAAAAAATATACTAAAGTATTTAATGATTTTTTAAAAGTATAACTCAAAAAATATATTAGATCAAGTTTTAGAAAATAATTTTGAGAAAGATAGTGGCTAAGTTAGAAATAAATTTTAAAAATTATAAAAGGTAGGGGTAAAAGAAAAAAGCTAATATAGTCAATAGGTAAAAAGAAAATCTATGTAATTTAAGTTGCCTTATAACCAGCTGGGTTGGATCAGTGGTTAGAGCCCTTGCCTCTGGAGACAGAGGTCAAGGGTTCGATCCTCATGCCCAGTAAGGCTGGAGGTCCTTTTCTACCTATGGTAGAACATGGAAGCAGCCTCTCTACCTTTGGTAGGGGTAAGGCTGTCTACATCTCAACCTCCTCCATACACCGTCGAAGACGGTATTGGGACCCAAAACCCGTGGAAGACGGCATTGGGAGTTACTTACTTATGTAATTTAAGGATAAAAAGATAAAAATAAGTTGAAAGTAGTATCTTGTGGTTAAAAGGTAGTACATTCAAGTTTGTAGAAATATAAGAGTTTATACATATTTGACTTGTACATATTGTGCATAAGTAACTTGTATTATTTACATTGCTTTTTAGTATATAGATAATAGATAATTTGTTTAGTGCACTACTAAATATCTTCAATGCAAGGATTAATAATGTGTTGGAGTAGAAATTCGCCCTTATATTATTGTTTAATCTCAAATTTTAAAACCAGTATACGAAGAGATTGAAGAGTGGAAGTTTTATCGATCCGGACCAACAAATGCTTCTTCAACAATCGGACTTCCTTAAGGTACAAAATTGCTTCAGTATGGTGGCGATTGATGGCTCCTGCTCGACTATGCATCTAAAACCAATGGATTAGTCATTTATTCATATTCATTTCGATTTCATTAGCTATGTCTAGCTGTAAATTTTGTATTCCATAATCCATCTTTTGGTATCACTGCAGATAGGTTATGCATGGTTTCATATTCGGTTTTGGTTTATGGAAATGTTACAAGTTCCCTCAACG
>CM067175.1:11059383-11091296 GCA_034093135.1 Erigeron breviscapus
ACCACTGACACTGTGACTACTTATTTAACAGTTGACAACATGTGAATATCAATTATGGGTGTCGTTAAGTCTATTGTAGATTTAATGCATATATGTAGTTAAAGTGTGATTGTGTGTGAAGTTTGAAAGCCTAAAATGTTTAATGCAGGATTTGTGTGGATATAATGTGGTTAAACGCCTATGTAGTGGCATCTAAAGAAGTATTAATGTTATATATGGTCCATAGTAGTTTGTGACCAATAATGAAGCATTAGGAAGCTTAGGGACTATTTTTGACATAGAGGAAAGTCAAAAACGGGATTAGGGTCTTTGAGTGTGTCATTAGATCATTATTTGCAGCCAACACATTCTTTAAGCAAGCCCTAATCACCCCACCAAGTTCTTCTATCAAATTGCAAGCCGAAAAGCTTCCCTACGTGTGATTCGAGTGTGTATTGTCAAGGGTTTTGCATCCTATTTGTTATCTACAGGTATAGCAGGTATTAAATCATTGATTTTTGGTCCTTTTGATTATATGAGTCATTAGGATTAATTATAGGGTTGTGGTGAAGTCGTTTAATGAAGATTAATGGTGGTTTTGATGGATTAAAGTTATGTAGGATGTAATTGATGGTTGTAATGCTTTGTAATGATTTGAATATGAAGGATTTTGATGTACAAAGGTCTGAGAATTGATTTGGAATGGTTTGGATCTGGTTTGGGGTAAAATCAATTGATGTTGTGCAGAATCACAACGAGTTGCGGCGCAACTAAATTCCAGAAAGATAGGTTGTGGCGCAACTGGAGGCTTGAGCTGCGGCGCAACCCTATGTTGCAGCGCAACTCCTCAGTTTTCAGAAAATGTTATATTTTGAACCGTAACGTCGTTTGACACGTAGATTAGACCTGAAACTAAAGTGAGTCTTTAAAGTGTGTGGGTCTAGTTTACGACCTTAGTAACGTGAGAATGTAGTTGTCTAATGCTTGTTCATTAATTATAGGTAGACGAGCATAGTTACTTGCATTGTAACTAGTTGTTGATTGTTGTGGACTACGCCGAGGTAAGATACACTACTTTGACACGCTGGGGGATTTCAACGAAAAGCTGGTTTCAAATCATAAATATTTGTGAGTCCCAAACAATAGATGGTTAATTAAACCCGACTGGCAAGTACAACTGATCTTGATGGCCAAGTTCAGTTTACGATCCAGATATGGATAACAAGAAACAATTGACAATATATATAATGCAAGAACAAATGGCAGAAACTATATAAGATATATATAAATATAATCAAGTATGTAGCATTGAGACACGTTGTTTTCTTTCTAATGTATTTGATTTATTGATATATAAACAAATACAAGGATTGTTGCGGAACAAAGATAAACACCCAAGTGTAAGTATCTAAACAATCCCGAAAAACATTGATCTAAATAACTTGGAAATACTCGTAAGTTTACTTAGAGTATATCTCACAAGTTGCAATGCTAAAGTTTCAAGCTCTTTGCAAGTTGTGAGAAGACTTTGTATTTATAGACCAAGTCCATGATGATGTGGACAAGATCGTACAAATGTGGTTGTGAGCATTTAAGGAATTAAACCTAATTCCTTATGTGCTCAACTAGGAAGAATATATAAGTCAGTTGATGTGACTTATAGTACTATGTTCCAAACCTATACTTTTACCTTGTACCTTTTATTAATAGATAAATCTATTAACTGGGTAAAGGTATGTAAAGTAAAAAGTCTTCCTCGTAATCAGTGTAAAGTGTTGTAAATACTTTACACTGAGATGCTTCAGTCTTCGATCTGGTAGAATCACTCTTTGCTCGCTTCTGAGATGATTCTCTTCTTCATCCTTCAGTCTTTGACTTCAAAATGAATGCTTCAGATTTATCTCGATCTGAACTGAAGTGAAGCTTCAGTGAAGGAATTCTGAGACATCTCAGAATTCTGTACAGACGTCTTCACTAAACTTCAAGCTATTTCTGAACAAATTATACTTGGTCGATTTCCGACCTAACAAATTCCCCCTATTTGTTCTGAAATAGTGCATGCATTCTAGACTTCTATCTATACAAGTTTGTAAGTCTGAAATACAAGTTTTTGTTTAAGTTGTAAAAATTTTCATAAGTACATCTTATAGATCATTGATGTCTCAGAATTTTACTTGTGGTTTTCTAACTTAAACCTATCATCTACTTATTGATTACAACATGCAACATATATATACAAACTGAAATGATAGTTACAAATGTAAATTCTTTACAAGTACATGATAGTCTGAAGAGAAACTACTTCTTGGCAGGCCTTGAACCAGAAGGTGCCTCAGTAGGTTTTCTCTTCAGTGGAGAGTGATCCTTTTTTGCCAAACAGCCTTCCTTCAATCTCTACCTTGGCTTGCATCTTTTGTTGTATTCTTGCTAACCATGCACCAGTCAAGGCAGATTTTGGTTTCCCTTTCAGAACCTGGATCATCTCCCTGTGCTCAGAAATCCCAAATGTATGAACTGAAACTTGATTGTATTCTTCAGCTGCCCTACCTTCTCTTTTCACAACCAAGTCAAATAACTTCAATCCATCAGCCTTTGTAACTTCCATATCAATGATTTTGGCTGGATGCGATCGATGGTTCATATAGTGATCATACTGAACCTTTTCATGTTTTCTTTGGGTCTCAGCAGCATCATCAGATATTGGTTTGAGTGAAGTAAAGACAACATCACGAGAATCTTTCTTTGCAGTCCTTGTTCCAGTTCTGGGCTTTGTGGGTGGTCTGAACAACTCTTTTTCTACTTTCTGAACTTCGGCCAGAATTTCCTTCCTTTTGATCGCCATTTCTTTTTCTCTATTTTTCTTTAAGTCTTCAATGGATAACTTAAAGGTCAGACTTTCCAACTTTTGTTCCAGAGGAGAGTAGTTCATCCCACATTCATATTCCAGCATATCCACCAAAGCCTTTTGCACTCTTGGATCATTTTTGATTTTTAAGTACCTTTCCAATGATAACCCAAGAGCTGCAGCATCTATGTGATCAAGGGTTCCCATCTTCAGATGTTGTTCCCTTTCTCTTTCTTTGTTCTCCCTCCACATAATAAATTGGTTGGAAACCTGCTTTTGCAATGTTTCCAACTTCTTGCTATCAGCTTCAAGATTGTGCAAGGGATAGCCGTGCTCGTCCACATTCTCACCAACAATGATTCCAGAACCCTTAGAACCTTGCTTTGGTTCTTCTCCTTCTAGAGCCTTTCCTTTTCCCTTATCTTTCTTCTGAACTTGTTCCCCCTGAACTGAGGCACTACCAGAAGGTACCTCAGTGTGCTTCTTGGTTGCTTCAATTATCTCTTGAGTACTAGCAAGCAAACCAATAGGCACACCACTTCCCCCTTTGGGAATCTCTGAAGGCATTCTAGCATAAAGATCAACAGTAGATTTAATTGCCTTCAGTGGTTCCCAACTTTGTTGTTCTAGGCAATCACAAATACCTTTTGCCATTGTAGCAAACTGAGCCTTTAGTCTGAATGAAGAACTAAGGTTCAGTGCTTCTTGATCTTTTAAGTCCTTCAACATCTTTCTATCTTCTTCAGTGAAAGAAGCAGGGGGAGGAGGAGCAGTAACAGTTTCTTTCTTTAGAAGAGTTAGAATTTCTTCTAACTGTTTTGACTGATTCTGAACTGAACCTTCAAGCTTGGAAACTGTATCTTTTACTTCATTTACAGCCTTTTCCACCTTGTCATTTGTGTCTTTGGTCAGTTCAGCAATCATCATTCTAACCTCTTCACCAACTTTCTGACAGACAGAATCTGAAATCTGAGCAGCTAGATTCTGAGATAGCTCAGACTTCAGATCTTTCACAATACCAGCACTAATAGAAGTTCCAAGTTCTTTCTCATTGACACTTGGCTTCTGAACCAACTCATGAACTTCATTTCCAACTGCCATAAACTCTTGCTTCAACAACTCAACACTAGATGTCAAGTTCGCAACCACCGAAGCTTGCACATCTCTCTTTGTCAACCTGAAGGCTTCTCTGATTGCAGAGCTCACCTTGTTGCAAGTCATCACCAGCTCATTCAGCTTCCCAACCACTAGTCCTTCATTACCAGCAACTTTGGTCAACTCAGTTCCAAGGAACATCTGAGCACCTTTCATATCAGCCAAGGAACTAGTGTTGGCAGTTAGAGATTTGGTTAAGTCCTCCACCCTTAAAATAAGGCCTTGGACTTCGGTTTGTGTTTTCTCTAACTGTGCTTCTATATTCAAAGGAAGTGGGGGTTGTGTAGAAGCAGGAGCCACAAATGGTAAACTACCAAGCCCTTTAAGTACTTTGTTCATTTGAATGTCAGTTGGACTCTCAGATTCTGTCTCAGAATCCAAGTCCTTCTCTGAGGGGGCATCATAGTTGATTGGTGGTGGTATGTTGTGAATTTGGGGGTGAAGAAATTGAAGTGATGGAGTGAAAGATGGATCGGTTACATATGCGGGAGTGGTACCTGGTGGAAAGATTGGATTTTGGTGAGATGGTGGTGGTGGAACATAAGGCTCATTGTCTTGTTCTGGTTGGATTTCTGGGGGAGGAGGGGCGTTTGCGAGGATGGGGGCTGGCTCAGAATCAGATTGATTCGCCTCCAATAGTTCCTCGTCAAACTCAAAGTCAGCAAGAGAATCAAGATTCTCCTGAGGTAGCTCATCATCATCCCAGAAAGCATTCACTTTTACAATCTGGTCAGATATGCCCTGGTTTGGGTCACTAGTACCCTCACCAGATTCTGGTTCAACATCTGCAGAAGCAGGTGCATCGTCACCAGATTCAACGATTTGTTCAATCGTAGGTACACTAACGGGTCCCACATTCTTTTGTGGCCCACTTAGTGACCTTTCTGGACCAGCTAAGTGTGGCTGAAACAGTTTTAGTAAATACCTGAAGCATAGCAGAGGAGAGTTCAGGCTCATCTTCAGTAATGGTTGCCTTTGAGAAATCTCTGCCATATTCAGGTACAGAAGCTTCAGGTCCAGCTTGATTATAAGCTTCTCCAAGATATCCATAAAACACAAGCTTAAAAATCTTGGGAAAGCAATATGCAGACTTCTCTTTCCTTTTAACTTTGTAATCAACTGAGCAAAGAGAATCTCAGCAAAATCTGCTTGCATCCCATTCCAAATGTAATACCCCATCTCAACTTGGGGTAATGAAAGTTGGTCCAACCCTCCATGGTTGCCACCAAGACTCTCCACAATCTGGGTCCAGAAGAACCTCCAGCAATTGCCAAAACCAGACATGAAAATGTGTCCAGAGGTCTTCAAATTACCATCAGCATCCTCCATATCACCATGACCAGTGGCGACTAGAACCTCCCTGAAATTGACTCCTTTGAGTCTTTTGGCAAACACCTGGGGAGGTTCGAGGTAGTTCAGATGAAGGGAATTTCTGAACCCCTCAAGAGTGATGACACACTTCTTGGTGCCCTTATTTAGAGTGAAGGAGATGGATTGTTCATCCTTATTTACCACAGCAGTGTACCAGAATTCAAGCAAGTATCGATGATACAATGCTTGAGGATTTGCGGTCAACGCATAATGGAAAGGGACTGCTCCCAAAACTTGTTGATTCTTCCCATTAAGGTTTCGGACTTCACATTCAATTGAGCCAAAAAGTTGCTCATGTTGAATCGGATTTGAGAAGGTGTGAAGTTCTTTGGCCATGTGGCAGATGTTTTCACATCACTCGATGGAGTATATTCAAAATTTATGAGCGATTTGTGTTGCGAAGAAGATGATGATTTAGACATTTTAAGAATTGAAAAATGAAAGTGAAATGAATATGAAGAGTTAAGGAATTTGAAGAGTGAAGATGAGAGAGATTGATGATTGGAAAGTAAATGAAAAACGAAGTAAATGAAAGAATGAATAAGGAATTTGTATTTAAGATGGAAAAAAAGAATGAAAAGTAAATGAAAAACGAAGTAAATGAAAAACGAAGTAAATGAAAAAGAAGTAAATGAAAAACGAAGTAAATGAAAAGTAAATGAAAAACGAAGTAAATGAAAAACGAAGTAAATGAAAAAAGAAATGAAAAAGAAGTAAATGAAAAGAAGTAAATGAAAAAGAAGTAAATGAAAAACGAAGTAAATGAAAAAGAAGTAAATGAAAAAGAAGTAAATGAAAAAGAAGTAAATGAAAAAGAAGTAAATGAAAAACGAAGTAAATGAAAAACGAAGTAAATGAAAAAGAAGTAAATGAAAAAGAAGTAAATGAAAAACGAAGTAAATGAAAAACGAAGTAAATGAAAAAGAAGTAAATGAAAAAGAAGTAAATGAAAAAGAAGTAAATGAAAAACGAAGTAAATGAAAAACGAAGTAAATGAAAAACGAAGTAAATGAAAAACGAAGTAAATGAAAAAGAAGAATGAAAAAGGAATTTGAATTTAAGATGAAGAGTGAAAAAGAGAGAGATTGATGATTGGAAAGTAAATGAAAAACGAAGTAAATGAAAAACGAAGTAAATGAGAAGAATGAAAAAGAAGTAAGATGAAAAAAGTAAATGAAAAACGAAGTAAATGAAAAACGAAGTAAATGAAAGAAGAATGAAAAAGAGAGATTGATGATTGGAAAGTAAATGAAAAACGAAGTAAATGAAAAACGAAGTAAATGAAAAAGAAGAATGATTGGAAAGTAAATGAAAAACGAAGTAAATGAAAAACGAAGTAAATGAGAAGAATGAAAAAGGAATTTGAATTTAAGATGGAAAAAAGTAAATGAAAAACGAAGTAAATGAAAAACGAAGTAAATGAGAAGAATGAAAAAGAAGTAAGATGAAAAAAGTAAATGAAAAACGAAGTAAATGATTGGAAAGTAAATGAAAAACGAAGTAAATGAAAAAGAAGTAAATGAAAAGTAAATGAAAAACGAAGTAAATGAAAAACGAAGTAAATGAGAAGAATGAAAAAGGAATTTGTAAGATGAAAAGAGAAGAAATGATTGGAAAGTAAATGAAAAACGAAGTAAATGAAAAACGAAGTAAATGAAAAAGAAGAATGAAAAAAAGTAAATGAAAAACGAAGTAAATGAAAAACGAAGTAAATGAAAGAAGATTGATGATTGGAAAGTAAATGAAAAACGAAGTAAATGAAAAACGAAGTAAATGAAAGAATGAAAAAGAATTTAAGATGAAAAAAAAATTCAATTAAAAACAATTTCTGGGGTCAAGTCCGCATTTAATGCAGAGACGTTTGAGTGACCCCACCCTGCACACTTTTTCAGAAAAAGTACTCATTTATTTCTCTTTTACAGCGCAACTTGTGTGACACATAAGCATGACCAATCCTAAGTTAAAAACCTAGTATGTAGTATGCCACGTGTACACACAATTGACCAAGTATCAAAAAAATATCTTGAAAAGACTATTGTATTTCAGTGATGACAAGTCAAGTTCTGAGCATGGTCAGTTCCAAAGAGATCTGAACCATCTCAGTCAATAAAATTCAACTGAAATATTTTTGATTTTCTGAAGTGCTTCAGTTAAATACATTTTTCTGAGCAAAAAGTCCCCCCTCAAAAATGAAGGTTTATATTAAAGTTTGAAAAATATTTAACATTCCCCCTGAAGTGATGATCCATGAATTAATAAGTGCCAAGATAGTATCACAAAGGCGTTCGATAGCTAGGCGAGCAAAAATTACATGGATCGCTCAGACTGGTGAACCAGATCAGTGTCACTGAGGCGTTCATAACAAGATTACCAGTCTAAGGATTTAACATACCCAACTCACTGACTAGATGTTTAAGGGTTTTGACATCTAAAGGTTTTGTGAAAACATCAGCGAGTTGCTTATCAGTGGGAATAAAGTGCAATTCAATATCTCCTTTCAGAATATGATCACGAATGAAATGATACCTGAGGTCGATGTGCTTGGTTTTCGAGTGCATCACAGGATTGTGAGATATGGCAATGGCACTAGTGTTATCACAAAAGATTGGAGTCTTTGTGTAAGTAACACCATAATCAGTCAGCTGGTTTTTCATCCATAGAATCTGAGCACAACAACTTGCTGCAGAAATGTACTCAGCTTCTGCAGTTGATAGTGATACTGCAGTCTGCTTCTTACTAGTCCAGCTTACTAATTTGCCACCAAGGAAATGACACCCACCAGTGGTACTTTTCCTGTCTATCTTGCAACCTGCATGATCAGAATCTGAATAACCCATTAGATCTAGACTAGAGCCTTTGGGATACCAAAGACCCAGTCTGGGGACACCTTTAAGGTATCTGAAGATCCTTTTAACAGCATTTGCATGTGCCTCTCTGGGATCAGACTGAAATCTAGCACAAAGGCATGTTGCAAACATTATGTCTGGTCTACTTGCAGTTAAATACATCAGTGAACCAACCATACCACGATATTTTGTATGGTCCACTGGTTTTCCATGTGGATCAGAATCCAAAGTTAATGGAGCAAAAATAGGAGTATCTTTTGATGAGACTGAATCAAATTGATATTTCTTTAGTAAATCTCTGACATATTTTTCTTGGTTTATGAAAATACCATCTTCAGTTTGTTTACTTGAAGTCCCAGAAAATATGTCAGTTCACCCATCATACTCATTTCATACTCAGAAGACATGATTTTAGAAAAAATTTTCACACATCTTCTCATTTGTAGAACCAAACACAATATCATCAACATAAATTTGTACTAAAAGGATATCACTTTTATCATGTAATATGAACAAAGTGTTATCAATTGCACCACGTTTAAAACCATTTTTAAGAAGATGTTTAGTAAGAGTATCATACCAGGCTCTGGGTGCTTGTCTCAGACCATATAAGGCTTTGTTCAGTCTGTACACCCAATGTGGTTTTTCTTCATTGATGAACCCTGGTGGTTGATACACATAAACGACTTCTTCTAGTTCTCCATTCAGGAATGCACTTTTGACATCCATTTGATAGACTTTAAATTGATGATGAGCTGCAAAAGCTAAGAATATTCTGATAGCTTCAAGTCTGGCAACTGGTGCAAAAGTTTCATCAAAATCTATTCCCTCTTCTTGTGCATATCCTTTTGCAACAAGTCTTGCTTTGTTTCTGATGATATGACCATCTTCATCCATCTTGTTTCTGAAGACCCATCTTGTCCCAATTGGTTCCTTCTTCAGGTTACTGGGACAAGGAACGAGTTCCCATACATCGTTTCTTTTAAACTGGTTGAGCTCATCTTGCATGGCTTCAACCCAGCTTGGGTCTTTCATAGCCTCGTCAATCTTCTTGGGTTCAATAAGAGATAAGAAACTGACGTTTAAGCATTGATCGCTTGTGGCTCTTCTGGTCTGAACCCCACTAGTGGAATTCCCAATGATTTGCTCGATAGGATGTGCTTTAGTCCACTTAGTGTATTGACCAGGATGAATAATGATATCAGTGCAAGAACTTCTCTGAGTAACTTCAGGAGGAGCTTCAGAAAATACATCTGCAGCTCCTTCTTCTTCCTGCAGATCATGACTTGCATCATGAAATTCTTCAGATTGAGGTTGCTCAGTGGAGCCTGATATCAGAGGAGAAGCAGCATGTACATCTGATCCAATAGTCAGTTCAGAAGGCAGTTTGAAACTGACTGGAGGATAAAATGGAATGTTGCTAGGCTTTTTTATTGTTGGTTCTGAACGGAGACGTTCAGAAGCAGGTTCAGGTGACTGATCAGTTTCAGTAATAGGATCAGAATCACCAAAACTTATTGGACTTTCTGAGGGTGGTACAGGAATGGAATTTTTAAAGATTGTAGAATTTGATTCATCAAAGGTAACGTGAATTGACTCATCAACCTTTTCAAGTCTCTTGTTAAAGACTCTAAAGGCTTTGCGATTTGATGAATATCCTAGGAAGTATCCTTCATCAGCTTTTGCGTCAAATTTTCCAAGCTGACTAGAATCATTCAGAATGTATACTGGACACCCAAATACATGGAAGTATCCAATATTAGGCTTTCTATTTCTGAGTACTTCATAGGAGGTCTTCTTGTGTCTTTTGACATAGACAGATCTGTTCTGAGTGTAGCAAGCAGTTGCAACAGCTTCAGCCCAGAAATTCTTGGGAAGACCAGATTCATTCAACATGCTTCTAGCAGCTTCAATCAGCGTACGGTTCTTTCTTTCTACAACACCATTCTGCTCTGGTGTGTGTGCTGAGGAGAAGTTCTGAGATATGCCAGTTTCAGTGCAGAAGGACTCCAGAGTGGCATTTCTGAATTCAGTGCCATTGTCACTTCTGAGCTGACAAACTTTTCGCTTGTGCTTGAGTTCAATTTGTTTGATGAGAGCAATGATTTCAGCAGCAGCTTCACTTTTGGACTTGAGGAAAATCACCCAACAATATCTTGAATATTCATCTACGATGACAAGGGTGTATTTCTTTCCTGCTCTGGTCTGAACATTCACTGGTCCAAAAAGGTCCATGTGAAGCATATGAAGAGGTTCAGTAATACTAAAGCTTTGCTTTGTCTTGAATGAAGCTCTTTTCTGCTTACCCATTTCACAACCTGGACATGGCTTGTCTTTGTTGAAAGACATAGAGGGTATCCCATCAACAAGTTGTTTTCTTGACAACTTATTAATGTTCTTGAAGTTCAGATGGGATAGTCTCTTGTGCCACAACCAATTTGTGTCTTCATCTGCCTTTGAGTAGAAACATTGTTCAGAGGTAGAAGGATTCATATCAATGACATATATGTTTCCCTTTCTTGGTGCAATCAGTACCACCTTTCCATCTCTGTTGAATATGGTGCCTTGTGAAATATCAAATAAAACCTTGAAGCCATCATCACATAGTTGACTGACACTGATCAGGTTATATTTCAAACCGTTCACATATGCAACACGTGTGAATTTGACTTGACCATTATTCACCACACCATATCCCTCAGTTTTTCCATTACCATCATTTCCAAAAACAATTGAGGGCCCCTCTTGCACCCTATATTCCTCTAGCAGGGTCTGATAACCAGTCATGGTTCGGCCAGCAGCACTGTCCAGAAACCATATGTTCTTCTTTCGGTCTCCCTGCACACAATCAAAGATTAGTTCTTTTTGGGAACCCATCTTTGGATGGGTTCACTAGACTCTTCCTTAGCAGTCTCAGATTTCTTTGGTTCATAAGGAACAGAAGGATCAAAGGGGATTTCAGTCATTATTTCAGATGACAGAAAAATAGTTGGTTTGATGGGGTTTTCAACCTTTTTCTTTTCATATTTCTTCTTGGTTTGCTTAGAAAAAGGTTTTGTGTTTTGTTTAGGTTGAAGAGGAGGAGTTTCAACATTTTTTAAACGTGCATTACAACTCTGCACTTGTCTAGCCAATAGTTGAAATTGACTTTCTAACCTTAACAAAATTGATTCTTCATTAGACACCTGAGCCTTACCAGAATCTGAGGTAGAAGGCTCAGTGGGGGAGATATTTTTCTTCTTCTTTTGGCCTTTAGAGACCTTAGATGAAGTCTGAGGGGATGGCTTTTTGGTTTTAGCCTTTCTTTCTGAACCAGTTGTCTGAGCTATTTCAGATTTACCCTCAGATTGTTCCTGGACTCTATCAGTCACAGTTTTCTGTTTGCCAACTTTAGGAAAATAATTTCAGGTTTCATTTCCTTTGGAAGTGCATCTAAATCAGTGATTATAGATGCCATGTGAAGATCACCAGATTCATATGCTGTTTTTTGATTTGCAAAAGTATTTTTAATTGCAGCATCTGGTTTTGGTGCACTCATCCAAGACTTAATTATTTTCTGCTCTTTTTCAAGGATGGTTTTTAACTCTTCTTTTTCCAACTCTAAAGTGGCAACCATAGACTGATAACTTTTTAGAGCCAAATGAACATCTTTCAGTTCTTTCAATCTGGCATGACTAGCGTTCAATTCAGAGGCATTGTTTTCAAACATTTTTAAGCTTTCTGAACGCACTGTCTCAACAAAGGAGATGTCAGCCTCTAAAAGAACCAAAAGGTCCAGTTTGTGTTCCTCATTTTCTTCATAGCCAAAATTACTGACCTTTTTCATCACTATATCCACCCAGCGACCAGATTCAACATCGGATTTGACCAAATGACCTTGATCTTCTTGTGCCATGAAACACATGTCCCTAACTTCTTCTTCATCATCAGATGATTCATCAGAATCTTCCCATTTTTCAGTTTTGGCAATCATACAACTGTTGCTTGAGTTGTCTTGTGCCAGAAGAGCCATATGTGCCTTTAACTTCTTGTATTTGGCCTTATAGCTGTCATCAGACTTCTGAAAAATAGAATGGTTAGGAGCAGATTGTGATGATGATGGTTGACTAGATCTGCATTCCTTCATGAAATGTCCTTTCTTGCCGCATTTAAAGCATTCAAGATTGGACTTGTCAATAGAAGCACTGGAAGCAAAGGGTTTTCCAGATCGATTTGATTTGGCCTTAAAACGATTGAACGTTTTAGCCAGCATGGCAACCAGATCATCATTGTCATTCTCATCACAATCATGAGTGACATTAGCAGAGACACCAGTTTTTAACATTTCAGAAACCATCTTCTTCATTGAGTTAAATACATCACTCTCATAAGATAGTAAAGCAGTACTATGTGGTTCAGAATACTGAACCGTACTAGAACTGGTAGAAACATGATTCTTGGCATCCTGCTCAGCCAAGGCTCTTTCAGCTTTGTTCTCTTCAGTGTATCTGAAGGCTCCATAAAGGGAAGCAAGAGTATGACTGTGTAAGGTTTTGCCTTGTCTCAAGACCAAGATTAAATTTTCCCATTTAGAAGGTAAAATGTCACCAAATTTTTCCAACAAAATTTCTTTGTCTTTGGTTACACCCAGGGCTTTCAGTTGGTTTACCAGATTTGTAAATCTGATGTAGGTTTGAGTTAAAGACTCCCCAGGGATAGCAAAGAAAGACTCATATCTTTTGTTTAAAGCAACTTTTCTTGTGACAATTATCTCATTCGTGCCTTCAAACTGTGTCATTAGTTCCTCCCACATTAATTTGGAATTTTCAAGTAAAACAAGAGTGGGCATTAGGGTTTCTGGAACAGCGTATAAAATCATATTTTGTAACTTGGTGTCCAGGTCTACAAGTCTATGATCTTCCTCAGACCAATGATCCTTCTCCTTAGGTGACTGCCTAGGAGTCCCATCGGCATTTCTGACAACAGTAGAAGCATTCATAGGGACAAAGGGTCCTTCTTTTAAGATATCTGGTAAATGTCTCTCAACACCAGCAATATACTTAAGCATGCACGCTTTCCATGTTTGAAAGTTTTCACTGTTCCCATCAAACTTGGGAACAGGATTATTTGGAAAGTGTACGTGAACATTGTGTGATGGTATATTGTTGTTGATGAGAGGGGGTGGGGTAGCATTATTAGGGTCAGGTCGTTCTTGTTCAAAGTCAGCCATCTATGCAGATCAAAGGTTAATGAATTGATAAAATTCAACCTTGCTGCTCTGATACCAATTGTGAGTCCCAAATAATAGATGGTTAATTAAACCCGACTGGCAAGTACAACTGATCTTGATGGCCAAGTTCAGTTTACGATCCAGATATGGATAACAAGAAACAATTGACAATATATATAATGCAAGAACAAATGGCAGAAACTATATAAAGATATATATAAATATAATCAAGTATGTAGCATTGAGACACGTTGTTTTCTTTCTAATGTATTTGATTTATTGATATATAAACAAATACAAGGATTGTTGCGGAACAAAGATAAACACCCAAGTGTAAGTATCTAAACAATCCGAAAAACAAGTGATCTAAATAACTTGGAAATACTCGTAAGTTTACTTAGAGTATATCTCACAAGTTGCAATGCTAAAGTTTCAAGCTCTTTGCAAGTTGTGAGAAGACTTTGTATTTATAGACCAAGTCCATGATGATGTGGACAAGATCGTACAAATGTGGTTGTGAGCATTTAAGGAATTAAACCTAATTCCTTATGTGCTCAACTAGGAAGAGTATATAAGTTAGTTGATGTGACTTATAGTACTATGTTCCAAACCTATACTTTTACCTTGTACCTTTTATTAATAGATAAATCTATTAACTGGGTAAAGGTATGTAAAGTAAAAAGTCTTCCTCGTAATCAGTGTAAAGTGTTGTAAATACTTTACACTGAGATGCTTCAGTCTTCGATCTGGTAGAATCACTCTTTGCTCGCTTCTGAGATGATTCTCTTCTTCATCCTTCAGTCTTTGACTTCAGAATGAATGCTTCAGATTTATCTCGATCTGAACTGAAGTGAAGCTTCAGTGAAGGAATTCTGAGACATCTCAGAATTCTGTACAGACGTCTTCACTAAACTTCAAGCTATTTCTGAACAAATTATACTTGGTCGATTTCCGACCTAACAACTTCCATTTGGTATCTTTATATTGCATGTGGGCATATGGGGTTACACGGGAGGTGTTATGGGTTATGTAGTTGACCATGAGACCTGAAATGCAGTCCCTAATGTAGTGAAATAAAGTATTGCTTAATGTAGTGTATTGTTATGCAGTTTATGTAGTATTACGAAGTATCTCGTTATGCATGAAATGTAGAAATGAATTTGATGTGTGATATATGCATGCTTACATGGCTTGTACACCTAGCTCACTAGACTTAGTAGGTTGCCATGTCACTTGCACGTTTAAGGATCCAAACGTAATGAAGATAAAGTGTGTGAATGTCTAGGAATGTGTGTTACCTAGACTATATGTGTGTGACGGTTTAGGAATGTGTGTTACCTAAACCATATGTGTGAAACCGAGCTCGTAAATATAATGCAGGGAAAGTGTTAAGCTTAACCCGTACTAGTCTCAGCCGGACGAGTGCGTTGACGCAGTTGTTGCTTGGGTGGCTCCTTGCAACATGGTATTTATAATGCAGGGCGAGTAATACGAGGGGTTTGACCAACCTCCACATACGGATTACTCTTGGATTGGCTTGCCATTCCTTAACGACGAAGTATGACTAGCCTTTTGGTGAAGCATCTAGTCGGGTGTGACTTATGTTACACTTATATGTAGTTAACGAAGATATGTGTGATAATGTGTGAATATAAAGAAGGATAGGCACATTTAGGGGATTCACCCTAATTGATATGAAGTTGATATGCAGTTATGTGTGAACGTGTGATATGGGTTGTGCCGAATCAACTTGTCTAATAATGAAGATTGTTTTAATTGGACAAATGCTTTAATAACATAGTGATATCTTACTTAGCTAATTCGTTAGCTAACACTTGTTTCTTAAATGTGGTTGTTCCCTCAGGTTTAGCTTGAAGGACTAGATGATGCAGGAATAAGAGTGAGAGTTGGGTAGATGCATGCATGAGGACTTAGCTACCCATAGACGATTGACTCTTTAGACATTTATTTACATTTCGTACTTGATGTCGAATTTACGTAGTATTGTTGAACGGTTGTTTTGTGTTGGGCAACCGTTGAGTTTTCATTTTAAACTATTTGATGGTATTGCATGTAACACCAACTAAACGTAGAAACCGAACAGTTTTTATCGGTTTTGACTTTTAAAGTCTTTTCTTCCGCAATTTGACACCGTTAGGTGAAAGTTTTTGAAAACCTATATTTTTAAATGTCGGGTGTTACATTGTAAAAATTTAACATGTCATTATTTAAATATAAAAAAATTAATAATAAAAAAATAATCTACTTTACAGCTAAATCACGTGATGCCTACACCTTTTTTCTTTCAAACACGTCTCATATAGATATATTCGTGCGTATTAGTCACCTCTGTTACAGGAAATATATCATCTCAAAAATTGAAATCATTTACAGCTAATTAGTATACTTTAATTATTACAAAAATTGAAATCATTTACAGCTAATTAGTATACTTTAATTATTACTTTTCGGAAAAAAGTATACTGTAATACACCTTTTTTCTTTCAAACACGTCTCATATAGATATATTCGTGCGTATTAGTCACCTCTGTTACAGGAAATATATCATCTCAAAAATTGAAATCATTTACAGCTAATTAGTATACTTTAATTATTACTTTTCGGAAAAAAGTATACTGTAATACACCTTTTTTCTTTCAAACACGTCTCATATAGATATATTCGTGCGTATTAGTCACCTCTGTTACAGGAAATATATCATCTCAAAAATTGAAATCATTTACAGCTAATTAGTATACTGTAATTATTACTTTTCGGAAAAAAAGTATACTGTAATATCAAAAATTGAAATCATTTACAGCTAAATCACGTGATGCCTACAGCTTTTTTCTTTCAAACACGTCTCATATAGATATATTCGTGCGTATTAGTTACCTCTGTTACAGGAAATATACCATCACAAAAATTGAAGTCATTTACAGCTAATTAGTATACTGTAATTATTACTTTTCGAAAAAAAGTATACTGTAATTATTACTTTTCGGAAAAAAATATACTGTAATAATCAAAAATTGAAATCATTTACAGCTAATTAGTATACTGTAATTATTACTTTTCGAAAAAAAAGTATACTGTAATAATCAAAAATTGAAATCATTTACAGCTAATTAGTATACTGTAATTATTACTTTTCGGGAAAAAAAGTATACTGTAATAATCAAAAATTGAAATCATTTACAGCTAATTAGTATACTGTAATTATTACTTTTCGGAAAAAAAAGTATACTGTAATAATCAAAAATTGAAATCATTTACAGCTAAATCACGTGATGCCTACACCTTTTTTCTTTCAAACACGTCTCATATAGATATATTCGTGCGTATTAGTCACCTCTGTTACAGGAAATATATCATCACAAAAATTGAAGTCATTTACAGCTAATTAGTATACTGTAATTATCAAAAATGAAATCATTTACAGCTAATTAGTATACTGTAATTATTACTTTTCGGAAAAAAAGTATACTGTAATATATTTCAACAGCTAATTAGTATACTGTAATTATTACTTTTCGGAAAAAAAGTATACTGTAATAATCAAAAATTGAAATCATTTACAGCTAATTAGTATACTGTAATTATTACTTAAAAATTGAAATCATTTACAGCTAATTAGTATACTGTAATAATCAAAAATTGAAATCATTTACAGCAAAGTATACTGTAATAATCAAAAATTGAAATCATTTACAGCTAATTAGTATACTGTAATTATTACTTTTCGGGAAAAAAAGTATACTGTAATAATCAAAAATTGAAATCATTTACAGCTAATTAGTATACTGTAATTATTACTTTTCGAAAAAAAGTATACGTAATTATTATTAAAAAAAAGGTATATGACATCATCGTTTTGATCTAATGGTTATAATTAAAAGTTTAGTTTTATCTAAGGGTCCAAACTTCTCCATTTTAGAATTAAGGTTTCTCTTTTATATATACTAGACTTATGCCCGCGCAATGCGGCGGCGGTGGGGTAGTGATGGCGGAGGTGGTGGTGGTGACGGTGGTGGGGGCGGCAGTGGGGACGGTGATGGGGCGACGATAGTGGTGAATGTAAAAGTAATTGATGTTAAAGGTGGTATTGTAGTTATTTTAAGTGTTGGTGGATCTATACTGTAAATTATTTCATTAAGGGTATTATAGGTATATTAGATGAAGATGTTTAAATTAGTGAATAAAAGAGAAGGGTATTTTTGGTTTTTCAAAGGTAGAAAGTTTAAGGAAAAAAAGAGGTGGTTTGTTTTATTAGATAGTATAGATATAGATTTAGAGATGAACATGATAAGATAATAAGTTATAAAAACCTTTTAAAGGTATTCCGTAAAGTGTCAAAGTTGTTTGAAATATGAGAACCTAAAAATTTGGTGTATAAAAAGATAAAAACTTCGATGAGACACAAAAGTTAAAAAATAAAAACTTTAGAAGGTAAAATGAAGATGTATCGGACGTCATGCACGTAAAGTTATAATATGATGGTGGTAGAACTTTAAACATTTTACCTTTAGAGGTAAAAGTGAATTGTGGTATAACTTTAAAAACTTTAGCATGTTGGTTTTTAGTACTCCTATTATACTACAAGGGTGTCCACGTGTTGCAACGGCAACGTTTTATAACGCGTGAGATGCCGTAACCAAATACAAGTTGTTTAAGTTACTTTCATGAGATACGGCGATGATGCATCTAATCGTGGTTATCATTCTAATTATAAGTCGAGGATTATATGCAAAATACAATAAGGTGCCAAAATTAACCATTTTAAACATAGATTATTGTTTATCTTAATGTTAACTTTAAATATCAGTGTCATCACTATCATCCATAACATCAGATAAATCAGATTCATTGTAACATCCCAAACATTTTAATTAGCGGTTGACTTGAGTCGTTAAGTCAACACTTCGTGTCTGTTAAGTCTCTAGGAGATTTAATGATTATATGTTATTAATGTGCTTGATGTGAGAGGCTTGAATGTCTTAATGATGGATGTATTAAGGTGTCTAAGGTGTATTTATATGCCTTAGAGGTGCTTGAAGTGTTTAATGAGTTGTAAGTATACCCTAAAGGTGTTTTGAGCTAAATATGAGTCATAAGGAAGTCAAGGGACCAGTTTTGACATATGGCCAATCTTAAAAACGGGATTAGGGGTTTATTAGACCCTAATTAACATCACAAATCAGTTTCTTCTTCCTTTTTATCAAGCCCTAGCCGATCCTTAGCCCCCATAGCATCCTTTCGATCAATTTCATCATTATTTGGTGGAGTTGAGGGTGTTTTGATCAAGTTTTAGCATTCCTTTTGCAATCTACAGGTATTATTACTTTGATTTCATGTCATTCCAATCCCTTGATTCATTCAATATCAGATCTAAGTCATTGGAGGGTTGTTTGATGTCAAAAACATGTGTTTTGATCGATTTGGTAATCAAAAACAATTGTTTTTATGATGCAAATCATGTATGGATTAATCAAAGATTTTATTGCATCATTATGGTCTTAACATGGTGGATTTTAAGGTTCAAAGGTTGTTCATAAGGTTTGGGGTCGTTTGGGTTGAGTTTGGTTAAGTTTTGGAGGTTAAAAGATGATTGTTGTGCTGATTCGTAGCCAGTTGCGGCGCAATTGGATTTCAGGGAGATAAGTTGCGGCTCAATGAGTCATTGCGGCGCAACAGCGACTGAATTTTCAAATGGCCATAACTTTTGAACCGTAACTCCGTTTTTGACAAATAAGCTATCCACGGAATCGTGAGAGAGTCTATTTTCTAATGGTAATGCTTTTAAAAGATGATCTTGATGTCAAGTTTCCTGAAAGGTTGAATTAGTGAGTGAAGGTCGAGTTTCGTCGGATTCTATGAGTCCTAATGTATTAATCAAACCTCCAATGCATAAAGCATTGTCATGGGTCATGTTTATAGGTGTTTAGGTCTGAGTTATGACCTTAATGATGTGGGTATTAGCTTGTCTAATGATCGCTTAATGATTATAGGAGGGCAGGAATACTTGTTTTTCACGGTAACGTAGTTATCATTTGTCGTGCGCTTCTTTGAGGTAAGATACACTACTTTGACACGCTGAGGGTTCAACAAAAAGATGGTTTCATATAATAACTTCCTAATTGATACCTTGAATTGCTTATTGGTATGCGGGGTTACACGGGAGGTAATATGGGTTACGTAAATGACCAATGAGACCTGAAATTGAGTCTCAAATGATATGTAATGTAGTGCATGTTATGAAATGATGTATAATGTAGTGTTATGTTATGAAGTGATATGTAGTATGTTGTGATGTATTGAGATGTAGTATATGTGGTATATGTTGTTTGTGCATGTTTGTATGGCTTGCTCATCTAGTTCACTAGACTTGTTAAGTTGCCATGACACGTGCACGTTTAAGGGTCCAAAACGTAAAAACAGTATATGTAGCAAATGTTTAGGTAACGTAGACACCTAAACTAAATGAGATGCAGGAAATCGAGCTCGTAAATGAGATGCAGAAAGTGTTAAGCTTAACCCGTACTTGCCCTAGCCTGGCTAAGTGCGTAGATGCAGGTTGCTCAGGTGGCTCCTTGCAACACGGTCATTGAGATGCAGTTGAGTAATACGGGAGGTCTGACCCGCCCCATTTGTCTTGTACATACGGATTACTCCGGGATTGGATTGTCATTCCTTAACGACGTTTGATGTACATCCGTAAGGCTGTCATCTAGTCGGGTGCGACATATGTTACACTTTAACGCAGTTAAAATGTAGTAATGCAGTTAAACGTAGCAAAGTAGCCAAAACGTAGAGAAAGCAGTCATGTGGTTATATGTGTGAAATGCAGAATGAAGGATAGGCACACTTAGGGTGTTACATCCTATTATGTAGTATTGATGTTGTGATATGTTTGATGAGTGTGGTGCCTTAATGACGTTTTATAAATCCATAATGTTTGAAATGGATAAATGGTTTATAATTTAAGTGTTATCTTACTTAGCTAATTCGTTAGCTAACACTTGTCTTTTGAAATGTGTTTCTCCCTCAGGTTTAGCTTAGCCGAGGTAGACGTTGAATGAAGAGTGAGGAAGTGGGTAGATTGCTTGATGAAGACCATAGCTACCCATAGTTGCTACATATTTCTAGACTTTTGTTTATGTTTAGACATTTATGAAGTTCGCATGTTTTGTAGTCGGTTGTTTTGTGTTGGGCAGCCGATGGGTTCCCATGATATAACTAAGTAACACCATTGAATAAGGAAACCAAACAGATTTTAATTGGTTTGGACTTTTAAAGTTTCTTCCGCTTTCTTTTAACGCCGTTAGGCGAAAATTTTTGGAAACCCATATTTTTAAACGAAGGGTGTTACATTCATACTCACGATAGTGAATGATTAATGGACGAACGCCAATCAAATTTTCTGGTCGAATAAACCCTTTATCATCAAGACGAGAAAGAACCTATTTACAACAAATAAACACAATTAGAAAAAAAAAATCAGATGATATCAAGGATTCACAATGAAATTCAATGGCGAGTATGATGTACGATTAAACTTTAAAAAATACAAGCATTTACAAACCAGAACATAGAGGTAGCTAGTAATAAATATGACTGTGATAATTTAAACGAAGTTTAAGAAATATATATAATGCAGAAAATAAAAAGTAAAACTTTTTACCTTGTAGGAGGAATATCCGATTGCAACACGTTTTACATGTTCTAAGCTTCGTATCAAACCTCTCAGCACTTCTTCTTGTTGTCTTTTATGAATCGTGTCAAAATTTCGCGTTATGAAATAATCTAAACTTGCACTTACCAGCGATGAAACATCTTGCAACAATATATCTGACGCAAACATCTTACCGACAATTCTAAGTGACAAAATGTTAGGGGCTTTTATTGTAACAACATCCTCTTTTTCTAGAGCACTAAATCGAACTAATTGCAAGTCTTCCACACTATTTGAATTAAATCAAGCAATGAAGCTTTACAACCTTCAAGCGTCAAACTTTTTAACAAAGGGCTACCAGATAGAATATTTCGAATCAACCGCTCATCTATTTCCGGATTCGCAATTCTTAAATTTGTAAGGTTGTTCCAAGTAATACTCACATGAGGATCAATTACGCAGCTGCGTAAATTGATTTCGGTAAACTGAGTATTGATGTAAAAGGAGTGAGTGTAAATCAAACATCTATAGTCATATACCCCATTTCTTAAGTCTAGACTGAATCGTTTGACTTTTTTAGTACAACAGAATTCTACCAATTGGTTGACATTATGAAGAAATTGATTACCATAATTAGCTACCAACATAAATTCATCAAGTGCTTCTAACTGACATCGACTTAGGGTTTAATCAACACATTTATAAAAATCAACAGTATGATCATTATCATAATAAGGGAAAGAGCCAAAATTAGGGTTCTGAAACAGATAATCATCAAAAAAAAGTTTAGGAACTGATCGCCAGAGATTTTTCCAACGTTTCGAGAGTATACATGTTCTTATTATTTCTTCCGATGTTGGGAAATGATAAAGAATTTGATTCGTGATTACCTCATCGGGTATTTTGCTTATGTGATCTTCTTCATTTTCTGTTTCATGCGATCTAATCAGTTTTGATTGATCATTCTTCATTTTACGTTTGTTTGTAGTGGAAGACTATGTCATGGATGATTTTGATCGATTTTTTAGTTTATATTTATTTTTTTGGGAAATTTAGTCTTAACCTATAATGGAAAGTTAAATAGTGTAGTGGAAGATTCTGTCATCATCAGGTATTTTTGATGGGAATATATACATATTTTTTTCATTTTATCGATTTTGGTCTTAACTAAAAATTAAAATTAAAATAGTATACACGTAGTAAAATAAAAATGAATACTTAAATGAACAAATGCTTCCATTTGTTATTTTGTTTGATACAGTAGTATTCAATTAACTGTTTACCATCTAACAAGTAAAAAATAAAACGAACCGATTAACATAACAAGTGTCCGTAAAGGGTTCCACAATTTATATTAAGTTGTTTGACACTCAAACATAATAAAGATATTCTTATATTCACATTTATGGATGGAAAGGAAATGATTCAAAGAGATTTTAAAATATATTGTGTTTTTGACTTTTTTTTAGCAAAGGAAGTGAAAGGAGTGGAAAGGAAAATCTAGTAAATTTTAATGTACTTGCCTCTTTTTTTTTTCTATTCACTCATCTTCTTTTCATTTCATTTCTTATATAAAATAATTTGAGAACACAACATAAAATCATCAAGAGAGATGTTGGGTATTATATGTTTACGAAACCATCATCCACAATTAGCTAGGAACACACAATCTATATAATTATGTTATTCGAAATTCTAAAATACAAAGTATTTTTTGTAATTCTAAAACACACATAGATATGTCTTAACTAGTTTATAGATTTAGATCCCGCGTAGAACGCGAGCCTATTGAATAAACAAAAATAATTAACATTTGTGTAAGATGGCCAAAAAAATTGAATAATGAGCAAATCGCGATATACTCTATAATTTATAAAAATTATCACACTCTCTCTCCTAACACTTTTCAACACTCTCTCTCATAAAAATGTCCACATGCGAAATGACCATTCTACCCTTAATGAATTAATTAGTTACCTCTCTTTTATTCATTAGATTAAACATCTTCACTTAAAATACCTATAATACCCTTAATGAAATAATTTACAACATAAACCCATCAACTTTTAAAATAACTACACTACCTCTTTTACATTAATTATTTTTACAATAATAATCACATCGCCACCACCACACCGCCGCCACCACCACAGCCGCCGCTACCACCACAGCCGCCGCATCGCGCGGGTAAAATGCTAGTACTCTATAATGTAAGTATGACGATTAAAAGCATCACATATTTTATTTTAGGTAAAACAAATAAAACAATAGGTTTCCTTTCACTGACTGTGCATCATGAAAATTATCGTGAATCAATTGATTCGTGAATCTTCGTGCATCAATATAACCATGATCTAATGGTTGAGATCTTGTCCTATTTGTCTTATTTTAATAGTTGTTTTACAATACCCAATTCTTTTAAAGTTACCATTTACATCGAAAACACACGTAGATATGTCTTAACTAGTTTATATTATCATGAATCTCATTTGTAATTCATGTAAAATGTACAAGTCTTTAAGCGTGAAGTAAAATAACTTTTTCGATGCCATATTGAGATCTTCCATCATGGGTAGGTGTGGTATTAGCCTCCTTTTGAATGCATGCAAGTGATGTAACTTAAAACATGATGGCTGATTTTGGACTTTAACACCTACCATAACAGTGGCGGATGCAAGATTTCCGGACATAAAAGGATTCCATCATCACCCTTGACCACCAAGTCAACCACAAGGAAGTTGATGACGGATTAACCATATCATTCAAGCCATCTGCCCTGCAACTTAGCCCACGTATTCCGGCGGCAAATGCACTAGAAAGTTGATGAATTACTTTTACATCTATTGTTTGATGTGTTTTTAATGTATCTGACGACAAATCAATTGTTGTTTCCTTTACGCTGTAAAAACTTTCAAAGTGAGGTGTTCTAATATATCTGAGAGTATTCAATCCAAAATAATAATTGAAAACCAAAGTATTCACATATATCAGAAACACATAAATTTGACAGACCATAGTCGGTCTCATATATAGCGTTTTTGTTGTGTGTGTGATTTTGTGCAAATATGTTACGCATGAAGGTTTTACCACGTTTATATAGGCCACGATTCTAACCGTAGTGATATACCATCAGTAGAATAATTTGCGTATTTATAATAGCATGGTTTGGATCACTGGTAAACACCCTACAATGACAAAAAGCTTTTCAAAAGCTTAGTTGATTAAAATACATTAACTAAAATACTAACTTTTGTAAACACCTAGCTACTTTTTTCACAAATAATTGCATCTTGCCGAATAGCCCACGTAATCAAACAAATTCGTGTATTGATGAATATTTATTTGTATCTTTTTTACTTTTGTAAATACCATTGTGGATGCTCGGTTCAAAAAAGGAATCAATATAACATTAACTCCAATCTCCATAGGCTGCTAGTCCCTAAAAAAACACAAAAAACAAAAAGAAAAAGTATTTGGTGTACTTAAGAGGTGGCATTGTTGCAGAAAAGATTTGGTGCAATCTCAGAAAAAATGGGCCGTAAGATTAAACACGCACGTATAAACCTGACATTTAACAGTATAGGTTGTTCGGTCTTCACATGCTTGCATATGCATTGATTGATGTCTGTAGTCTGTACTATTCGATCCGTTTATATGTCCATTTGGGCGTATTGGATTCAATGTATAAAAGTTAAAGGATTTAAAAATGAAATTTGAAGAAATAAAAGAATATTGTACCTTAAGGATAAAAACTTGTACTTGAGGTCAAAAATTAAAAGATAAAAGTTTAGGGGTAAAAACTTAAATGATTTAAACTTTAAGAATTTAAAAATGAAATTTGAAGAAATAAAAGAATATTTGTACTATAGGCATAGAAACTTGTATTTCCTATATTGATTTTTATCATTGGAGAGCATAACCCTTTTTATATATACCTCTTACACTTTCTTACATTTTTTTACATACAAAAAAGTCTTTTGAAAATACCTTTGTGGATGCTCGGTACAAAAAAGGAATCAATCTAACATTAACCCCAACTTCTACAACGTGCTAGTCCCTAAAAAAAACACAAAAAACGAAAAGAAAAAGTATTTGGTGTACTAAGAGGTGACACTGTGGCAGAAAAGATTCTCTGCAATCTCATAAGAAATGGGTCGTAAGATTAAACACGCACGTATAAAACTGACATTTAACAGTATAGGTTGTTCAGTCTTCACATGCTTGCATATGCATTGATTGATGTCTGTACTATTCGATCCGTTTATATGTCCATTTGGGCGTATTGGATTCAATGTATAAAAGTTAAAGATTGAAACTTTTTAAAAATGAAATTTGAAGAAATAAAAGAACTAGTTCCCCTATAAATAGAGTGTATGTTTTGTTGATGGATTTGTTTACCTGGAACCTTCGGCTCCCACAATGACAAGGGCGTAAACGTAGATATATCAACTACTCTCTTGGCACAATCACTTAAATGGTTAACGCACTATACACATTCAATTCGGATACATTACAAACACATCCGTTTAAAAGGAAACGTTGGGAATTGTTTGAGAATTTACTCTTTGTCAGTTCTCATTTTCTCATTATCTACATCCTTTCATCATTCTCTATATCCTTTTCATTACAAATATTTATCAACTACGCCACCCGCACAAGCGCTTACATGCTCAACGTACAAACCGATTTGCAATGCATTACAAACACATCCGTTTAAAAGAAATTTTGGGAAGGCTTAAAATTTTACTCTCTGTTAGTTATATTATCTTCATCGTTCTCTATATCCTTTTAATGTCAATAAGGATATAGAGAAACGGTCGGTGGGAATCTCATTCGTTGAAGTTGTTTTATAATTGAAATGTTCAATATAAAGATTTGTATAATTTAACATGAAGATGGAAAGTCTTGTAATTCAAAAGCGTTAAATTGTGTAGAAAAATTTATTTAATGCTAATAATTAATGTATAATATCAATACTATGTATTTATGCCTCTAAATAAACACCAATTAATCATCATCAGTTATATTTATCTTTTTCTATTTCAACATACGTCCTGTTATCTCAAAACTAAATAAACAAAACTAAACAAACCACCATGGATTCCCTAATTTCATGGGATTGTAATCCAAACACTGATATCTACACATTCAGGGTGACAAATAGGAGGAAGATAGTTGTCAAAGGAGTGTGGAAAGTAATGTTGGAGGTTGAGTTGCATTTGTTACGGCAGGTATTGGAAACCGATTTGATGATGAAGAGGATGATGTCGATGCTGAACCTAGACGTGTTGTTGCATGGAGGTACGTTGTGGAACTGCAAAGGATTGATGTTCTAAACGGTTATTTTCAAGTTTACAGCTACAGTGTTAATCAGTTGTTGGAGGAGGATGATGATTGAAGGTGGATGGAGCAGTTAACTCTCTTGAACCCTGATAAGCCGCGTCCTTGTATAGCTTTGACGGATCTGCTGAATCTCATTCGGGCTAGAATTAATGAATTGAAGATGTTAATTGAAACAAGGTCTGGAGAAGAAGAGGAGTCTGAAGAAGTGGAATCGGATGATGATGATTTATGTTTTCTAATATTTCTTGTGTTGGAGTAAATTTGTTTATGTTCTAATATTGAATGATGAAGGGTCGATTTTTGTTTTCCAATACTTCTATTATTCTGAATTTAATTGATATTTGTTTACCTAAAAATTTGTTGGTGTAATTAATATCATCTTTTTTTCCCAATCCTTTTACTAATCCAAGTTTAGTTGATTTCTGTTTTTTCGTACTAGTATGATTTCAAAAATAAATTCTCTTTCCATTTTTCCAATTTCCCATTCTATGCTTATTTTTCATTTAGTGGACAAAAGTATGCTTGTTTTA
The DNA here is from genome assembly GCA_034093135.1 of Erigeron breviscapus. Lineage (NCBI taxonomy): Eukaryota > Viridiplantae > Streptophyta > Magnoliopsida > Asterales > Asteraceae > Erigeron > Erigeron breviscapus. The sequence continues at coordinate 11,086,334 of CM067175.1, forward strand.
AATTCATTTTCCAATACTATGCTTTAGAACTAAAAATAAAAAAAAAAAAAAAGTTTTGTCAGTTTTGATAATTTGCTTGTTTTGGGATTTGCTTGTTTGAGATTTAAAAACAAAAAAAAAAAAGTTTTGTCAGTTTTGATAATTTGCTTGTTTTGGGATTTGCTTGTTTGAGATTTAAAAACAAAAAAATAATTTAGTTTTGTCAGTTTTGATAATTTGCTTGTTTGAGATTTAAAAACAAAAAAAAAAAAGTTTTGTCAGTTTTGATAATTTGCTTGTTTTGGGATTTGCTTGTTTGAGATTTAAAAACAAAAAAAAAAAGTTTTGTCAGTTTTGATAATTTGCTTGTTTTGGGATTTGCTTGTTTGAGATTTAAAAACAAAAAAATAATTTAGTTTTGTCAGTTTTGATAATTTGCTTGTTTGAGATTTAAAAACAAAAAAAAAAAAGTTTTGTCAGTTTTGATAATTTGCTTGTTTTGGGATTTGCTTGTTTGAGATTTAAAAACAAAAAAAAAAAAGTTTTGTCAGTTTTGATAATTTGCTTGTTTTGGGATTTGCTTGTTTGAGATTTAAAAACAAAAAAATAATTTAGTTTTGTCAGTTTTGATAATTTGCTTGTTTGAGATTTAAAAACAAAAAAAAAAAAGTTTTGTCAGTTTTGATAATTTGCTTGTTTTGGGATTTGCTTGTTTGAGATTTAAAAACAAAAAAAAAAAAGTTTTGTCAGTTTTGATAATTTGCTTGTTTTGGGATTTGCTTGTTTGAGATTTAAAAACAAAAAAATAATTTAGTTTTGTCAGTTTTGATAATTTGCTTGTTTGAGATTTAAAAACAAAAAAAAAAAAGTTTTGTCAGTTTTGATAATTTGCTTGTTTTGGGATTTGCTTGTTTGAGATTTAAAAACAAAAAAATAATTTAGTTTTGTCAGTTTTGATAATTTGCTTGTTTTGGGATTTAAAAACAAAACAAATTACTGAAAAAATTTTTTAAAGTCGTCTTAGTTTTGATAATTTGCTTGTTTGAGATATAAAAGAAAAAAAAACTGAAACCAAGAATGAAAAGAAGGAAAAAAAAAAAAAAAAAAAAAAAAAGTTTTGTCAGTTTTGATAATTTGCTTGTTTTGGGATTTGCTTGTTTGAGATTTAAAAACAAAAAAAAAAAGTTTTGTCAGTTTTGATAATTTGCTTGTTTTGGGATTTGCTTGTTTGAGATTTAAAAACAAAAAAAAAAAAGTTTTGTCAGTTTTGATAATTTGCTTGTTTTGGGATTTGCTTGTTTGAGATTTAAAAACAAAAAAATAATTTAGTTTTGTCAGTTTTGATAATTTGCTTGTTTTGGGATTTATGTTTGAGATTTAAAAACAAAAAAAAAAAAGTTTTGTCAGTTTTGATAATTTGCTTGTTTTGGGATTTGCTTGTTTGAGATTTAAAAACAAAAAAATAATTTAGTTTTGTCAGTTTTGATAATTTGCTTGTTTGAGATTTAAAAACAAAAAAAAAAAAGTTTTGTCAGTTTTGATAATTTGCTTGTTTTGGGATTTGCTTGTTTGAGATTTAAAAACAAAAAAATAATTTAGTTTTGTCAGTTTTGATAATTTGCTTGTTTTGGGATTTAAAAACAAAACAAACTTAAAAAAAAAAAAAAAAAGAAAAAAAAAAAGAAGAGAGATAATATTAAATATTATTTTAGTTTTATCTTTGGTCAAAAGCATAGTTTTGGAAATTAGATTTAAAACAAACATACTTTTGTCCATAAAATGAAAAACAAGCATAGAATGGGAAATTACTCCTTCAATTGTGAAATAGATTGCACCTGTATTGCATTGCTATTGTTAATCAAAAATTACATAAACACATCCATATCTTTTCTCTGTAATGAATTTACGATCCATCCTCCATGACTTGAGAAGAAAAGATATAGGATGCAAAAACAAATAAGTTTTGCATCTACAAAAATGTAATGATTGAATGTAACCCATTTTTTTTCCAGAATTCTAGATTAATTTAAAATATAAAATAAAGAGAAATTAGAAGAGTGTTGAAACTTGAAACTTTACTGATTTGGCAATACTTTCACCTACTACATTAGTTTTGGAAAATGACTAATGTTACATTGAATTTAATTGACATGGATTACTGAATTAGGCGGATCCAGAGCATTAGGGGTGGGGGCAACTGCCCCCAATGGATTTGGATGGAATATGTTATTTTTGTTAAGTAAATGATTACTTTTTCAAGCAAAAACCAAATTGCCCCCATCACAAAAAGATGTCTTGTAGTTTCTCTGTGCGTGATGAAAGAAACATATATATCTGTGATTTTATTCTCGAAGTGGCAATAGATTAAGAGAAAGAACCAACTGTAAATTTTATGTTCTAATGGTAGGAAAGAACTCAAGAAGAAAGAAGATGACCAACCGTTTGTGTTAATTGCATCTTCTATTAAAGCCTTAATTAGTATTTATAATTTCATTTTACCCCTTCTAACTTAGTTTTTCCTAAGTCACTCCCCTTTCTATATAGAAGTTTTGATATCCTTACATGAACTACATGCTAAATCTACGAAAAGAGTTTGTGTAAACTATATTTTTGTTCATAATATATTGTTCAGGATTATTAACGTTTAGATACACCTATTTTCTTTATAAAAAAAACTACGCACATGACTATTGAAACATAAGACTATTTATTTTGTTGTAGCTTAAATTCAAACTTTAGATTAATTTTTTTCTGATAAAAGGTATAATTTGGTTATTGATTTTTTATATAGACCCCTTAATAACTCATTCTACTAATGTCGAACAGTCGAAGTGATATTCCAACCCATGTGGAACATAAACAAATGAACGGTAGCTATGTATGTTCATTTAACTAAACGGACAAAGTTTTGTGTTGCATGTTATTTTTTTTTTAACTAAATGAACGAACTTCCCGTTGAACGTTTATTGTTCGCCGTACGTTCCATTCGTTTACACCCTAGAAGTTTTGAAATAAGAAGATTGCAGACAAAATGTTATTCACTTGTTTATCATATTCTTTCTAATTTGCAATTTTGCTTGTTATTATGGTCATTCGACAAAAAGGTTGTAATTCATTTTTTTCCTTGTATGAATTTACAGGTGCAGGGTATAGGTTAATAAATCTGCAGTGATGTTGGAAGGGATTAGGTTTGAGGCCTGGTTTTTGTTGTTATTTTTTGTCGCGTATCTGTGGTGAATATTTAAAACGGTTGTTGAAGTTGGCCTTTGGATCTGGTTGTGCTTATTAAAACAATGTCGGTCATGCATGTAGCATATTGAATGCATGATTTGGATCAGTAAAATGGTGTTAATATATCTTGTGATGCTTCACTGTTGCATCTGTCATACGATGCAATGTTTTTAGCTGTGTTAATTTTTATCCATAATCCTCTTTAGTATACAACCATAGTACCCGTGCAATAAATGTGTTCCGGTAATATGTTTAATGGTCACAATCAATGATGGTCCGGTTATAATCTTGATGTATTTTCGGCCATAAGATGTTTAATACGCTGGGTATTTTTGGCGTGCATTTGTAGAACCATTTATATTGAACCTATTACACGATCATAGTCATGCTGGTCATCCTATGTATCTTTAACCCCTTATAATGAGAAGTGGATTAAGAAATTAAGCATATTTTTTGTTCCAAAAAAGCCTCTTTCAGCATATTTATGGTTCCAAAATGCCCCTCACACACTACAACACTAAAATACCATATCTACCCTTATAACAAATTGTCACTCCTAAAACAAAATGACAGCCAAATAAAATCACAACTTTGTTGTCGTGGGTATTTTTGATTTTTCAAAGGCAGAAAGTTTAAGGATAAAAAGGGTTGGTTTGTATTATTAGATAGTATAGATATAGATTCTTATTTTTTTTCCTCTTATCTCCGTGTGAAATTCACCATATCAATTTCGTTCTTTCGTAATGCTTAAATAATGGCCCAATCTAATTGTTTCAAACATCTCTATTAATAATATTTTGTGCTGTGTATTTTTTCATCGGTTATATGTACTAATCTATTACTATTAATATTTTTATTAACCGTTCATCTAGATATTGATTTTGGGATGTTCTGTTGTTGTGTTAACAAAGTTTTGTGTTATTGAGCGAAATAAAAATAAGAAAACCAAATAAGTTACTAACACACAATGCTTTCGTCACGGGTTTTGAGTCCCAATACCGTTGTCCACGGTATATGGGGGAGATTAGGATTAACACAACCTTACCACTATTAATATATCGGACCGATCGGACCGCGGTCAGACCGAGTATATATAATATATACATATAAATTCTTTTTTGATAATTTTTATTCAATAATACAAAAATACATTAATAAGTAGGGATAAATAACAAATCGTTACTAACTCTAAAACTGTACTAGTAATTAACAAATTATCATTTATATATTTTTACATATATATATCAAGAAACAAGACATTGATTTATTGTCATAATCATCTTCTTCAATACCTTGTCTGTCTTTCATTTATTCCTTTCAAAAATCAAATACTATTTTCAAGCAAATCAACTAACAAAATATTGTAATAATAATAGTAATATCACCAATTAATAAGTGAGGATTGTGTGTTTGTGTCATAATCAGTAAAAGAAAAAAAGGAATCTCATCCAAGCTTGTGAACGGAATTCCAAACTCAGGGATGAAATACGTAAATTCTTGGTCTTAAGGATGATCTGTAAAAGTAGGTACAAAGCACAGGGACGAAAAGTTTAATCAACTCTAAAGTTTATTTCTAACCCTAAAAATAGACAAATAATAGCGGTTTGTATTATAAATAGTATAGATATAGATTCTTATTTTTTTTCCTCTTATCTCCGTGTGAAATTCACCATATCAATTTCGTTCTTTCGTAATGCTTAAATAATGGCCCAATCTAATTGTTTCAAACATCTCTATTAATAATATTTTGTGC
>CM067175.1:11092296-11117585 GCA_034093135.1 Erigeron breviscapus
TCCATTGAGGTATGATTATGTGTATGGATTTTCCCAGCCATTTTTTGTGGAAGAAAGAGTTTTCCATGGCAAAGTAAACCATCATACTCGTCTTTTTATAGTCACCATGTCCATCAGCATGTGCTGGTAAGTCAGCGTTTTGTATCAAACGTCTAACATTATCTTAAACTCTACATTTTATATAAAACGTCCCATTTTTTTTATCTACATATGGTCTTAGATTCCCCTGCGACACCTAGAAAACATTGTAGCACATTGAAATTTACAACATATTTCGTGCCAGATGAAAAACATCCACAACAAACACCACATTTTAGGTAAAATGTAGAGTATGGTCGTATGGATTGTTGTCTATGCGATTTGAGCTACATTCATATACAATTTCATTCATATCAAATATTAGATTTCCAATTTTTTTATTAAATAACTATACGTCATGAATACAAATACAAAATAATTTTTTGATCGATCAACCATTGGAAAAAGTAAAACAACTATACTATGCAAATCCTACATATTATAAATCGATCAACTATACTATGATCATTTATTTATAGACACTCTGTCCAGGTGAAAGTGTTGGTAATAGTTGACGTTTTATATAAAACGGTAAGAGGCACCATTTTAAACAAAACGGAACATATATTTTAACAAGTATTCTAGTTTGATGTTACAGAAAATTAAATAAATTAATGTATGTTAACAACAAATCACATTACATAATGAAAAACGGATTACATAATTAAAAACACATTACATGATTAATAAAAGCAATGGATTACTTACGACCCTCTATTGACATACTTCCTATGCCCTGGTGAGCGTTTCGGTCGAGCCACCACTGATCATGTTTCGGGCATTTGACTTCGTCGACTGGCATTTAAATATCTCATTTAACGGTCGTCGATAACAAAGTGTGTAAACATAAAACCATTATAAATATAATGGAAAAAAGACATGTGCTTAAGCCCGACATCAAGAAGAGGTATGTTATATCTCGGTGTATGCACGCCTTCTTTGATACAAAGACAACAGTATTACTTGCGTATGTTTATTAGTAGTAAGCTACGGACCATCTTCGTTATCGGCTTCGTTACCGATATATTGGAGCTTGTGCATTCCCTGTCTCCGATTTCGGGCAGAATATTAGGGTATCCAAATGATGTTGAGTCACGCTGTCCGAATACAACGTTACTTGTCGAATGCTTCATAATATGGATGGGAGATATGAAGACAACTTTTTTTTTGCCATTTTGGGTGGATACAAATTTTGGCCATGTAAATTTTTGGATTAGAAGGTAAGTATTTATAGTCATGATATAGACCCCGTTTTACAAAAGATGGAGTTTACTGCATATACAATGCTCCGTATCACCTTAAACGCATGATAATAAAATCACATAATAGTATTTACATCCTAATAAAACGTGCATGACAAATGCAACTTTGTGGGTGTCAGTCTGTCACCCACTAACTTGTGTACATAAAGTGCTCCGTTTTAACTAAAACGTTACTACTTGAAGGGGAAGAAGACAAAATACAGGTCCGTCTAACGGCCTTTTTGACCAAAACAAGTTCAAAAAAATTACACTTTTGGTCCTTTAACGGCTAGTTTTCCTAAAATCCTATATATACACTTGCATTCTATTAAAAATTTCATACCAGTGTTTCATATATTCATAGATTTTTTCCTGTCTGCTATACACAAACACATTTTCGATGGCAAACATGACCATCCGTGATGCAAAAATCGGCATGCAGGGTCACATGCTTGACGATGACAGACACAAGACTGAAGTTAGCAATGTGATTCAGAGCATCACATCCAACAAGGCGGCGTACACATTCGAAATCATACGACTTCAAGGTCGGATTCGTAACGCCGTCGAAGATGAGTATCTTATTTATCTTCGACAAAAAATCGATTGCCTGGATCAAACCATTTTCCAGCTTACCGCTGCAACTACCACCTTAAACAACGCTCTAAACCACGCGTTATTCTGGCAAGGCGCTATAGGTGGTGGTCGTCCTGATGATTACGAGACTGACCCGGGGGAGGAGTACGCATCTCCTCAAACCGGTGCCGCTGGCCGGTCTCCTGAACCATACCGATACATTCATCGCAACGACGGCGACAGTACAGTGGACTCGGACTATTCCGAGTGTTAGTGTTATGTTTTATTATTATGTAGTGTTGTATTATGATTTTTATTATTATTAAGTGTGTTAATACAATGTTGCGTTTTAGATAAAACGTAGATTGTAAACGACAAAATAGATGATAATCATGCAGACTTTATCTGAGAAATTAATTTGTTTTTGCTTTTTCATTCATTTAATGTTTCGGATACACAGATAAATGAAAAGTGTAATTAACAACACACACCGTTTGATATAAAACGGTGCGTTTATAGGCCACCCACTCACTTGTGTTCATAAGACGCTCCGTTGTAGGTTATACGCTGCTCGTTTCAAAACTTTTTATTGTGTTTACTTACAAAAATTGTAATAACTTGATTCTACCCGTTTATTTACATCATAATCAACTTTTGTTTGCTAACGGCATTACTTCCTAAACTCCGTATGTACGAGGTTTGTTCCATCTCGGTGTACCTGCGCCTCCTTGATACAAAGACAACAGTACTAATACATACATGTTTATTAGTAGTTAAATACTGTTATCTTCTGTATCGAGATTGTTTCATCATTGTCGTCCTCAATACCAAGATATATGCGCTTGTTCATTCATTGTCAATGATTCCGATAAAAATTTCATTAATGATGTTGAGTCAAGCTATCCGAAGACAACGCTACTTTTTGAATTGGATGGGGGAATATGAAGATAAAATGTTTTTTTTGCTTGTTGGGTGGATACAACTTTTTGCACTGGAAATTTTATAATTCTAAGGTATGTACTTATAGTCATGATACAAGCTCGTGCCAAACTTATTTCTTCGGACCGGGTCCAAGCCATTTGATTATAGAGAGGTAAAATGAGTGGATTTAAAAAATGTTGAGAGGAAAATGGAAGATATAAGTATAAAAAATGAGAAGTAAGTAAGTAGTATTTATAAAGGTTTAAAAAGTTTAATTAAAAAAAAGAAAAAAAAAAATAAAAGCCACGTTTTTGGTTAAACGTGGCTTTGTAAACGACAAATATAGGGACAACACATGTGTGGATAATATCGACAGAAAATCTATCCAATAATTGTTTGACCCATTTCCTTGGAGAACACCAAACGCTGCGTTTTACTTAAAACGTTTTATGTAAACGACAAAAATGATGACAATCATGCAGATCTTATCCGACACACTAAATCCATGCATGCAACTGTGTGGGCGTCAGACTGTCAGCCACTCACTTGTGACCATAAGACGCTCCGTTTAAGGTAATACGTTGTTCGTCCAAAAATAGGGACAAGACATGTGTGGATAATATCGACAGAAAATCTATCCAATAATTGTTTGACCCATTTCCTTGGAGAACACCAAACGCTGCGTTTTACTTAAAACGTTTTATGTAAACGACAAAAATGATGACAATCATGCAGATCTTATCCGACACACTAAATCCATGCATGCAACTGTGTGGGCGTCAGACTGTCAGCCACTCACTTGTGACCATAAGACGCTCCGTTTAAGGTAATACGTTGTTCGTCCAAAAATAGGGACAAGACATGTGTGGATAATATCGACAGAAAATCTATCCAATAAATGTTTCACCCATTTCCTTGGAGAACACCAAACGCTGCGTTTTACTTAAAACGTTTTATGTAAACGACAAAAATGATGACAATCATGCAGATCTTATCCGACACACTAAATCCATGCATGCAACTGTGTGGGCGTCTGTAACACCCCAAGCCGAGGCTCGGAATATCACGGAAAACACATAGCACCAGGTGGAATTACAATAGAACAATCTAAATGCAAATATAGATTCGGTGAATCCAAAACATAACGAAGCGAGTATCAAAATACAACAGGAGCAATTAGCCATCAAAGTTTACATAATAACATCCAAAGATGGCAACGACCCTAAGTATAATGCAAAAGGCAGGCCAATGAATCCTTGATCCATGAAGTCCATAGTCCGGGTTTACAGCAAGCAAAGCAACTAAACTCCACGCCCTGGGAGAACCTGATTACCTGAAAAGTGTACTAAGCATAGTCAACACAAGGTTGGTGAGTTCGTAGCAATGGCCCACAAGGAACCATAGACAAAATCATAAGCACGAAAGGAGGCTAACCCTGACATACAGTGAGCCTCTACAAAACACGATAATGTCCAACAACAAGATTACACAGGCACAACGCGTGAAATGAGAAATGCATAAATGATATGAATATCAATGCAAATGCCGGAATGCATGAATAAGCCAATATGCCTATCCTGTGCGTGAGCTCAAGTCACCAATGCAACGATACCCTTCTGTCATCGCAATGAACAAGGCTGTATCTCAAAATCATCGAGATATATATGTCTATATACTCGGAGTCAGGTCTACATCCAAAATGGGTGCATACATCTATGCACCAGGATGTCGGCAATCCCCTGCCGAGGGTCATCAACAATGTATGCAATGCTTACAATCGAATGTAAATGCATAAATCGTGAACCAACAATCAATATACGATAAACCTGCGCCAACAATCAATATTCAACAAACATAACCCAACAACCAATATACAACCATCATACGCCAACAATCAATAATCAACAACATAAGCCACTAATCACAATTTAACCGACTATACGTACATATACTTCAGAGGATTCTACTTTCTTCAAGTCCCAGATGCTTATATATAGGGTCACCCGCAGCCTTTCCACCACATCTAGAACCCAATGAAGGCATAACCGACTTCCATGTATGTACGTCTATCCTAATATAAAAGTAATACTTAACTAAAACACAGCCCAAGTCAATTAAACGAACGAACTATCCCATCAAATCCAACGATCAAGTCAACCAATCAATAAATCAATAAATGCAAGTAAACACGCCAGGTTTACACTTTTCAGCCCGAATCTCAAGCGAGTAGGGAGATACGAAACTCACCTTGTCCGGCAAAGAAGCTAGTACGATTACAAACGAGTAATGGGGTCCACACGTCCACAACCTATAATTATACATCATAATACCGTAATGTCAACTATACATTCTCAAACAAGTTGATTTAGCTCGATTAAGTCAAGCCATAAGCCCCTAAACACATTCACAACTTAAACGAGTATGAACCAGACGCCGCAGTGAGCCTTTGCCAAGCTCACTGCGCCGCAGTGAGCTTTGCCAAGCTCACTGCGCCGCAGTGGGCTAGCCTAAGCCACTGCGCCGCAGTGGCTAGTCTAACCACTGCCCCGCAGTGAGCCTTTGCCAAGCTCACTGCGCCGCAGTGGGCTAGCCTAAGCCACTGCGCCGCAGTGGGCTAGCCTAAGCCACTGCGCCGCAGTGAGCCTTTGCCAAGCTCACTGCGCCGCAGTGGCCTGCCAAGCCACTGCGCCGCAGTGAGCCTGCCAAGCCACTGCGCCGCAGTGAGCCTTTGCAAGCCACTGCGCCGCAGTGAGCCTTTGCCAAGCTCTAACCACTGCCCCGCAGTGAGCCTTTGCCAAGCTCACTGCGCCGCAGTGGGCTAGCCTAAGCCACTGCGCCGCAGTGCTACCTAAGCCACTGCGCCGCAGTGGGCTAGTCTAACCACTGCCCCGCAGTGAGCCTTTGCCAAGCTCACTGCGCCGCAGTGGGCTAGCCTAAGCCACTGCGCCGCAGTAGCCTTTGCCAAGCTCACTGCGCCGCAGTGGGCTAGACTAACCACTGCGCCGCAGTGAGCCTTTGCCAAGCTCACTGCGCCGCAGTGAGCTAACCCAAACTGACCAGTACTAAGGCACTGCGCCGCAGTGAGCTAACCCCAAACTGACCAGTCCCTAGCCACTGCGCCGCAGTGGGCTAGCCTAAGCCACTGCGCCGCAGTGAGCCTTTGCCAAGCTCACTGCGCCGCAGTGGGCTAGCCTAAGCCACTGGGCAGACCTTAGCTCACTGCGCCGCAGTGAGCTAACTTGACCAAGCCACTGCGCCGCAGTGAGCCTTTGCCAAGCTCACTGCGCCGCAGTGAGCTAACCCCAAACTGACCAGTCCCTAGCCACTGCGCCGCAGTGGGCTAGCCTAAGCCACTGCGCCGCAGTGGCTAACACTGCGCCGCAGTGAGCCTTTGCCAAGCTCACTGCGCCGCAGTGAGCTAACCCAAACTGACCAGTCCCTAGCCACTGCGCCGCAGTGGGCTAGCCTAAGCCACTGCGCCGCAGTGAGCCTTTGCCAAGCTCACTGCGCCGCAGTGGGCTAGCCTAAGCCACTGCGCCGCAGTGAGCCTTTGCCAAGCTCACTGCGCCGCAGTGAGCTTGCCAAGCTCACTGCGCCGCAGTGGGCTAGCCTAAGCCACTGCGCCGCAGTGCAGCCTAAGCCACTGCGCCGCAGTGGCAGCCTAAGCCACTGCGCCGCAGTGGCACCTAAGCCACTGCGCCGCAGTGGGCTAGCCTAAGCCACTGCGCCGCAGTGAGCCTTTGCCAAGCTCACTGCGCCGCAGTGAGCCTTTGCCAAGCTCACTGCGCCGCAGTGAGCCTTTGCCAAGCTCACTGCGCCGCAGTGAGCCTTTGCCAAGCCACTGCGCCGCAGTGAGCCTCCAAGCCACTGCGCCGCAGTGAGCCCAAGCTAACCACTGCGCAGCAGTGAGCCTTTGCCAAGCTCACTGCGTCGCAGTGAGCTAAGCCCAAACTGACCAGCCTCTAACCACTGCCCCGCAGTGAGCCTTTGCCAAGCTCACTGCGCCGCAGTGGGCTAGCCTAAGCCACTGCGCGCAGACCTTTGAGCTCACTGCGCCGCAGTGGGCTAGCCTAACCACTGCGCAGCAGTGAGCCTTTGCCAAGCTCACTGCGCCGCAGTGAGCTAACCCAAACTGACCAGGCCCTAGCCACTGCGTCGCAGTGAGCCAGGACTAAGCTCACTGCGCCGCAGTGGCTAAACTGAACCAGGACCAGTACTAAGGCACTGCGCCGCAGTGAGCCTTTGCCAAGCTCACTGCGCCGCAGTGAGCTAACCCCAAACTGACCAGTCCCTAGCCACTGCGCCGCAGTGGGCTAGCCTAAGCCACTGCGCCGCAGTGGCCCCATACTGGACCAGAAGAGCAGCAGCACCAGCAGAAAAACAAGAACAAAACCCTTAAAAACTCGACCCAAACCAACCCAAATCGATTTGTAGGAACTTGTAACTTAATGTGAAGCATAAATAAACACCATTAACCATAAATAAACATAACCCAATCCACAAATCCGACCAAAACATCATAATCGCCCACAAATTCTTCAAACCCTAACCCTAACCCTAATTTCCATTTTTACCATTTTTAAGTCTTGGAATCCCATAAAAACGACTAGAAACATAAGTACAAGCATAAATAGAAGTAAGTGGGATGAATTTAACTTACCAAAACGTCTCCTGGAGCTCAAACCCAAATTTGACCTAATTGGGTAAAGAAATGCTAGAACTTGGCTTTGATTCTTTGATAAGACGAAAGTGAGATGAAAGTGACTATGATTTCTATGTTATAATCGATCCAACACTAATTGATGCAAGAAATGGTGAAGAAGATTGAAATGGGTCTTGCTTTGCTTTGAGAGAAAGGGAGAAAGAGATAGATAGATAAGAAAATGAGAGGGGAGGAAAAGGATAAGGGGGGAGAAATGGGTCTTGGGGGGCTGGTGGGTCATGGACTACCCACGGGCCGACCCGTTTCCCCTCTCAAGCCACAATACAACTAATTACACATTTAAATACCGACTACACATACAACGACCCGACCAACACACATTGTCATTTAATTCACCCAACGACCCACTTATTTCATTAAACAAGATTGTTAGTCAAATTTCACATAAAGTCAATGGGTCAAAATTCACGGATGTTACATTATTCCCCCGTTGAAAGAATTTCGTCCCGAAATTCAACAAAACCCTAATTATTAAATAAATGCGGATACTTAGACTTCATGTGATCCTCTCGCTCCCAAGTGAACTCGGCTCCACGTCTAGCATTCCATCTAACCTTAACAATCGTGTAGCGTTTGTTCTTGAGTTTCTTCTCTTGACGATCCAAAATCTCCACCGGCTCTTCAACAAAGTTCAAATTCGAATCAACCCTAATTTCATCCATAGGCACATGATGTGTAGGATCCGTCAAACACTTGCGCAAGTTACAAATATGAAACACATCATGCACACCGTTAAGCTCTTGAGGCAATTCTAGCCGATAAGCAACTTTCCCAACCCGTTCAAGGATCTTGAAAGGACCAATATACCTTGGTGCAAGTTTTCCCCGCTTCACAAAACGTACAACACCCTTCCAAGGCGATACTTTCAAAAGTACGAAATCACCAACTTCAAACTCCAACGGTCTTCGCCTCACATCGGCATACTTCTTTTGACGTTCACGGGCCAACTGCAACTTCTCCTTAATTTGAGATATTACTTTAGTCGTTTCAATCACAATTTCTGGCCCGATGAGTTGACTCTCTCCAATTTCCGCCCAAGCTAGAGGAGAACGACATACTCTACCATACAATGCTTTAAAGGGTGCCATTTGAATGGTAGCATGATAACTATTGTTGTATGAAAACTCTACTAGCGGCAAATGGTCTTCCCAACTTCCACCAAAATCGATTGCACACGCCCTTAACATGTCTTCAAGTGTTTGAATGGTTCTCTCGGTTTGTCCATCCGTTTGAGGGTGAAACGCCGTGCTCATGTCGAGTCGAGTACCCATGGCTTTTTGAAAGGCTTCCCAAAATTTTGATTTGAAACGGGCATCTCTATCGGAAATAATAGAAACCGGCACTCCATGCTTAGATATTACTTCCTTAATGTACAAACGAGCCAAAGTGTCAAATTTATCGGTTTCGCGAATGGCTAAAAAGTGAGCCGACTTCGTTAACCGATCTACTATCACCCAAATCGTGTCGCGACCGCTTCTTGTCTTCGGTAGCTTAGTAATGAAGTCCATTGAGATATGTTCCCACTTCCATTCGGGCATCACCGGTTGCACCAACAATCCGGGTGGCTTCTTGTGATCGGCTTTGACTTGTAAGCAAGTAAGACACTCACTCACATACCTTGCCACATCACGCTTCATGCCCGGCCACCAATACAATTCCTTCAAGTCAAAGTACATCTTATCCGACCCGGGATGGACCGAATAAGGCGATAGGTGAGCCTCATTCATAATAAGCGTTCTTAAGTCGCCGAAAATAGGAACCCAAAGTCTTTCAACCATGTATAGCCCATTATCATTCTTTCGGTCAAATAGTTGTTCCATGCCATCTAGGTTTTCGTTTCCAAAGTTTTCCGGTAGGGTGGCTTGAATTTGGGCTTCAATGATCCGATCACGAATATTTGGCCCTACCGTGAGGCTCATAGCTCTAGCCCGTCTGGGTTTCACTCTCTCCTTTCGGCTCAAGGCATCGGCTACTACATTTGCCTTGCCCGGGTGATAACGGATGTCACAATCATAATCACTAAATAGTTCTAACCAACGCCTTTGCCTCATGTTCAATTCATTTTGGTTGAAGATGTGTTGGAGACTTTTGTGATCGGTATAAATCACACATTTGGTGCCATAGAGATAATGCCTCCAACACTTCAAAGCAAACACAACCGCTCCCAATTCCAAATCATGTGTCGGGTAGTTCTTCTCATGCACCTTCAATTGACGAGAGGCATAAGCAATGACCCTACCCCTTTGCATAAGAACACAACCCAACCCTTGCCCCGAAGCATCACAATAAACAACGAAATCTTCAATTCCATCCGGTAGCGTCAAAATAGGAGCGTCACATAACATATCTTTAAGAGTTTGGAAGGCGCTTTCTTGTTTTTCGCCCCATTCAAAGTTTCTATCTTTTTGAGTCAAGAGGGTGAGTGGTTGTGCAATACGGGAGAAATTTTCAATAAACCTTCTATAGTAACCCGCCAATCCAAGGAATTGGCGGATCTCGGATGGCGTCTCGGGTCTTCTCCAATTCTTGACCGCTTCAATCTTGCTTGGGTCCACATGAATACCATCCTTGCTCACTACGTGACCAAGGAAGTGGACCTCTTCCAACCAAAACTCACACTTGGAAAATTTCGCATACAATTTCTCCTTCCTTAGTAATTCAAGCACTTCACGCAAGTGCTCAACATGCTCCTCCTTTGTCTTCGAGTATACAAGTATGTCATCAATGAACACAATGACAGACTTGTCTAAGTATGGTTGACACACCCGGTTCATCAAGTCCATGAACACCGCCGGTGCATTAGTCAACCCAAAAGGCATTACGGTGAATTCAAAATGACCATACCTTGTGCGAAAAGCCGTTTTGGGGATGTCATCTTCATGTACCCGGAGTTGATGATAACCCGAGCGAAGATCGATTTTTGAGAAGTGCTTAGCTCCTTGAAGTTGATCAAATAAGTCATCAATTCTTGGGAGAGGATATCGGTTCTTCACGGTGAGCTTGTTCAATTCCCGGTAATCAATACACATTCTGAAGGATCCGTCTTTCTTTTTGACGAAGAGAACAGGAGCACCCCAAGGAGATTGACTAGGGCGAATGAAACCCTTCTCTTGGAGTTCCTTGAGTTGAGTTTGTAGCTCCTGCATTTCGGTTAAGGCTAGTCTATATGGAGCTTTTGCTATGGGCGCGGCTTCGGGAATAAGATTGATACGAAAATCAAGTTCACGGGGCGGAGGTAACCCCGGTAAGTCGTCCGGAAAAACATCGGGAAAATCACAAACGATAGGGACGGTCTTCAATTCTACCTTTGAGATGGTAGCACTAAAGACTTTAGAAGTCGAAGAATCGGAGGTTTCACCTTGAACCCTAAGAATTTTACCGTTAGCCAAAGGTATTTTAACAACTCTCTTGCCACAATCAATGGTTGCATTTACCGCCGTCAACCAATCCATACCCACTATAATATCAAAACTACCAATGTCAAGGGGCATAAGGTCAATGAAGAAGTCAACATCTTCCAAAGTCAAGACACATTCTCGAAGTATTTGACTAATTCTAGTTAGTGACCCGTTTACCATTTCAATGTCAAGCACATAGTTTAGAGCACACGGATGCACATCAATCAAAGGAACAAAGTTAGAAGACACGAGGCTAAAATCGGCCCCGGAATCAAATAGAACGGTGGCATAGAGACCATTAAGGAGAAAAGTACCTGCTACAACATTAGGATCATTGCGGGCTTCATTTGCATTGGCCGCAAAGGCTCGGCCGCGTGGTTGCACTTGGTGGCCTTGTTGTCCCCGGTTTTGATTAGGCCCGACCATTTGTAGTTGGTTGGGGTGGACGGCTACTTGCACTTGTTGCCCCACCCATCGAGGGCAATTATTACGGTAGTGGTCACGGCTACCACATTCAAAACATTCGCCTCTTCTTTGGTTACCTTGAGGAGGAACGGCCCGAATAGGAGCCGCATTCATTGGGCCATCTCTTGGAGCTCTACAATTCTTGGATGCGTGCCCAACTTGGTTGCAATTATAACATGCCCCACATGGAGTAGTGGCGGGATGGTGCCTGTTGCACCTCCCACAGAAAGGATGAGGCCCGGTATAAGGCCTCCTAGCCGGTTCTACCGCCGCCATTACCCTACCCCTATACGCATTCTTGGGGTCAAACCTTCCCGCTTTCTTTACCCCACTTGACTCCCCTACTTCTTTCCTCTTGTTTGATGAGGACTTACTCAAAACACCACATCTCAATAAATCTTCAGTCACACTCCCGGCTTGGTTGACCGCATTAGCCAAAGAAGTAGGCATGTTGGAGTTTACATAAGATCGGACTTGAGGATTCAAGCCCAATACAAACTTCTGGATGGCCTGTGACTCGGTACCCACCAAGTGAGGAATGAGGGTAGACAACTCTTGAAATCGTCTCACATAGCCCTTGTAATCGGCTCCCTCCATGTTTAGATTTGCGAATTCAATGGTTAAGTTTTGTAGTTCATACGGAGGACAAAACTTTGCCTTTACCTTGTTTTTGAAGTCAATCCACTCCAAATTTTGAGTCCGCCCCAACGTTATCTCTTGGTTCCACCAACTCAAGGCGTCATGCCTAAACATGCCGGATGCATAGGAAATCCGGTCATCGTAGGTGCAATGACTCCTTTCTATCACCGCCTCTATCGCCTCAAACCACCTTATACATTCCGTGGGACCACCTTTCCCGTCAAACTCCGGTGCCCCACAACTTTTAAAATCTTTAAATATGCATCCTTGACGGTATCCACCGTATTGATTATTCATGGGCATCCCAATATTAACGCCCACTGGTCCCTCTTCTTCATTTTCTACATCATGGGGTTGAGCATCTTCATTATCTACGTTTTCTGGGGCTTCATTGTTTTGAGCCACATTATTTTGCCCAAGACTTGCCGTGACTTGAGCAATGATGGTTGGCATGATACCGGTGACCGTTTGTGCGATTACCTCGGCCAAGTTTGGCTCAGGAGCTCCACCACGACCCCTACCACGGCCCCTACCACGACCCCTACCACGGCCCCTACCACGGCCCCTACCACGGCCCCTACCACGGCCCCTACCTCCTTGTACTTCCGGTTGAGCTTCCGGTTGAGGTTCTTCCTCTTCAGCCCTATAGTTCGTTCCGACTCTCCTTGGTCTCGCCATTTCTATAAAACAAGTGACACGTTGACCCGAGAGTTAGTCTCAAATGCTCACATGTTAGCCACACAAGTAGTCAATGCTCTCATACCGATATCACATACTCATTTCATGACATTATGCTAAGGCGAAAGTGTTAGCATCATAAGGGATTTTCACATATCACAGCATATCATCAAGTAATCATGCTCAAAATATCATGCAGTTAAACAACTAACACCAATGATTCAAGGTATAATCCGAATTCGATATGCTCTCTAGTTATTGACCGGGTATGTATACAAGGTGTACCAACGGCTAACCTTCCACCTAATCAACTTCCATTAAGCATATCGGTTCCTTATTATACTTTAAGCCACACGTGCGCAATCCACGATGTCATGAACTTGCTATAATATCGGGTAACCATAAAAGAGTTGATCGGGTTCTTTTAGGGTTGCCACAATATTACACTAAGTTAATGGCATCCTTTCATTTTGCCCTAAATCATCAATTAGTTCCAACAATTAACAACAACAACAATATACGATAAACCTGCGCCAACAATCAATATACGATAAACCTGCGCCAACAATCAATATACGATAAACTGCGCCAACAATCAATATACGATAAACCTGCGCCAACAATCAATATACGATAAACCTGCGCCAACAATCAATATACGATAAACCTGCGCCAACAATCAATATACGATAAACCTGCGCCAACAATCAATATACGATAAACTGCGCCAACAATCAATATACGATAAACCTGCGCCAACAATCAATATACGATAAACCTGCGCCAACAATCAATATACGATAAACCTGCGCCAACAATCAATATACGATAAACCTGCGCCAACAATCAATATACGATAAACTGCGCCAACAATCAATATACGATAAACCTGCGCCAACAATCAATATACGATAAACCTGCGCCAACAATCAATATACGATAAACCTGCGCCAACAATCAATATACGATAAACCTGCGCCAACAATCAATATACGATAAACTGCGCCAACAATCAATATACGATAAACCTGCGCCAACAATCAATATACGATAAACCTGCGCCAACAATCAATATACGATAAACCTGCGCCAACAATCAATATACGATAAACCTGCGCCAACAATCAATATACGATAAACTGCGCCAACAATCAATATACGATAAACCTGCGCCAACAATCAATATACGATAAACCTGCGCCAACAATCAATATACGATAAACCTGCGCCAACAATCAATATACGATAAACCTGCGCCAACAATCAATATACGATAAACTGCGCCAACAATCAATATACGATAAACCTGCGCCAACAATCAATATACGATAAACCTGCGCCAACAATCAATATACGATAAACCTGCGCCAACAATCAATATACGATAAACCTGCGCCAACAATCAATATACGATAAACTGCGCCAACAATCAATATACGATAAACCTGCGCCAACAATCAATATACGATAAACCTGCGCCAACAATCAATATACGATAAACCTGCGCCAACAATCAATATACGATAAACCTGCGCCAACAATCAATATACGATAAACTGCGCCAACAATCAATATACGATAAACCTGCGCCAACAATCAATATACGATAAACCTGCGCCAACAATCAATATACGATAAACCTGCGCCAACAATCAATATACGATAAACCTGCGCCAACAATCAATATACGATAAACTGCGCCAACAATCAATATACGATAAACCTGCGCCAACAATCAATATACGATAAACCTGCGCCAACAATCAATATACGATAAACCTGCGCCAACAATCAATATACGATAAACCTGCGCCAACAATCAATATACGATAAACTGCGCCAACAATCAATATACGATAAACCTGCGCCAACAATCAATATACGATAAACCTGCGCCAACAATCAATATACGATAAACCTGCGCCAACAATCAATATACGATAAACCTGCGCCAACAATCAATATACGATAAACTGCGCCAACAATCAATATACGATAAACCTGCGCCAACAATCAATATACGATAAACCTGCGCCAACAATCAATATACGATAAACCTGCGCCAACAATCAATATACGATAAACCTGCGCCAACAATCAATATACGATAAACTGCGCCAACAATCAATATACGATAAACCTGCGCCAACAATCAATATACGATAAACCTGCGCCAACAATCAATATACGATAAACCTGCGCCAACAATCAATATACGATAAACCTGCGCCAACAATCAATATACGATAAACTGCGCCAACAATCAATATACGATAAACCTGCGCCAACAATCAATATACGATAAACCTGCGCCAACAATCAATATACGATAAACCTGCGCCAACAATCAATATACGATAAACCTGCGCCAACAATCAATATACGATAAACTGCGCCAACAATCAATATACGATAAACCTGCGCCAACAATCAATATACGATAAACCTGCGCCAACAATCAATATACGATAAACCTGCGCCAACAATCAATATACGATAAACCTGCGCCAACAATCAATATACGATAAACTGCGCCAACAATCAATATACGATAAACCTGCGCCAACAATCAATATACGATAAACCTGCGCCAACAATCAATATACGATAAACCTGCGCCAACAATCAATATACGATAAACCTGCGCCAACAACAATATACGATAAACCTGCGCCAACAATCAATATACGATAAACCTGCGCCAACAACCAATATACAACCATCATACGCCAACAATCAATAATCAACAACATAAGCCACTAATCACAATTTAATCGACTATACGTACATATACTTCAGAGGATTCTACTTTCTTCAAGTCCCAGATGCTTATATATAGGGTCACCCGCAGCCTTCCCACCACATCTAGAACCCAATGAAGGCATAACCGACTTCCATGTATGTACGTCTATCCTAATATAAAAGTAATACTTAACTAAAACACAGCCCAAGTCAATTAAACGAACGAACTATCCCATCAAATCCAACGATCAAGTCAACCAATCAATAAATCAATAAATGCAAGTAAACACGCCAGGTTTACACTTTTCAGCCCGAATCTCAAGCGAGTAGGGAGATACGAAACTCACCTTGTCCGGCAAAGAAGCTAGTATGTGATTACAAACGAGTAATGGGGTCCACACGTCCACAGCCTATAATTATACATCATAATACCGTAATGTCAACTATACATTCTCAAACAAGTTGATTTAGCTCGATTAAGTCAAGCCATAAGCCCCTAAACACATTCATAACTTAAACGAGTATGAACAAGACGCATTGACTTGACCTTTTTAGAAATGGGAGAAGGTTCATACAAAAAGAGTGTTACTACAAGAAAATAGACTCTCTTATGATTCCAACGATAGGTCATACGACTTGTTTGGGGTTACGGATTAGAAGTTATTAACATTTGAAAATTGACACGCATTTAATCACAGTAACTATCCACTGCGTCGCAGTGAGCCAGGACTAAGCTCACTGCGCCGCAGTGGCTAAACTGAACCAGGACCAGTACTAAGGCACTGCGCCGCAGTGAGCCTTTGCCAAGCTCACTGCGCCGCAGTGAGCTAACCCCAAACTGACCAGTCCCTAGCCACTGCGCCGCAGTGGGCTAGCCTAAGCCACTGCGCCGCAGTGGCCCCATACTGGACCAGAAGAGCAGCAGCACCAGCAGAAAAACAAGAACAAAACCCTTAAAAACTCGACCCAAACCAACCCAAATCGATTTGTAGGAACTTGTAACTTAATGTGAAGCATAAATAAACACCATTAACCATAAATAAACATAACCCAATCCACAAATCCGACCAAAACATCATAATCGCCCACAAATTCTTCAAACCCTAACCCTAACCCTAATTTCCATTTTTACCATTTTTAAGTCTTGGAATCCCATAAAAACAACTAGAAACATAAGTACAAGCATAAATAGAAGTAAGTGGGATGAATTTAACTTACCAAAACGTCTCCTGGAGCTCAAACCCAAATTTGACCTAATTGGGTAAAGAAATGCTAGAACTTGGCTTTGATTCTTTGATAAGACGAAAGTGAGATGAAAGTGACTATGATTTCTATGTTATAATCGATCCAACACTAATTGATGCAAGAAATGGTGAAGAAGATTGAAATGGGTCTTGCTTTGCTTTGAGAGAAAGGGAGAAAGAGATAGATAGATAAGAAAATGAGAGGGGAGGAAAAGGATAAGGGGGGAGAAATGGGTCTTGGGGGGCTGGTGGGTCATGGACTACCCACGGGCCGACCCGTTTCCCCTCTCAAGCCACAATACAACTAATTACACATTTAAATACCGACTACACATACAACGACCCGACCAACACACATTGTCATTTAATTCACCCAACGACCCACTTATTTCATTAAACAAGATTGTTAGTCAAATTTCACATAAAGTCAATGGGTCAAAATTCACGGATGTTACAGCGTCAGACTGTCAGCCAATCACTTGTGACCATAAGACGCTCCGTTTAAGGTAATACGATGTTCGTCCAAAAATAGGGACAAGACATGTGTGGATAATATCGACAAAAAATCCAATAAATGTTTCACCCATTTCCTTGGAGAACACCAAACGCTGCGTTTTACTTAAAACGTTTTATGTAAACGACAAAAATGATGACAATCATGCAGATCTGCTCTGACACACTAAATCCATGCATGCAACTGTGTGGGCGTCAGACTGTCAGCCACTAACTTGTGACCATAAGACGCTCCGTTTAAGGTAATACGCTGTTCGTCTGAAAACTTTTTTTTGTGTTTAATTTAAAGAAATCGTAATAACTTGTGGGAGGACATCGACTAACATAGTCACTTCAGTTGGAGGGCTCAGATAAGTGACGTTTTTGGTTAAACGTGGCTTTGTAAACAAAAAAAAAATAGGACAACACATGTGTGGATAATTTCTGACAGACAATCATGCAGATCTGATCCGACACACATAATAATTCATCCTTAACATCCATAAACTTTACATAAAAACCATTTTTTTAATTTATATGTTTTATTAATAACAAAAGACATTACATAATACTTAAAACACATTAAAAGTAAAAAACAATACATAGTTAAACTTCACCGTACATAATAAAAACACACAATGCATAACTTAAAAAAAAATAAACATAACTACTCTTCATCGTCATCATCTTTGATTGACAGTTTTCCTAACCCACGGCAAGCGTAATCGTCGAGCCACCACTTGTCGTGTTGCGGGCATTTGACTTCATCCGTAGTTTTGTCTTCTCCGCAATTGTCGTGGTACGATTATGCCCAAGTGCATTGGTCACCCAACGTGTGACCGGCCTTAAAAACATTATCTACCATCTTCTTTACCGTCTTGATCTCATCCTGCAGAAACAAAGAATATGTCTCTTTGTGCTTCGAGACCTTGCGGCCTGGTGCTTGAATTGCCTCAACCTCTTGCTCGCATCGTCGTCTTTTCTCCCGTAGGTAACCCATTACCCCAGAGAGTTCACTTTGATGGAGGGTGTCCTCTTTGATATCAGCCATGATTCGTGTTTTCATCTCATCTTCGGTCAGACGAGGTCGGTGAACATTCTTTTTTGATGATGAGGACGCCATTTGGTTAAAACGAGTGAGTGAGTTTGTAGAAGAATGAATTTTGGAATGGTGATGAATCTGAATTGAGCTCTAGGTTGGTATTTATAGAGTGACAATCCAGGCAGCCGTTCAGGGACTTTAAGTGTAAATGTTTTTTAATTTTTGGCCGTTTGAGGGACTTTACCTGTATAAATAATGGCTTCTTAACAACCATTTCTGATCAAATCACAAAATTTTATACATCTTAAATGGCTTCTTCATCAAATGTTTCATACCTAAAACCACCAATGACTGTCGATCAAGTGCAACGGAGTATCATGGCTGATATCCTCGACCACCAAAGGTTCAAAGAGGAACTTGTTGTAGTTGGTCAAAAACTTAAGGTGAAGAAGCAATGGTGTCGAGAACTGATCGATTATATACAAAATGGGTATTGTACTGATCTTGAGTGTCAATACTTTACTTATTTGCAGGGTAAGATCGACAAGATTGAAATTGCTATGGAACAACTTGCTTGTGCGGTCATCACCTTGAACCATTTGATCATAACTGCCGAAGCAGTTTATGAGATGAAGAAATAAGTGTTTAATATGTTGTAATGTTTCTAAATTATGTTCTAATGTTTTTAAATTAAGTTGTAATGTTTCTAAATTATGTTCTAATGTTTTTAAATTAAGTTGTAATGTTAAGTACTTTTAATTAGTTTATGATAGTTTAAGTAGTTTTAATTATGTTGTAATGTACTTTTTTAACAAATAAAATGGCATTTTAGGAATTAATATGTTGTTTTAGTTGTGTTTTTGGAAGTTTAAATGGGTATATATATATAAGAAAATTTAAAAAAAAAACTTTCACCACATTAAAAAAAAGAAAATTAATATGTTTTTGGAAGTTTAAATGACAAATTTGTTCATCATCATGCAGTTCTAATTATAAAACGTTTTAACTAAAACGTGGTATGCTAACGACTAATTTTTCATTCATATATGAAAATGACTTTAACTTATGGTAACATCTACAGTTGGAGTCTCATGCGTATTCTAGCGTAGGTGTCGTTTTACATAAATTTATGAAAAACTATGCATTTTACACCATCAAACTATACCCACCAAACACAGTTGCTATCTCTTTGATTGACTAATAGTGGGAAAAAAAGAAAGTATTTAATCTTTTAGCCCCACGTATTCAGACATAACAAAGAGATTTTCCACGTAGCCATTTGACCCGACACGTATGCATCAAGTGAGATGGCTGTCGTATTGTTGATGTTGAGTCACGCCATCCGAATGCATGATTATTTGTTGAATGATTTTACAAAGCACAGAGCGTGTGGGGGATACGCAAATATGATGTAGTAAAGCCATATTCTGGTGGCACAACTAATGGGAATGGAAAGTTCATAAACTCTATCCATGTATTTATAGCACTATAAGGGCCATTTATTCCTGCGTTTTATCCAATACGTGGCATTTATAAAGGTAATATCGTCTTAATAATTGGTTTTAAATTAAGATAATTCTTTACATATCTAAGGAAAAATCTAGTGTACATATTGAAAGAAGAGTAAATTAAATTACTAACGAAAACCATCTTCAGCTAGCAATTGCCAATATTGCGCATAGTCGATTTTTTTGTCAATCAACTTTAGCAATTTATCAAGTTCAAAAGTTATTTCATCGATGGTTGGTAATGTAAACCAAAGATATTCAACATGCATTTCTTCACCCGGGATGATTTTCATACCTCTTTTGTTAATTTGTTTGATTTTTTTGTCGTACACAAGCTTCTTTTGTTCAAGCATAACTTTACAATCACTGACTTTGTGATAAAGTTCATACCCGTCTTCCATGTCTTCTTTACATTATGCTTTCAATGCATGAAATGTTATCATAGGTGGTGATGAAGGGCCAGAGGAGGATGAGTCAGACATACTGTGTGTTTTATTAAAATTAGGGATACCGGGTTTGTTTGTTGCAAAAAAAATATGTAGGGGTCAAAGGGTTACTCTAGTAAAAAAGTGGGTGGCAATTATTATAGCCCCAATGTGGTATGCGTTTTAGGTAAAACGGATAAAGTATAATAAAAATTTAAAACAATGATCGAAGTGTGAATAAAACACATGGTACATTTTATAACGTTTTCTATCCATCGGACACTTTTCCGTTTAACGTTTCGACTTAGACGCACCGTTTTGTACTCCTGCCATTAAAGTAGCTGAAATGTGACAGTCTACAGTGACTGCCTCAGGCTACAGTACGGGTCAATGGCTTAACTTAGTCTAAAAGTGGTTGGCTCACATGTAAGCATCCGTTTTAGTTAAAACGGAGAGTGTATAACAAAAATATATAAAAAGATACAACTTTATTTAACAAAGACAGGGTACATTTTATAACGTTTTCTATCCATCGGACACTTTTACGTTTAACGTTTTGTCTTAGACGCACCGTTTTGTTCGCCTGCCATTAAAGTAGGTGAAATGTGACAGGCTACAGTGAAAGTCACAGATCCACAGTAAACGTCCCATGCCTGTTTGGGGGTACAATACTCTCCGTTTAACGTAAAACGGAAACTTTTTTTTTAAATATAAATACCCACTGTATTCTTCTTTTGAACAATGACACCATACCATACTTTCAGACGCTATGATAGTCAATGTATTCCCTCAAACTGATGTTGTGTCATGCTATCTGAATACGTGGGGGTTCGAGTCTCTTGGTACCCTAACAGTGTTCAGATATCGTGACACACATCACTTTGAAGGCTTGTACAGTTTAATCGTAATCGAAACAAACATAAAAATATATTCATATAGCGTGACTCAACATCATTACGTTTTTTAGTTCAATTCATAGTTGCGGACGTTAATGTCACAAAAGTGTGCGTGGAAGAAGTATTGTGGCGAAGAATTTGAACTTCACCTATTATTATTTTTATTTTTATTACTTTTATTGTATTCATTCAACTTGATGTTTGTACACCAAAGGTGGGTAGTTTTAAATAGCTAAATATAAAGTTTTTGTATCTACGATTCGTGAAGTGGTATAAGTCATAATGTTATAACAAATGTGCATTTACAGAAGGAACTTATACACATGGCGTCAATGAATCGAGTCCACAATCCAGTGGGACTGACAGAATCTATGTCTCAATCATTGAATAAAACCCAAAACGCTAAGTCTTATATAAAACGTGATTTAGTATACCAAGTGTACATATATATCTGATGACCAGGTAGTCTGATAGGGTCATGCCCTTCCAAAGACACTCCAAAATGTTTCTTTCTATAGGTTGGTACACCAATTAAAAAAACATAATTTCTTACACTTCACCATATACATGTCGTGGTTGTACGACCATTTATTTGGAGAGGAGGACCCATGGCCGCCTAATATTAACCAGGCAAGTTACTTTGTATGTATTTCTAGATATTCATATATATCTTAGAAGAAAGTAATGTTGGCCACGTATTACATAAAACGCGGCGTATTAATCTTTACAGATTTGTCCACAATATTGGCAAAAAATATTAACGTAACTGTAAATGCAGAAACCAAAAAGTTTATATCAGGGAGTTGTACATAATAACATACATTCGATAGTTATACTAATTAGCTACGAACATGTTACGTTTTAAGTATAACGGTGCGTTTTACACAGGGACCTATTGTCGACCGCAACATACACCATGTGAGTCCCTGAAATACGATGGTTAACCTAGAAAGTGTAAAATACAACAAGTCTAATAATCACTAGAAATGGACTAGTATTACTTAAATATAAATGCAAGTATATAAATAAAGTAATACAAGACTTAAAGCAATAAACAAGTAAAGTGGAACATAATGTATTTTTCAATGGTGTATTTTATTTATGATGTTAAATAAAATACAAGGTTGTGCGGAATCAAGATAATACAAATAAGTATGTATCCTAACAACCCATGAATTACAAATGATCTATATTTGTCAAATAACTCTTTTGGATCGAGATACTTAAAGTTGTGAAGTATCCCAGTTTAAGATCGAGAGTATTTAGACAAATTCACTCTAATGCAAAATGTATGCTTAAAAGTATTTTTCTCAAGGAAATGACTTTGTATTTATAGGCAACAAAATTCACCAGTGAATTTTGTGCCGTACAAATATGGTTGCATGCATTTAATGATCTGACAAGAACATTAAATGCATTGGATAAGGAATAAGGATAAAGTCACATCAAATGACTTTGTATCCTTTTATCCAACCACCTTTACGCACGTATACTTTGGTAAAGAACAAGTGGAATGTTCTTTGGAAAGTGTGTAAAGGCAAAAGTCAATTACTCGATATCAGTGTTCAGATTTGTAAGGTCTAGAACACTGACAATCCTCCAGTGTACAGATCTGGTAAGACTTCCAGTGGACTCCGCCATTTGTCAGTCTTCTTTATTCTGACTTCAGTCTTTGACTTCAGTGAGAACGTCTTCAGTAGAGTAGATCTGGACTGGGGTGAAGTCCAGTGAGCTAATCTGGAGAATACTCCAGATTTCCTATACAAGTATTTGCTCACTGGTCTTCCATTATTTCTGGACAAATCTTCAGAGGACTCCAGATTCCAAGTCTGGAGTAGGTCAGTAGAACACGTTTCTGGACAGATCTTCAGTAAGGCTCCAGTAGTCGAGTCTGGAGCGAGTCCAGTAAATCTGGACCTAACAAATTCCCCCTATTTGTTTAGAAATAATGCAAGTGTTTTCAAGCTTAAATCTATACAATTTTGTATGCTTGAAAAACACAAGTTTTGATTTGTCTAAAAAATCTAAGTTATTGGAAAACACTTTATAGATCATGAGTGTTTTCAGTTTCATCTTTTAAGTTCTAACTTAGACTAAATCTGATCATTTACTTATATGAATCAAAAATTGCAACTATTATTACACACATCAACTGATAAATAGTTTACAATTTTCATAAAACAATAAATTTACAACAAGTAAATGATAAGAGTCAGGCCCTTCTTTTTGATGTCTGGCCTGGAGCATCTTCAGTAGCCTTTCTCTTTGGTGATGGAGAAGATGGTATTGATTCTGGCGATTTCATGCCCATAGCAACTTCCATCTGATGCTTTCTTCTCCATACCTTTTCAACTCTTTTCAGAAATGCTTTAACATCAGTCGACACATTTGTCTTCCCCCTGAAAGTTAAAGCAATTTCCTTCAGTTCACTCCATCCAAATGCTTGGACTGAAGTACTTTTCCTTTCATCAGTAAAGTTACCCTCCCTGGTCAACTTTACTTCAAACCTTGACATGCCTTCATGATCTTCAGCCAATTTGATTTCAGCACCAGTGATCCTTCTAGCATCAGCCCTGAAGTTTAACATCTCATTGTACTTGTCTTTCACTTTGGCTGCCTGGATCAATGCTTCAGTTTCCTTGGACATTCTCTTTTTCTCTACAGCAGATTGGAGTTGTTGACGATTTATTTTTCGAGAAGTGTCCAGGGGAATGAATTTGCTTACATCAGCATCTTTGAGCGCTTTGATTTGCTTGGCAGTCAGTTTTGGTAAGCCAGTAAGTTTCTTCCTGTACTCTATCTCCAGAGCACCAGCGTTTTTTTCTGGAGGCTTACCAGTTCATCCTTCCTTTGTCTGATGAGTTCTGGTACACTCACGCCATAAATTATAGAATCATAGACTTGTTCTTCTTCGGCGTAAAATGAGCGTACATGAACATCATCTAATGCATTTAGACATTGATGAACTCTGGGGTCATCCTTCATCTTTTTATATACATCAACATTTATGCCTAACCTTCCAGCATTGTAAGAGTCCAGAGTCCCCATTGATGCCATCTCCCTTTGATGGGCCAGCAGTTCATCTTTTTGATTTCTTTTGAAAATTTCAATCATAATGCATTCTTGTTCAAGCTTTTTGGAAGTTTCATCATCAGCATCTTCAGCAGTTTGCTCTTCTTCACCAGATACCATTTGTTGTTTTCCCTTAACTGACTTCAGAGATGTTGGTATATCTGGGAAGGACTCAAACTGGGGCTCACTGGCTTCAGTACCAGTAGCTTCTTCAGTTAGCCCGACTTCAGTGCCATATGCTCTTTGGTCACCAGACGACTTTTCCCCCTTGGAATGATCACCAGTTCTTGACTTGAGATCATTCCATAATTGTTCCAGCATATGTCTGTCCAGTGCACCAAATGTTATTCCTGTCACTGGAGTTGTATTCAGTCACAACTTTCTTAAGTGCCTGCACTTCCTTTTGAACATTTGCAACAGCTTTAGGCAAGTGCTTTGGCAACTTTTCTTCCAGTAACTTCTCCACCTGGGGTAACACCCCATCTTGAATGGTACGAAAAACAGTTTCAGAAATCTCTTCAGATAATTCTTTCAGCATACTGATTCTGAACTTCTTTGTACATTCATCACTTATTGTACTGACAACCGCATCCTGGTCAAGTGTGGATCTAGTCTCCAGAGAGCTTACCCTGGAAACCAACTTTTGAACTTCTTCTTTCAGATCTGCCAGTGGTTGAACAAATTCACCAGTCACTGCAGTCTGAACAGAACTAACCAGCCTAGTCTCTAATCCCTGGACTGCCACTTTGATCTTTTTAGTATTGTTGTTTGTGGCCAGTACCAGTTCATCAAGCTTCTCATAAACCAGCTTCTCATTCCCAGCAAAGACATTCATCTCAGATGCAAGGTTATTTGATAATAAAGATTTGAAGTCTGAAATAACCTGCGATGAAGTTTGGAGTGATCTCTCCAGGTCCGCCACCTTACTTAAAAGGCCTTGGACCTCGGCAGAAGATGAAGTGGAGAGACCACTGGGAGGTTCAAGATTTGAAGGCAATCTGGTCATAAGAGGTACTTGTGCCCAGTCCTCTTCAGTTGCAGCTTCAGATGTTGCAACTGGTGACTCCGGCGCACGAGGTGGAGGTTGAGATTGGGAAGTTTGAATGGTTGCAGGAGTGAAGTATTGAGTGTTTTCTGGAATTGAGGTGG
>CM067175.1:11118585-11149120 GCA_034093135.1 Erigeron breviscapus
CAAACAAGCAAGTCAAAAGCCAACCATTACCAATTAAGAGGAGGGGACCAAGCCAAAAAATATTATCCAAGAAGCTGGGAAAGCATATTGATGGTCCTGGAAGCATTTATGACTCTGCAGTCTCCATTGAGTGATCAAAGTTGCTCTGCTTATCACATGTCCATGTTTTTTTGATGTCACTTTATGTTGTGTCATGTATGAACACTTTCAGGAAACTTTAACTTATGTACCACTGGAATGTATGATGCTATGTATAACACTAGTAACTAGGTTCTAGGAATGGTATAAAACTTTGGTGAAACAATCAGTTGAGGCTAAATGCCAAACTGAGCCAATTGGATCAGGCTGACTGCCTAGTTTTTGTAATGTATGATCATAACATATCATCCTTTGACCTTAATTTGTCTTCCTTAATATTTGGTTTTCTTTATTTGTCTGTACATTTTGCATAGTTTTCCATATACATCTCAAATTTCTGGGCAACATAGCCACATGAGGTTTTCTTTATTTGGTACTTCCTTAAAATTTGGCAATGTGCAAGTTTATAAACCATGTAACACAAAAGCATTTCCATTAACTTCAGATTTTTTTTACAAAACATATACACCAAAACAAACACATAGAAACATAATTACAAGTAGCAAAACAAACAACAATTTCTCATATATTTTCATGTTTGAGTTTTTCAGCTTCAATTCTTCCCTAAGCTTCAAGACCTCCAAAGTTGGTTCTCCATCTTCGTCACTCCTTGTAGAACCTCCAGTGACTGGTTTTCTCCCCATGTTTTGATGCAACTGGAATATCAAGTCTTTGTAGTAATCACTTGGAAGTTCATGATCCAAGAACCTATATACCCCACACTTATTTCTTGAATCCTTTTTTGGACAAGAGATGAACCTGCCTGGGTTCTTAGCTGTCCACGATGTACGAGGGGTTAATTTGAACCCACAGTCGCAATAGCCATAGCAGAAATTCTCTTTTGACCCGATAGAAGAAGATGAAGACACGACAGAGTTTAACTTTTTTGGGATTTACTCTTCGATCGTAAATTACGATTTGGGATTTAAGGGTTCTATTTGGGAATTAGGGTTGGGGTATATAAAGAGGATAAAAAGCCACGGTGGATTTTATATAATTAAATTAATGAAAAACCCACTATTATTACAAATACCACTACCCGGTTTTGACATATGCTAACATAGACGGTGTTTTACAAAACATAACCCACGATATACGAAATTAAAGATTGGTACCTCCTAAAGTAAAAAATGAACAAGTTCGATACCTTTAGAAATGAAAGCCCTAAAAGATATCCAGAGTCAATAAGTTAAGGACAATATAAAATAATTATACTTTTTGTTGATGTACATAATTAAGCCACGTTGAATAAAGGGTTAAATCCATAAAAAAGTAATATTTTTATCCAAAATTTCTAATAAAGAGAATCTATTTTGTTTTCATATATTTAAAGGAACGCATTATCAAAAACCAATCAATAAAGGAAATATTGTTAAGTGTTCTATTAGTCTTCCGTTAAATGTTCACGTGGCATTGCCATGTCATAAAAAAGTCCATATGAACTACCGACTGGTTGCCATGTCATAAAAATCCAACTTCATTTAATTATGGCTGCACTATTCAAGAACCGAAGAACATAAATTGTTAAAACCAATCAATCAATTAACTATTAAAACATTTGTATCCCAAAACAAAACATAACAAAAACTTCAAAACCCTCGCTTTGGATACCAGATCTGTTATAGCTTCAAAGTTCAAACCTCTTCCTTTCTCTTAAACAATCATATATATGTAACCCATTACCAGAGTTGACCGAAGCTACAAGAATCTTTTCACCGTCCACCGTAGATCTTTAGTTGTTATCTCCCTCAAGCTAATCCCCTTTTGTGTGGCCGTGAATAAGCAATTCCCGTCAGCCTCGACATCTCTTCTGTGGCTCAGCCTGAACACCACCGCCGATGGTGACGGTGGTGTTTAGGGTTAAATCGATGGCGGCGACGGTGGTTGGGTCTTTCCATGGTATTACCGCAACGTCGTTGGATCACAAATTAGCTTTCTTATTTCTCTTTTATTTTTTTTGAAAATTTTTGGATGGATTACAAGAATCTTGATGCTGATGATAATGATAATAGATAGCGTTGTTAAACTCTTACGAGTTACGAGTCGGCTCTTACGAGTCGAGTCGATTTACACCATAAACGGGTCGACTCGTTAGGTGACTCGTTTTTGTCCAGACTCTTATGAGTCACTGTATGAAAATTAGACCGAGTCACGAGTCGCAAACTTAAAATTATTGTAGTTTGATACTATGGTTATTTAATATATATTATACTTAATTTGCTACATTATTTTGTGTATTAACTATGTAGTTTTGATCATTTTATTGCGAATTTGGAGATAAATTATAAGTTTATGTCTCAAAACTATTGAATATGTAATGTTTTAGTAAATTTATTAAGATAACGAACTTATATTTTGCTTCTAAAGACGTCACATATATATAACTATACTATGTTATGTAGTACTTAAAAATGTCCCGACTCTTACGAGTCGAGTCACGTTCTGAGTCACGAGTCAAAAAATCATGTTTTCAAGTCAAGTCAAAAGTTACGAGCCGGCAATTATGATAAATAGATACAAACACAAACAATATATTGTATGTGTATTATATTATAGAAAGATAAATAAACAGATGTACTCTGATAGATGTCACGTGGATATTGATGTGGCATGTGATGTTGGAACTTAATGGAAACTAACGATATTCCTTTGTTGAATAATTTTTGAAAATGAAATCCTTTTAATAATCAAAACCTAAATAGATTCTTTTTATTAGGAATTTTGGATAAATATGTTACCATTTTATGGATTTAATTAGGTGGTCAGAAATCACAAATTGTAAATAAGTATGTGGAGGGACGTGATTTATGAAGGGTATTGATGTAAACTAATAAGCAGGAGAACAATATATTTTATCAGCATTTTCTTGCCGTAAGACGTTACATGCTTTTGGATTATCACGTTTGTAAAGGTCTAAAACGTTAAAAATCAATTTTTAAATTTTTTTTTACCAAACACCAAAAATAGATTTTTATTTCAAAACACAATAATCTAAAAATCATGTTTAAAAAGCAATCCCAAACACCTCCTAACATCTCTCAACACAAGTCATTTTAATAAAAATTTACAATTACTACAATCTTTTAACAGCAATATGGAATATAACTTACAACTACTACTGTTAAAAAAAATATACAACAATAATTTTATTTTATTTTATTTTTTGATTTTGACAATAAAGTATTTATTGTACATTCTAAGCACATGTATTACATAATAATTGAACAAAATATTATACTTATATCTTAATTATATACTATAAGACAGTTGAACTAATGACTTATTAACCAATTAAATCGTTCAATTTCATCAAATTGACTTTCGCTTATGTCATCATTTAGATTAACTATAAATTAAAAATCCTAATAATCATTATCTAAATATATTATTATATTAGTATTTATATTAATTTGTAGAAAAAGTCTCATTAATTTACACTTTTTTTGTTTTTCATCAATAATTTACACTTTTTAGCCCTGAATACTTAATTTATATTTATTTTTAGCCATCAACTTGAGAGAATTTTTTAAAATTTACATTAAAACAATTTCAACATATGAAATATTGTCTACAAAAAACTATTTCAAAACCTAATGACTTATTAAGCAAGCAAATCGCTCAATTTCATCAAATTAACTACCGCTTATGTATTGTTTTTCATCAATAATTTACACTTTTTAGCCCTGAATACTTAATTTATATTTATTTTTAGCCATCAATAATTATCATAGGATAGGTGATTGAGAATAAACCTATTCGTGTTAAGGCCCGCATCATGATCAAATACGTATATTTAAATGTCAAGTACAAGATCACAAGTATGTTTATATTTTAATTCTTAATTATTTTCCATAATAATATCACATTATGAATACAACTGGTTTCCAAAAATTCTATAATAGAGAAATTATTATAGCATGTGCCTTATGGAATGACTACGACAAACAATTCCATCAATATGTCTCAGCTAATAATGACAGTGACGAACCTGTGATTATTGTACTACAACTTGCAAAGTATAACACTTGGAACCATATATATTTCAATTATAAGACTTTATGACTTAAATGTATGAAGATCGATCTAATATTGATAATATGGACACGAGTCTAAAATCTAGTTATGTACTATACTAGTTAATTAACCCGGGTTCAACCCGGGCATATTAAAGACTTTATAAAAACGTATATTCGCCATTAAAATTGCGACAGTTCAATGGTACTCAAAACCTCGGAATAGTATACCTAATAATTAGCTTATTAACGCGCATAATATGCAGATAATTTAAAAATCTGTTATGACAAAATTATCTAGATGATAGAACTTTAAAGACCATGTAAAAATTATTAGAGTTTTTTTAAAGAAAATAAAAACATTTTAAAAAATAACATCATAAAATAATAAAAACAAAAGTGCAATAAATTTTAAGAAGGAAAGTGTATATGATATCATAAATGAATTAATAAAAAAAGAATTAAACTTTAAGAAAGAATTTAAAGATGACAAATAAGTAATTTTTATAAAATGATGATGTCATTACAATGCTCTTTTATTTAATATAAAGATATTAAAAAACACATCGATAAGAATATCAACATATTTATTTTAGATCGATTAAAATGACATTAACAATACATAAATTTTCAATAAAAATTGGTTTATATATGTTAATGACAACGAAATATGCAGATTGATTGATTGAATATTATAATCAATAAATGAAAAGATTAAATTAAAATAAGTAAATGGAAGCTAGAGTTGCAGATACTCACCATGAATAATTAAAAAAGAAAATAACACGTTGTGAGCTTTCCAATAGATTTAGGCATTTAGCTATCATTAAATACAGTAATGGGCAATGTTTTCATAACCGGACCGGACAGCCAACCGGTCAACTTACTTACTGGTTATTGGTCGGATCGGTTGGACCGGATTAATAACCGGATAACATTAAATATGATATATATAAAATAAATAAGTAAATATTTTTTAGAACACTACATTTATCCTATTTTTGTAGCCTGAATAAATGTATAGCTTCACCAATTATTTCATTACTTAAATATAACTAATAAATTAAAAATAATAATAAACTTGAAATACTATTGAAGAGTTGCGTGTAGTGACCACAAGTTCAGAGCATTCCATTTCCCAATATATTTGATATTTCCTTTGTCTAATAATAAATTAAAAGTAAGGACCATACGTGACACGTCCACAACACAACCACCACTTTAACTTTTTTAATTTTTATCCTATGATATTCCAAAAGAGAAACCTTTTTATCCTACCGCAGTTTCTTTCCATGTTCCCAATCAACGCCGTCTGTGACACCGGCCTCCTTAGCACCGACGATCTCATTGTCAGCAGCAGTGGCGCCATCTCTAAAAGGTGCCCTGACGATGGAGACATCTGAAGTCTGAACGAACCTCTTGAGGTAGCCATGACAGTCGTCGGTGTTGGCGGAGGTGTACCAAAGATCTCCTCCTTCAAGATCCGGTGTCACCATCTTAGCCCAGTTCAAAGAAAGTCAAAATCGGAACCGCCGGTTTCCGTTAAATCACCGGTTCTCGGCTCAACCGGCCGGTCTGATGCACGCCCGTTTCTACACAGGTAACCGGACCGTTATTGCCTCCGGGTCCGGTCGTGAAAACATTGGTAATGGGTGACATAATTAAAGAAAGTGAGGATATGATATGCTGCTATATTTTGGGAAGATAGGAACAAGAGGATTTTTAAAAATAATTGATTTACAGAGAAGGGGATGAAGTTTTATTGGAACTAGAGAGAAAATTGGGTTAAAGTTTGTATGGAATTTGATTTGCACGTGAGATTTGTTTCTATAGTCATTTATTTAAGCCAAAATCTAATTTCTTCGTATAAAGAGGGGGAGAAATTTTTGTGAAGAAAACACATTTCTCTTTAATTTGGATGGAAATGAAATTGCAAAGAGTGGATTTCTCGAGATTTGTATTTCTCCGTGTCATGTAATTCTCCAGGCTACCAAACACGGGAAATTAACTCATTTCCATTTCCGACCTTTGAATTCTCTTTACCAAACATGCCCAAATGTTTATTGATATTTATTCTTTTTATTTTTTTTAGAACAGCCAGAAAATGTTTATTGATATTGTTTTAGTAATATCCTTCAGGTTTTTTTATGTATGTTTGACTAACATGTGCTTTTGTATGTAATTGAGTGGTTCACGTTATGAGTGTACTCCCCATATATTCTATTTGATTCCAATGTCATAAGATTATCCGTAAGTAGAGGATTCTTTATTTTTATCATATTTTTCTTGATGCCTTATGATGCTTACGTTGAACAGTCATTTTTCTAAGGTCTCAGAGGGCTTTATGCTGGCCTTAATCCTGTATTTTAGGCTCAACTATCTCGTGGTATCTATAACTATACTCGTAAGTCGTTGGACCGTTGGAGACCCATTTTATGATTTTTATTCATTAAACTTTCTATGTATGTTTCACGCATATTCGACTTCTTGACATACGTTTTGCATTTACAGTCATGCTAAACAGGGGTTTGAATCAGATTTAGAGAAAATTACATTTTTGGTCCCTCAATTTAGCAAGATTTTCAGTTATTGCCCTTAAGTGAATTAATTACGGAAAAAACCCTGAAGTTGGTCAATTTTTTCACTCCGTGACTAACAACCGTCTATTAGGTCCGTTAAGTGAGGGGCAAATTCATCATTTCACCATGATCCTTCTGCTTCTTCTTCCAAACTCAAACACAAACCCAGATTTTGAAAATCACGGCGACCGGAAAACGAAATGTCAACTGAAAAACACACACCGAGCACACACACACACACACACACTCGAAACACACACATCTGAGATCGGAAACAAGGGTTTTTGGATTCGGAATTGCTTGGATCGGGATCGGTTTTGGCTAGATTTGGTTGGATTCGAAGTGCAATTGCTTTGTTTGTCTTTCTTTTTGATACAAACAAGTTTTTTCGGCGAGTCAAGTTTTTCCGGCGAAGTCTAGATCGGATGTATTTTGGCTAGGGTTCGTGCGCGATTGATTTCTGAGTCGATTGCAACATGTTTCGTGTTCTGATTCGAAGAACAAGAGATAAATCTATATTTTAATTTTTTCGTTGTGATTTTCAAATTTCCGGCCGCCGTGATTTAAGTTGACATTTCGTTTTCTGCAAAACCTGACGAATCTGGGTTTGTGTTTGAGTGTGGAAGAAGAAGAAGAAAGGATCATGGTGAAATGACGAATCTGCCCTCACTTAACGAACCTAATAGACGCTGTTAGTGACGAAGTGAAAAGTGAAAAATTTGACCAACTTCAGGGTTTTTTCCTGTAATTAATTCACTTAAGGGCAATAACTAAAAATCCTGCCAATTTGAGGGACCAAAAATGTAATTTTCTCTTAGTTGTATTTGCGGTTTAACTGCTTGCTTTTCCTATGTAATTTTTATGCTTTATCCCTATTCGTTACCTAATGTAGGTTAGGGTCAGATTTATTAATTGCCGTATATGAACTAATTTGGTATTACTTGTACTATAACATAGTGATGCTATATGAAGAGTTGTGAAGTTGAATCTAAACAAATGTATATGAAGAGTTGTGAAAAGACAGGTGCACATATTGTAACATCCCGAATTTTTAAGATCAATGAAAATTAACCTTTATTATAATTTTGACATTAAAATAGTTTCCTAGCATTTTATTTGTATATACGGGATTAAATTAGTTGGAACTTTAGTGACTAGCGGGTATAATACCCCTATATTTGAAATAAAACGTGGCCAAAGGATGAGCCATCTCCTGATGATTCACCATATTACTTTCCACCTAGTTTCTTCCTCCCCCTTTTTCTTCTCATTATCTATCAACACCTAATACAAGAATTCTAGTATTCTTATGATGATTAATCTCTCAAATTACAAGTAAATTTAATAACAATAATGCTAATAATATTCAAGGATTCTAGCTAGGAAGATTGGGATTTAGGTGGAGGTGTGGTGTATGTAATTCGATTTCAAGGAAGGAAGAAAAAGAGAAATTGTGAATTGAAACCCTAAATTATCTATTCCATTCTTTGAGGTATTGATTCTTTAACTTAATTTTAATTTTCTTTTTGTGAATTAGGGTTCTTGTAATGGTTAATTTGGGGATTTTAATGGGATGATTATATTTTGAATATATGATATAATTACCATGTAAAAATGTATTTATATCAATCTTGTGAGTTGTAAATCAATATGTTGAATGATAGAACAAAGGTTTGGTAATTGGTAGTAAGAGTAAATTTTTGACAGATTCTGCCTCTCATCTTGCAACGTGTAAAACACTGCTGTATCAGAATTTTCACTTGTTGATCACTATATTGTGTAAGATTTAAGTGGCCACTGGAATGGGATAAAAAGGTGGAGTAGAACTCTAGTTATGAATTTTTGAAGTCAGTGTGGTCATTCTGAATTTTCAGCAAAAATGATTCTGTGTCAGTTTTTAAAACGAGTGTAACACACTTATACGGGTCAAATCTTGTGTTGGTCACTGAAGATAAAATGTACCTAAATGTGTTAGCTCGGAGTGGCCACTGGAATGAGGTCAAAATATGGTGTAGAACTCAAGTTATGGTCATTTGAAGTCAGTAAGGTCAAAACTGTTTTGTTAATGACAACAGCAACAGTGTTGGTTTTTAAAACGACCAGAAGTCACCTTTGAAGGACAATTCACATATTGGTCACTAAAGATAAAATGTAGGTATATGTGTCATATAAATTTGGCCACTGGAATCAAGTAAAAAGAGTGAGTAGAACTTGAGTTATGCTCGTTTGAAGGCAGCCTAGTCAAATATAAAAATGGGGATTTTGTTATAAAAGTGAGTTTGGCATTATGATAATGATATAAGAGATACATGTTATGTGAACCAACCCAAGATTAATATAAGATTGTAAATGATGGGTTCGGTGTTGAAATGTTAGTGATTATGGCTAGCCGGCCTAGTATGTGATTGATGATCCTATATGCGTTTGTGATTTGTTGCTAGGTTGAAGCATACATATTTTGTGTTCTTGCGGTCATCTTGATTTATGATTTTGGTTGTCGCGGAGGAGGTGAGTATTCTTGCATACCTTTATATATGCGTCGGGTCGATTACCATATGATGATGGATTTCATGTATGGTACTCGATTTGGCGTTAGAGCCCAATTTGGGGCAGTGTGATTATGAGGCCTAAGAACCTCTTGAGATATGATGAATGAGGCCTAAGAACCTCTTGTGAATGGGGCCTAAGAATCCCGAGATTATTGATATTGATTGTGTTGTTTTGCTTATATGGATCCATGTAATGCGTTAAAGTACAAAGGTGAGTATGTAGATATGGTACGACGGTGCCATAGGCTACATGTAATATCCTTTGTGCGTTGCCCTCCTTCGTGTGTATAAACGTATGCAAGATTATTCACTAAGCTTTGCTTACTTTTTAGTTGTTTACCCTTTTTATAGGTTGTCCCGGAAGCGGAAGCAAAGTTAAGTAATATAAAGATTGAAGTTTGAAGTTGCTTTATGGATATTGATTGCTTTAGCTAAATGCGGAAAATGGTAACGTTGATAGGACCCGTAGAGACCCCTTTGAACTATTGGCTCATGATACATTGATTGTTTTGGTAAAATTTTGTTATGTCAAGTGTTAGACTCATGGAGTCTTGGTTATTTGTAATGAGTTATTGAAATAGTAGCATATTGGTTATGATTGAAATGTATTTTGGGAAAACTCATAATCCGTAACAGGTTTTGACGAAGATTTTACGAAAAGGTCATGCCGAAATTTCTAATTTTGTGTATGGTCTTTTATAACAAATTTTGATATATGTATTGGTTGAAGTTGTGAAAAGATTGTAAGTTGAGTCAAATGTCAAAAACGAATTTTTGGTCCTGTCAGGTGCTGAGATGCGGCGCACCTTCATGAGGTGCGGCGCACATATTGTGTTTTTAAACTTATACGTCGCATTCTGATTCGCATGGAAATTTTTTGACCTTTTTGGACTGCGTTTATGCGCCGCATATATGTGGCATGCGCCGCATATATGCGTAAAATTTACTACTTTTCGATTAAATTGGGTTGAGTCGTTTCAATATATTTGCTTTGGTTGCAAAAGCAGTAGGCTTGGTAAGTCTTTAGCGCATCTATTGCTATATGCCTATATGATGTTTCATCGATCACAAAATGTTTTTTTTTATAATAGTATTAATTTAGTCTTATTATTATAGCTAAGTTATTACTTATCAGGTATGTCTTTTTATCAATCCTACATGGGTGGTGAAAACAAGATTATGATGTTCTGAATCGAAGGAAAGAAAGAGATATTGTGAATTTAACTTTTCCAGCATATTGTTTAACTTTTCCGGCCGCCGTGTTGTCTTTAAAATTTCATTTACTGAACTCGAGTTCGGTAAATCACCAAATCCCATTTTTCTGAAGTGATTACTTAGAAAAATTTTCAAGCCAAAAAGTCAATTTACCGAAGTGATTACTTAGAAAATCTGGGTTTGTGTTTGAGTGTGGAAGAAGAAGAAGGAATCATGGTGAAATGACGAATCTGCCCCTCACTTAACGGACCTAATAGACGGCTGTTAGTCGTGGAGTGAAAAGTGAAAAAATTGATCAACTTCAGGGTTTTTTCTGTAATTTATTTACTTAAGGGCAATAACTGAAAATCCTACCAACTTGAGAGACCAAAAATGTAATTTTCTCTTTATTTTATTCTCTTACATATTTAAATGTAGATGTGTTTAACTTTTTTTAGATTTTTGCTATAAGTATAACTAAAACTAACAATGGGGAGTCTAATTCCCAAATGAAAGGCGCAGGTTCGAATTCCGGTTTGTTCCTAATAACCATGGGGAACCATTGCTAGGAGTTTAACCAGGTAGCAACCTCTTGCGGGGTGGGGAAGCTAGGTACCAATATTGTACCTGGGATCGGGGTGTTCCCACCAATCTACACCTTTTCCCATATTATATTGGAACTAAATAGAAATTATAAATCCTGAAACTGTGGATGTTGAAACATGGAATTCTACTTTTTTGATGCTTAAAAATGTCTTCAAATTTAGGAATACATTCTATAACTTCCTTTTAAGAGATCCTAATTGTGAGACGGAGCTGAGAAAGTATTTTGCATACCACTTCATATACACTTTTGTTTATATAAGTTTTATATTTTTCTTTCCATTGAGTAATAGGTTTGAAGAAGTTAACACTAGATAAACCTATCACTATTGATGAAACAATAGATGATGAAACTATTGTTTAGTAATTTTTAGTTAGGATAATGGCAACAATATAAACAACTATGCATCAATGATTATGTTTTGTAATAAATTATTCGAGTGTCCATTTTAGGTAATCAAATTTATATTCTTGAGTATTGGATTTTATTACACAACTAGCTAATTAACCCGGGTTCAACCCGGACTTATTAATAAAAGTTTTGTAATATTAAGTTACGTCGATGTCTAAGAACTATGAGATAGTTCAACCATACTCATAATCTCGAAATAGTATACCTTATATTTCAAATATATATATAATTACCTTATTAACCGCATACATAACCTCGGAATAGTATACCTTATTTTCGAATATATATAATTAGCTTATTAACCCGCATAATATGCGGATAATTTAAAAATCTATTATGATAAAACTATTTAGATGATGAAAATTTAAAAGACCATGTATAAAATATTAGAGTTTTCAAAAGAAAATAAAAACTTATTTTTTTATAAAAAAGGACATCATAAATAACAAAAATAAAAATGAAATAAACTTAAAGAAGGAAAGTGCTTATAATATCATAAGTAAATTAAACAAAAAAAAACTAAACTTTAAAAAGAACTTGGAGATGACAAGTAAGCTATTTTTATAAAATGATGATGTCATAACAATTGTCTTTTATTTAATATACTCTGGCTGATTGATAATATTAAGACGAAAAGAGATGGTGATACTATTTTTGAAAATTGACATATAATCGTTTGAAAAAAAAAATTAGATAATTACATTTTAATTTACATTGGACTTAGGCTTAAAAAGAAATAAATCATAAATCAATTAGAAAATGATTTAAACTTTAAATAGGATGATGTCATAAATCAAGAAAATAAAAAAGAAATAATTGATATAAATAAGTCTAATAATGACAAATAAGCTATTTTTATAAAATGATGATGTCATAACAATTGTCTTTTATTTAATATACTCAGACTGATTGATAATATTAAGACGAAAAGAGATGGTGATACTATTTTTGAAAATTGACATATAATCGTTAGAAAAAAAAATAATGAATGAATATATCTATGCAAAAAATCGATCAATATAGAACATTTTAAAATAATTGCTATGTGTAGTTGAATGGAATATCTTGTAACAAATAATTTCAAATAAGAGGTATGATATAATGAAATTTCTTATTGACCTTCTAGGCGTCTAAAATTCAGGTAACTTATCCCTATTGATAGCAACAATATATTAAATATTAAATTAAAACTAAACTACATTATTAACACGTACATATCTTTAAGCTAATTGGCCACCAAAACAAAAATTAACCATGAAATTACACATTGGATAAATGCTGATTTGGCAATTAAACATCATAGCCACATAAGCCTTGGGCAATCCTCTCTTAGTTATATAGAGAGGAGAAGAGAAGAGATAACCATGTTTTTCAATATAATTTCATATATGATGTACATATACTGTATGCTGTAGGGCACTACGTTTTTAATAGTGCAACATATAACAACTGAAATATAATAATTATTTATATAATCTTTTGAAATTAAAAACAAGACCAAATTTCATAACAACTACAGGAAAATATAACAGCTCATGAATATATTTATTATTTTATAAAAATATTAATATTTATAATTTATAAAAATCTAATCTAATATTGTATTGGGATACCAATGTATAATATTTATAGGTATTAGTTTATAATATATTTTTATAAGCTAATATAAATGATTAAAATCTTCTCAAGTTGATGGCTAAAAATAAATATAAATAAAGTATTCAGGGATAAAAAGTGTAAGTTATTGATGTAAAATAAATAAGTGTAAATTAATGAGACTTTTTGTACAATATTAATATAAATAGTAATATAATAATATATTTGGATAATAATTATTAGATTTTTAATTTATAATTAAATTAAATGATGACATAAGCGAGAGTCAATTTGATGAAAATTGAGCGATTTGATTGGTTAATAAGTCATTAGTTCAATTGTCTTATAGTTGTTATAAGACGTGTGTAGATACAAACCAACGGTCAATAAAGATTGGCCTTGACTTTTGTTAATTGTCATTGCGAAAGAAACGACCAACGGGAATTGTCTTCTATGAAACTTGAACGGGATTCTTTTATCTGACGGTATTAGCTTCATTCTCGGGATGTATTTTTGTATAATATCTAATATATTAAGATATGTTAGTCATTACAAAAAAAAGCATATACAAATTAAACAAAATTTATGTAGAAAAAAAATAATGAATGAATATATCTATGCAAAAAATCGATCAATATAGAACATTTTAAAATAATTGCTATGTGTAGTTGAATGGAATATCTTGTAACAAATAATTTCAAATAAGAGGTATGATATAATGAAATTTCTTATTGACCTTCTAGGCGTCTAAAATTCAGGTAACTTATCCCTATTGATAGCAACAATATATTAAATATTAAATTAAAACTAAACTACATTATTAACACGTACATATCTTTAAGCTAATTGGCCACCAAAACAAAAATTAACCATGAAATTACACATTGGATAAATGCTGATTTGGCAATTAAACATCATAGCCACATAAGCCTTGGGCAATCCTCTCTTAGTTATATAGAGAGGAGAAGAGAAGAGATAACCATGTTTTTCAATATAATTTCATATATGATGTACATATACTGTATGCTGTAGGGCACTACGTTTTTAATAGTGC
The DNA here is from genome assembly GCA_034093135.1 of Erigeron breviscapus. Taxonomy (NCBI): domain Eukaryota; kingdom Viridiplantae; phylum Streptophyta; class Magnoliopsida; order Asterales; family Asteraceae; genus Erigeron; species Erigeron breviscapus. The sequence goes on from CM067175.1 coordinate 11,132,724, forward strand.
AACATATAACAACTGAAATATAATAATTATTTATATAATCTTTTGAAATTAAAAACAAGACCAAATTTCATAACAACTACAGGAAAATATAACAGCTCATGAATATATTTATTATTTTATTTTACACCTTTGTAATGTAAAATTCAAGTAACAGAGAATGAGGCTTACATGAAAGTTTATATGATCTTTTGTATAAGAATGCCAGATGTAATATTTCGATTGAAAGGTTTAGAAAAGGAGATCATCATATGAATACACACAAGAGATTTTTTATATAGACGCAAGATACATATATATGTGATTGTCGATGTCATCATCAACTTTTGTTACCTCTGGGTTCGGTATAGACGCGCGAAGACTATCATTGATTGGGGCGAGTGGATCAAAAATCCAACCCTAGCCTTCTAATGTTTTTTCGTTTCACCGTGTTTGGGTTGTATGTTATGTCTGGTACTTTGTTGTTGCTCGTGTTAGTTGTTGTAATTCGACTTCTAATACCTTGCTAGTAACTTTTTTTTAATAATACTTCTGCCACTAAAAAAAAATACGTATATGATTACTTTGGAGTCCAAAATTAAAGATTAGGGGTATTATAGTAGTGACATAAAATAACTAATGGATTACAAAAAATATAAGCATAGGTGGCATTAGGTTAATATTTAGGTGTATTAATTAGGTCTCCTAATAAAATTTTTTTTTTTTAGAGTTATCGACATAAATCGTCTCTGTGGTTTACTCAAAAAATCACGTTTCATCCCTATGGTTTAATAACCTCATTGTCAGTCCTTTATAGGAGGATAAGGTTCGTATTTCGTCCTTTACGTTTACGGCCGTTATCTTCTCTCCGTCAAAATCCTCACGTGTCTCTCACGTGAGGGTATTATAGTACTTTTCAAAGTATAAAGGACCAAACTTGAGTCTTTTCAATAACACTTTCTATATCCATATCTCTGTTATATCTCTATGCATTATCCAATCCACATAAAAATCATTATCACTTCACTATCAACAAATACAATTTGTAAAAAGAAAAACCCACAACATCATCATCATCAATCAACCCTAATCGAAATTTAATATAAAAAAAATGTATAGTGCATTGATATGTATAGATCTATGTGTTTGAGTTGCGAAAAGTCACTTTCATATCACATACTATAACTTCACCACCAGACCACCAACAAGCCGTTGCTGGTTGTTATGCCATCACCAGACCACGACAGCTCAGCCACCACTCCCCACACGATCATCAAAATCCGATACATAGATATAGATGGGTATATTTGTATATTTAGATCTTGAAGATAAAAATATAGATGATATATAGATGGATTTCAATTGGTTTTGTTGTTGGGTATATGATTCGATCTGTTGTTTTCTTCCAACCACCACCACTTCCGGCCACCACCACTCTCGGCCACTTGCATCCATCTCCGTATACATAGATATAGATGGGTATATGTATAGATATAGATCTTGAAGGTATAAAAATAGAGATAGATATATAGAAGGATTTCAATTGGATTTATATTGGCTTCAATAACTGAGATCTGGTGTATTAACAAAAATGAAGTCAATTCAGCCATTGCATTTGGAAAGAAATTCTACATTCAGTGGTAAATCGAAATTCCATTTATTATGCCAGGAATGCCAAAATTGTTTCTTTTTTACTCTTGTGAAATGAATAGAAAATACTTGTTCTTTTCTGTTTGTTTGTGTCCATGAGTTTGTGAATTGAGACATTCTTACTGTATTATTTTTTTGTTCATTGAGTTGTATATATTTCATGTAAATACAGATTTATATATATTTCATGTAAATACAGATTGTATATATATTTCATGTAAATACAGATTTATATATATTTCATGTAAATACAGATTTATATATATTTCATGTAAATACAGATTTATATATATTTCATGTAAATACAGATTTATATATATTTCATGTAAATACAGATTTATATATATTTCATGTAAATACAGATTTATATATATTTCATGTAAATACAGATTTATATATATTTCATGTAAATACAGATTTATATATATTTCATGTAAATACAGATTTATATATATTTCATGTAAATACAGATTTATATATATTTCATGTAAATACAGATTTATATATATTTCATGTAAATACAGATTTATATATATTTCATGTAAATACAGATTTATATATATTTCATGTAAATACAGATTTATATATATTTCATGTAAATACAGATTTATATATATTTCATGTAAATACAGATTTATATATATTTCATGTAAATACAGATTTATATATATTTCATGTAAATACAGATTTATATATATTTCATGTAAATACAGATTTATATATATTTCATGTAAATACAGATTTATATATATTTCATGTAAATACAGTTTCAAATGCCATTCAAATTCAAAAAGTTACAAGTTCAAGTTGACGTTTAATAAACATTACATAACCAAATTCATTATCAAAAGATCAAATGTTCGCATTACTAGTCCAACATGCAACAATTAAACACATCATCCATGAGGCGGTCCAAATGCTAACTTACTGCCCTAGACCTGAAAAGCATGAAGAAAAAGTGTCAACTACGAGAGTTGAGTGAGTTCATAGGTTTATGCTAACAACACATATATATTTAATCCAATTCAAGAAATAATATGCCATAAAATTTCCAAGCATTCCATCGTACTGTCCATACCCAAACCGTATGTTCAATCAATAATAATAACCAACCATGAATAATATCAATACCTCTTGGTCAATGGTAAGACTACCATGACATAATTTGATGAGATTGTCTTGAGCCACTACTAAGACCGGTTATGTCCCAATAATCAATATATGTCCCAAATGATAAGATAATGATAAGCACATGCTGTCAATCACGTGCATAAAGATAACCAAGGGTCGTGCCATGGAGACGACCATAAATATATAGTAGTTAGAGCACCGCGAGGCCAGACTGGCAATGAAGGTGGCCACAAAGGCAGACCAAACATCCCACCGTTACCTATAATAGTGGATGAGGGGACAAATCCTAGTTGCGCAACCCTCTAACTACATGCCTCAAATGAGTTAATAGTAGTGTACAGGGGACCACCGTTTGACAGTACTCAAGCTCATCATATAACATATAACACGTTGAACATACAATATAATTCCCATATCATTTTCATTGTTTCAAAGAATCATTTCATAATAGAAAGTCATTTTAATTAATCATGCTTTTCACCCCGCAAGTAAAACATATTAAAGAGTTTGAAAGGGGGCTATGACTCACTTGATTTGAGAGTGTTAGGGGCTGATCAAATGCGAGATCTTCGTCTAGTCTTGTTGCTCCCCAAGCAAGCCTAAACCATGGTATATATTCACGACGTAAGTTCGCGTGACATGAACTAGTGAGCTAGATCATGAGATGTATACTAGTAGACTTGACCATCTTTGGTTGTTATTAGATTATGGAGTTTAAGTGCATTAAGATGCTCTCATTATTTGGTTATAAGAGATTTGGTGGTAGAAGTCGTTTTCTCATTATACGTTTTTGTCGTTTATTGGAATTTCGGTAGTTTGGCTTTGGATTTATATGATTTCCATTGTATACTTTATTTACTCATAATATTTGACATTAGTTACCTCATAATGTTGGTGTTTATGAATATTTTCTGATTTATAAGTTTTTATTTAATTTAATATTATTTAATTAATTATTTATTCATTTTATTGATTTAAACTAAATAATTCCTTAAAAACACTTTTAAGTGTCATAATTGTCTTTATAAATTATGAATAGTTTTATTTGAGTTATATTCTGATATATATGCTTCTTAATTTATAATTTCATGTTTTATACTTTTATTTGTGTATTTTCCATTAATTTAATAATAATATTTAATTAGTTATTTTTACTTAATTATTTATCTTTAAATTATGTAACACATGTCTCTTGACTTTTAACTATTTTTCTCCAGTAGGTTTTAGTTATTTTTATCAATGGTTATGATGATTTAACCTCATTCTTGATTTACATAATTTATTTATGGATTTTTATGTCTTTTAATTACCATTTAAATTCAATAATTCATGGAAATTCTTAGAAATCATCACTAAACATTTTGGTCAAAAATCCCAGGCCTTTTAGGCAACTTTTATCAATATAAATTCATATCAATTCAACTTCTCTTGTGTCTGGCTCATTTTGAGCATTTTATGATTAAAAATCGTTTACCGAAATAGTGATTTTAGCCTCATTTCTTAAGCAATTAAAGTGCTTCAAAATGGATTTTCATTCTTGTTTCATTATTTCCAGAAAGTTCATCATATTTTGGTGTCCAAAATCGTGATAGTGTGGTGGTGTGATATGTGCAATTTAGTGCTTTCGGTTAGTGATTATTTGACCCGAAAAGGTGATTTTTGAGCTTATTTGTGTCATGAACCAATAGATCTGAGTTTTATACTTTTATTTCAACTTATTTCCAGTAGGTTTATCATATTTCCTTGGTCATAAGATTATGGTGCATGTGTGTGCTCAAAATGCATTTTTACGTGTTTTCGGTTTATGATTTCTAGCTTATTTTAACATGTTTTGGTCCAAGCTTTGTCTCTTTGTTATTTCATTAATTTTTCCAGAATATTAACATTAATATTAACATATTTTTCACTTATAACAAGTCCATTTCCATCTCATAATCCAACAAAGATCCAACTTTCTTAAATCTAGCATACATGCATTCAAATCAATTTTTTAATATCAACTTTTATAGATCTAACATTCAACAACATAAAAACATCTTTTTAATGAAAAATCTCAGAATATATTCTTCAAAAATATACAAAAACATATAGATCTATCAAAAGGAAAGTCACTTTAAAAGCTACTAATCTATAACAACACTTTTGGGTCTTAAACTTGTTGAATCCTTGGATTTTCTTCTTAGATTCGACATGCATGAGCATGGAAAGAAAGATCCTATCAACTTGCCCTCATTAAGTGTATATTACAAAGAAAACAAGAAGAAAGTATGAGTTTTTGATAAAACCTTTGAATATAAACAAAAACAAGATTAGATCTAGTAAAAAGGATGAAGATTATACCTCTTGAACTTGGTTTTTGATGATGAAAATTGGGCAGATTTTCGTGTCCTCCAAACCCCTATAATACCTTTAATCTAAGCTTGGAACAACCCTTAAATATGCCTTGGATTAACCCTTAACAATCTAGCCTAAACCCTTATTATTAATGTGTGTTTATTTTGATTTACCTTGTTCTTGCTTTTTCTTGGCCGAAAATGAGAGGGAGAAAAGGAAGAGATGGAGTGTTTTTCTTTTCTTTTTGTTGAGAGAAAAGATGTGAGAGTGTGTTGGAAGAATAAGTGTTTTGAGTGTTAAGTGTATGGGGAGTATAAGGAAGGATGTATTTTGGTTGGAGGAAGTGTATGGGGGAGTGGGGAGGTGTAACACCCGTTTCGTAAAAAATATGGATTTCCAAAAATTTCGCCTAACGGCGTTAAATCATGCGGAAACGATTTAGGAAAATACTCAACTAAGGAAAACAGTTGAGAAAACATCGGTGGTGTTACTAATAGCATCAAATCTGTAATAAAAGAAATCCATAAGATTGCCCAACATAAAGCAATCATAACATAGTCATTACATAAGTTCCATAAAGGAAATCAATAACAGAAGGTCTATGCGAAGCTATTGGGTAACTAAAGCCAGCTTGATCATCTACCCATCTCTCGCCAAAGCTTCACACGTCATCTCACTGCCTAACCTGAGGGGTGTTAACACATTAAAAGAAACAAGTGTTAGCTATAAAGCTAAGTAAGATAACACCAGGTTTAAGCAAAACATTTCATCCATTTAAATCGTCACTTTAAAAGCATTACGTCATTTTAATTAGGCATTCATACCACCGTATAAACATATCCACATCACATATAAGCATAGAGTTCATGACCCTAAGTGTGCCTAATCAATTTCGTCATTTCATCTCATTAAGTTGTGACGAGGTCACCGTTAAGTTGTAACCGAAGTTACCATTAAGGAAAGACAATGTCGATCCATGAGTAGCACGTTATGTTCATGACATTAGGTGGGTCATCAGGCCACCCGAAACTACTCGCCACATATGACTTGTTGCAAGGAACCACCCGAGCAACATTTTAACATACCTATAACCACCGTCAGGCATGACGTACCTATTACCACCGTCAGGCACCATCTATACGTACCTATTACCACCGTCAGGCACCATCTATACGTACCTATTACCACCGTAAGGCACATCTATACTTACCTATTAGTAGTATGTGCGCGCAAACAGAGAGCTAATAGTGCTTAATAGTAATCCCCGACACCTATCGTACATTAACATATGAATTATAAGTCATTTGGGACCTTAAAAGGACTTGAAAACGAACTTAGTTTTGTTCTTACGAACTTACACCATCAAACGAAGTTAATCTTCGTTTTCAAAACGAATTTAGCACAAACGAATTTAAGCTTCAAAACAACTTAAAATGAATTTAGCTTCTCCATTATCAAACGAACTTAGACCAAACGAAGATAGGCTTCTTAAAACGAATTTGGTTTTAAAACGAAGTTAAACTTCGTTTTTACAAACGAACTTAGCATTCCAGAAAACGAATTTAGTCATCAGAAAACGAATTTAAACCTATCTTCGTCCAGAATTCAAAAACGAACATCTTCCAGAAACGAATTTAGTCATCAGAAAACGAATTTAGTCTCAGAAAACGAATTTAGTCTCAGAAAACGAATTTAGTCTCAGAAAACGAATTTAGTCTCAGAAAACGAATTTAGTCTCAGAAAACGAATTTAGTCTCAGAAAACGAATTTAGTCTCAGAAAACGAATTTAGTCTCAGAAAACGAATTTAGTCTCAGAAAACGAATTTAGTCTCAGAAAACGAATTTAGTCTCAGAAAACGAATTTAGTCTCAGAAAACGAATTTAGTCTCAGAAAACGAATTTAGTCTCAGAAAACGAATTTAGTCTCAGAAAACGAATTTAGTCTCAGAAAACGAATTTAGTCCAGAAAACGAATTTAGTCATCAGCAAACGAATTTAGACCAAACGAAGATAGGCTTCTTAAAACGAATTTGGCTTTAAAACGAAGTTAAACTTCGTTTTTACAAACGAACTTAGCATTCCAGAAAACGAATTTAGTCATCAGAAAACGAATTTAGTCATCAGAAAACGAATTTAAGCTTCGAAAACGAATTTAAGCTTCGAAAACGAATTTAGTCATCAAAACGAATTTAGTCTCAAAACGAATTTATCATCAAAACGAATTTATCTCAAAACGAATTTAGTCATCGAAAACGAATTTATCATCAGAAAACGAATTTAGTCATCAGAAAACGAATTTAGTCATCAGAAAACGAATTTATTCAAAACGAATTTAGTCCAGAAAACGAATTTAGTCATCAGAAAACGAATTTAGTCATCAGAAAACGAATTTATCATCGAAAACGAATTTAGTCTCAAAACGAATTTATCATCAAAACGAATTTTCTCAAAACGAATTTAGTCATCGAAAACGAATTTATCATCAGAAAACGAATTTAGCTTCAGAAAACGAATTTAGTCATCAGAAAACGAATTTATCATCGAAAACGAATTTATCTCAAAACGAATTTAGTCATCGAAAACGAATTTATCATCAGAAAACGAATTTAGCTATCAGAAAACGAATTTAGTCATCAGAAAACGAATTTATATCGAAAACGAATTTATCTCAAAACGAATTTAGTCTCAGAAAACGAATTTAGATTTCCAGAAAACGAATTTAGTCATCAGAAAACGAATTTAGAAATCAGTTAAGGAATTGGAGAGGCTGTGCAGGTGTTATTAATTATGTTAATTGCTGGAAAATGATCCTAGATTAGGTTAATCTTAACCTAATCCCGTTTTTAACTTTACACCTTTGGCAAAACTAGTCCATGGACTTCATATTGACTTTATTTCACATTAAAACACCTATTGGGGATACATATAACACACCAAAGCACTTTCGCACACTACAAAGGCCTTTTACTCATCATTTAATCCACTTTATTGTCACTCATTAAAGATAATTAAATCTCACATATAGGGCACATAAACATATAAACACATATTTCCACACAAACGTATCACGGACTTATAATTTGACCTAACGACGTTAGTCAACATGAACGATTAAGTTTTGGGATGTTACAGGAGGCCGGCCTAAGGGAGGGTATTTGGAGGTCTTCTTCTTTTTTTTATAAAATTAGTGTATAAATGTATGTATGTTAGATGTAAGTGTATATATGTTTTGTAAGGTTAAATGTGTTAGTTTGTTGTATAAGTTGATCTTTATTCTAGCATGTGTACATATATATAAGTCGTGTATATGTATATGTATATGTATATATTTTTGTATATGTATATGTATATGTATATGTATATGTATATGTATATGTATATGTATATGTATATGTATATGTATATGTATATGTATATGTATATGTATATGTATATGTATATGTATATGTATATGTATATGTATATGTATATGTATATGTATATGTATATGTATATGTATATGTATATGTATATGTATATGTATATGTATATGTATATGTATATGTATATGTATATGTATATGTATATGTATATGTATATGTATATGTATATGTATATGTATATGTATATGTATATGTATATGTATATGTATATGTATATGTATATGTATATGTATATGTATATGTATATGTATATGTATATGTATATGTATATGTATATGTATATGTATATGTATATGTATATGTATATGTATATGTATATGTATATGTATATGTATATGTATATGTATATGTATATGTATATGTATATGTATATGTATATGTATATGTATATGTATATGTATATGTATATGTATATGTATATGTATATGTATATGTATATGTATATGTATATGTATATGTATATGTATATGTATATGTATATGTATATGTATATGTATATGTATATGTATATGTATATGTATATGTATATGTATATGTATACGTATATGTATATGTATATGTATATGTATATGTATATGTATATGTATATGTATATGTATATGTATATGTATATGTATACGTATATGTATATGTATATGTATATGTATATGTATATGTATATGTATATGTATATGTATATGTATATGTATATGTATATGTATATGTATATGTATATGTATATGTATATGTATATGTATACGTATATGTATATGTATATGTATATGTATATGTATATGTATATGTATATGTATATGTATATGTATATGTATATGTATATGTATATGTATATGTATATGTATATGTATATGTATATGTATATGTATATGTATATGTATATGTATATGTATATGTATATGTATATGTATATGTATATGTATATGTATATGTATATGTATATGTATATGTATATGTATATGTATATGTATATGTATATGTATATGTATATGTATATGTATATGTATATGTATATGTATATGTATATGTATATGTATATGTATATGTATATGTATATGTATATGTATATGTATATGTAATCATCAATAAAAATTTTGTTCAATGGTATTTTATAAATCAAATTTAGAATTGAACAATAGCTTTAGATTGCTAATTTAGGGGCATTATCTACTAGCTTCAAGTATAACTATGGCTTACGGGATCATAGACAACATAACTAGAACATATATAATGTTAAAAAGTAGGGTTGTTACATCCTTACCCCCTTAGAAGAATTCCGTCTCGGAATTTGAATTTGCTTAGAGAGTAAGTGCGGATATTTCTCGCGTATAAAGTCCTCGCGCCCATGTAAACTCTGGTCCGCGTTTCGTATCCCATCTAACTTTAACAATATGGATCTTGCTCCTCTTTAGGCGTTTCTCATCGCGATCGAGAACTTCTATTGGCTCCTCACGAAATTGGAGCTTATCCTCCACACGTAGTTCTTCAAGTGGGACCACTTTCGAATCATCCGCCACACATTTCTTCAAGTTCGACACATGGAATGTGTCATGAACATCTCCCAATTCTTGGGGTAATTTCAACTTATAGGCTACGGGCCTATTCTAGCAACAATTTCAAATGGCCCAATGTATCGGGGGCTCAACTTTCCTCTTTTACCGAACCTTACGGTTCCTTTCCATGGCGACACCTTTAATAGTACCTTGTCGCCAACCTCAAACTCTAGGGGCTTCCTCCTTGATCCGCATAACTCTTCTGCCGATCTCTTGCGGCCTTAAGCTTTTCTTTAATGATCGCCACCGTGTCCGTTGTCTCTTGGACAAAATCAACGGTAGCTAGGCTTCTCTCACCCCGCCTCTACCCAACACATGGGTGATCTACATTTACGCCCGTATAGAGCTTCAAACTGCGCGCATTGTATGCTAGAGTGATAACTATTGTTGTAAGTAAATTCCGCGTATGGCAAGTGTTCATCCCAACTTCCACTAAATTCTAATGCGCAAGCTCTTAGCATATCCTCCAACGTTTGTATTGTACGCTCACTTTGCCCATCCGTTTGTGGGTGGTAAGCCGTGCTTAATGCTAACTTAGTGCCCATTGCTTCTTGCACAAGACCCCAGAAACGTGAGGTAAACCTACCATCCCTATCGGATATTATGGACAGAGGTACACCATGCAATGTCACAATCTTTTCAACGTACAGACGCGCTAAACGCTCAGTGTTCCAATCTTCTTTGATGGGGATGAAATGGGCTGATTTCGTAAGACGATCAACAATCACCCATATAGCATCATGACCTTTCTTTGTCCGAGGCAATTTCGTCACTAGGTCCATTGCTATTTGCTCCCACTTCCACTCGGGAATTTCCGGCTGCTTTAAAAGTCCAGCTTGGCTTTTGGTGCTCAGCTTTGACCATCGCACAAGTCATGCATCGGCTCACATATAGAGCTACATCACTTTTCATCCCAGGCCACCAAAAGTCCCTTTTTAGACCTTGGTACATCTTATCCGCTCCTGGATGAATCGAGTATTTTGAATTGTGAGCTTCATTCATTAATACCTCTCTCAGCCCGTTGATCTTTGGGACCCAAGCTCTTCCTTTGAAGTACAATATGCCTTCATCATCCCTATCGAACCTGGTTTCTACCCCACTCAATGCCTCTTCTTCAATGTTCTTCCCTTCAAAAGCTTTTGTTTGATCTTCTAAGAATCTGTCCCTTAGAGACATTTTCACCTGTAAGTGATAAATTCTTGTCTTCGACACCCTAGTGCTCACCTTCCTACTAAGGGCGTCAGCAACAACATTTGCCTTTCCTGGGTGGTACTTAATTTCGCACTCGTAATCGTTAAGCAGCTCCATCCACCTCCTTTGCCTCATGTTTAACATCTTCTGATCGAAGATGTGTTGCAAGCTCTTGTGATCGGTAAATATGGTGCACTTGGTGCCATAAAGATAATGTCGCCATATCTTCAAGGCAAACACTACGGCTCCTAGTTCCAAATCATGTGTCGAATAATTCTTCTCATGTGGCTTTAATTGCCTGGATGCGTACGCAATAACTTTGTCTCCTTTGCATTAGTACGCACCCTAGCCCTTTATTCGACGCATCACAATATACTAAATCCTTCCATTCCATCTGGCAATGCTAGTATTGGGGCTTCACACAACATGTCCTTAAGCGTTTGAAACGCTTGCTCTTGTTCTTCACCCCATTCGAACTCTCTTGACTTTTGGGTCAATTGGGTTAAAGGTACCACAATCTTAGAGAATCCTTGAATGAACCTCCTATAATAACCCGCCAAACCTAGGAAGCTACGCACTTCCGTTGGTGTCTTGGGTGTCTCCCATTTCTTGATTGCTTCTATCTTAGACGGATCTACATGGATCCCTTCTTCGTTCACAACGTGCCCCAGAAATTGGACTTGACGGAGCCAAAATCCACACTTAGAAAACTTAGCATATAGCTTCTCGTCTCTAAGTAGCTGCAAGATTATCCTTAGGTGCTTCTCGTGCTCCTCCTTACTTCTAGAGTATATCAAAATGTCATCGATGAACACTATAACGAACTTGTCCAAGTATGGCCTACAAATCCTATTCATTAGGTCCATGAAAACGGCTGGCGCATTTGTGAGACCAAATGGCATCACTAGAAACTCATAATGCCCATAGCGAGTTCTAAAAGCCGTTTTAGGTACATCTTCTTCTCGTACCCTCAACTGATGATAGCCGGACCTAAGGTCAATTTTCGAGAAGTGCGACGCTCCTTGCAGTTGATCGAACAAATCATCTATTCGCGGCAGCGGGTACCTATTCTTGATCGTCAATTTATTCAATTCCCTATAGTCGATGCACATTCTCAAAGATCCATCCTTTTTCTTGACAAAGAGAATTGGCGCACCCCATGGCGAAGAACTAGGTTGGATTAGACCTTTATCAAGCAATTCTTGCAATTGCTCTGAGAGTTCTCGCATTTCGGAGGGCGCTAGCCTATACGGTGCTTTAACCACGGGGGCTGCCCCGGGAACTAAATCGATAGTAAACTCTACTTGTCTTGCTGGGGGAAGTCCAGGTAGTTCGTCCGGAAACACATCTAGAAAATCTCTAACCACTGCTACCTTGAGAGGATCCTTATCTTTCACTCGCTTATCCACTACTTGTGCCAAGTATGTGTGATATTCCTTCCGTAGGTACTTCCTCACCTTCATGGACGACACTATCTTGGGTTGGACTCCCGCCTTATGGCCCTGAACTATTAGCACCTCACCGCTATCTAAGGGAATCTTAACGATCCTTTCATGGCAAAGTATTTCAGCACGCATTTTCGACAACCAATCCATTCCTACTATCACATCAAAACTTCCTATTTCTATGGGAATCAAGTCAATACTATAGCTCTTATCATCTAAAGTCAGCTTGCAATCAGGGATAATTTCCTTAGTTTCATACTCATTTCCATTGGCATATTGAACATAATAAGTTTCATCAAGTTCACTAGGTTTCTTATCAATCAATTCTTTAAATTCAAAGGAAATAAAACTTCTTTCAGCTCCAGAATCAAATAACATAGATGCATAAACATTATTTAGTGGAAACGTACCTACGATGACATTAGGGTCATCACGTGCCTCATTCGCTCCCATGGCATACCCCCTTCCTCGGGCTTGACCTCCTTGATTTCCACGATTCCCTTGGTTAACGTTGTTGCCTTGATTCCCAACATTTCCTCGGTTAACTTGATTTCCATTGTTTCCTCGGTTTGCTTGGTTCCCGCGATTCCCAACATTCCTAAAGTTGCCACGGTTACCATTTCCATTTCCACGGTTGCCTTGTGCTCTTTTCAACCTAGGACAAGCATTTCTCCAATGATCCGTACTTCCACATTCGTGACATCCCCCTCGTGGTCCTTCATTCCTTGGCCCGCTCCGGCAGTGAGTAGCAAGGTGACCCATGCGGTTGCAAGTTGTGCAACGCTTGCATTCACCCAAGTGACTATAACCACATCGGTTGCACCTTGGAGGCATGCCACGATATGGATTGGGGTTAGCATCCACAACCCCATAGTTTCTCACAATCTTTTGCCTCTTATCCGGCCCATTCCCTTTTCGATCGCCAAACCGATTTCCTCCACCTTGTCTCGAACTTGATTCACCTCTCGTGTACTTCCCACACCTAACCAAATCGTTTACTAGCCTGGTTGCCAACTTATAGCCTGCTCAAGAGTGGTAGGGCTTGCAGCAGAGACCATCAACCTAACTTCAGGTGCCAATCCATAGATAAATCTCTCAACCTTCTTAGCCACAGGGGTTACCATCTCCGGCACCAACACGCTCAACTCGTGGAAGCGGATCACATAGGCCTCCAATTCCGGCCCTCTCATGGCATGGTTCCAGAATTCCATCTCCAGTTTTTGTACCTCCTCTCGTGGACAATACTCACGCTTCAACTCTTCCTTAAACTGCTCCCAAGTCAAAGCATTGACTGCAGGACCTCTAGTAGTCGCTTGGAGATTCCACCAAGTAAGAGCTCTTCCTTGAAGCTTACTAGCAGCAAACTTAACACGGTCCGCCGGTGCACAATCAATGATGTTCAAGTTGGCTTCCATGCTTTGGAACCAAGTGAGCAATCCAACAGGGCCTTCCGTCCCATGAAACTCCTTGGGGTTGCAAGACGTGAAAGCCTTGTAGGCATTCCTGTCAATAGCATTTCCCCCTCCATCTTGTCTCCTAGCCGTGTTGAGTGTAGCGGTCACATTCTCCGCAATTTGGGTGGCAATGTTTGGCATGGCGGCATTGATTTGCTGGGAGATAAGCTCAGCTAACTCGGCTCTTCGCTGGGCCTCTTCACTTGTTTCTCCGCCGGTCCTTTCGTGGTGCCATGTCTCTAAAGGATAATATAGTTTAGTCATTCGTGTATTGAATCATATGACATAAACTCGACTCACGACTTCTTGATCTCACACGAGTATATCTAAAGTTATTTAGTGCATAGAGGGCTCGTTTGCACACATATGTATATGTATATCCCGATTCATATTCTTTTTTATAATCACGACGCACTTGTCATTATGAGTAAATAAATGGCTAGGTAAATTCTAAAATTTATCAACCATGCTTTCACGGTTAGTTAAGAGATTACAGAATCTGTGTACGAACTTGGAGCACGTAAAAGTGGCTTAAGATGGACGATCTGGGAAAAACTCATAAAATATAAAACGTAGCCCTATGAGTTAAGTTTCACCTCCAATTGGAATCAGGTCGAAAGACGAAATAGAACTCCAGATATGGCCGTTCTACTAAAAGTGGTCAGGACTGATTTCCTGCTGTAACTACAACTTTTATAATAGAGATAACTATATCACAACAAGGATAGCACATCATGTAACCATAGAGAGGCATTAAGCATACATATATATCATTCAAGATAAGTTTACAAAATTGCTACATCCAAATACGATGTGATCATCGTCACACATAAGCTAGAAAGTTCACGGAAATGAAACAAAGTACAAACGTTCATACATCGAATAAGTTCATAAATAAAGAAGCCCTTAGGTTCACTTCCTAAGCATGAGAGCTACCACGAGAGTGCAAACAGCCGTGAGCACACATCCCATCATAAATATCACCTCATTAACCCGACGAACTTCTGATATCGCCAAACTTGCATAAGCTCCCGTTCGATCCATAACTCCCAAGGCCCTTTCCATCATCACCTCTTGAGTCCTTACCCTTAGTCTAGCATCCCTTAATCCGTTTGCTATTCCCCACACCCTCTTCCTTTCTTCACGAGTCATACCAATGGGAGGTGGAGGGGGTACCCCATAAACTGGGCGATGTAGTTCTTCTCCTTGACGCCTATGTCCGAGATGGTACCAGGGATGATCACGAGGAAGCGCGGCTGAAAGTATGGGTCTTGGGCTGGAAATTCGCCCATCACTTAGGTTCATGGGTGCATCTTGCCTTGGCGGAGTGGGTGCTCTAGGGGCTGGTGGTGATGGTGGTGGCGAGGGTGAGCGGCGTCCAGGTTGGCTAGAGGCAACACTTCTAGCATCATCGTCTTCCGAGGGGTCTTCCATTGGCTCGGTCTCTTCTTCTTCTTCTTCTTGGAGTGGTTGGGGAGGTTGCTCTTGCTCTAGGCGTCTCCTTTCTTCCTCTTCCATGTGGTCCCACGAATCCATACAAATTCCTTGGTCTAGGGGCTGATCCGGAAGTTCCACTTGCTTGCGACATGATGTTCCTACACAAGTTTCACAAGGCGTGAGATGACGACTTGACTCGACGCTTAAACGACCATGGACGACCGACTTGACCATTGACGACCCATATGGCAACTTACGGATAGCAAGACGACTCGACGGACCATGAGACGACCTTAACCATTTGACAAGCAACCAACCAACTCGACCAACGACTCACAAGCTTAACAACTAAACAACGACATGACCATCCACAACCGACGACCAACTCGACTCGCACGACCAACATAACCATTTGTAATTAAAGTAATGACTAGGATTCAACTTGTGCATAGCTCTCATGTATTATATCTAAATGGACAAAGTAATGCTAGCCAAGTGGGGGTATTCAACTAAGGGTTCTAATAGGTAATGCAAACATTGGATTTGGTTATGTATCTTTTGCACCAAGAATCGTTTTTAAAGCTTATTTTCAAAGACTCATTTTGAATATCCCTTAGACAATCATTTCGATCATTCCATATTAAATTTTAGTTAGGCATAGTTGATCAGGCTATGCATAAGTAAAACAAGAATACTTTATGATCGACTCAATTGTTTAAGAAATATTCGACTCGTTTGAAAATACGTAGGTTATAGCAAAAATTCTCTATAACCTTGATCTCTGATACCATTTTCTGAAAACCTATAAA
>CM067175.1:11150120-11215577 GCA_034093135.1 Erigeron breviscapus
ATATATATATATATATATATATATATATATATATATATATATATATATATATATATATATATATATATATATATATATATATATATATATATATATATATATATATATATATATATATATATATATATATATATATATATATATATATATATATATATATATATATATATATATATATATATATATATATATATATATATATATATATATATATATATATATATATATATATATATATATATATATATATATATATATATATATATATATATATATATATATATATATATATATATATATATATATATATATATATATATATATATATATATATATATATATATATATATATATATATATATATATATATATATATATATATATATATATATATATATATATATATATATATATATATATATATATATATATATATATATATATATATATATATATATATATATATATATATATATATATATATATATATATATATATATATATATATATATATATATATATATATATATATATATATATATATATATATATATATATATATATATATATATATATATATATATATATATATATATATATATATATATATATATATATATATATATATATATATATATATATATATATATATATATATATATATATATATATATATATATATATATATATATATATATATATATATATATATATATATATATATATATATATATATATATATATATATATATATATATATATATATATATATATATACTTATACATATATAGGTATATAAATAAATATATATATATATATATATATATATATATATATATGTATATATATATATACAAATATATATATATATTTACAGTTTTATATATATATATATATATATTCGTATGTGTCGATCTGTATTCAATCTCATCATGTAAGTCAATTAGGGTTCATGGGTATTTAGTCTACAATTTCTAACTTACATACGAAAATGTTTTTATAAATCATAAATGTATTTGGTTCGTTTTGATTCGTGTGATAGATCGGTGGTTGAATCATTTTTATAATTTTTTCAATAAATCAAAGGAACTAGGGTTCATTGGATTGGTGGTTGACTATTTTTTTTTGACCCTCCATCACTGCTCACGTCTTATGTAAAACATCCAGTTTTTCAAAATTTACGGGGTGTACGGATTTTGATGATTTTGTATATTTTACCCCCTGGAAATTAAGAAAACGGAGATACTGTTGTAAAATGGCAAAATGGTCACAAAACGGGGAGGGTCACACAAAATGGAAGCCCCTGGTCCCAATATACAAAATCTCATTTACTCTTGTCCCCGGTCTCCTCCTTTACCTTTACTTTCAATAATTCACATTACCTGCTTATTAAGATTGAATATTATATCAACTTCACTATTTTACTTTTTTAAACTGTAGTTTTCATACAAAATCACACAATACTCCTTCTAATAAGATGATTGATAACCCTACCCACGATATAATTGACAACCATTGTGTCTCTGATATCAGTTCGTGTAACCAGTTGGCTGTTACAAACCCCAGGAAGGATTATGAATTTTTTAACTTTGTACGTAACAGTTTGATGTCATTATTCTAGGTGACTAGTTATTATTTACTTGATCCTAATTCTATTTATTTACTTTGGTTGCAGATGGCGGCACCCGAAAACCCCGACCAAATCAACCCCCAGGAGAACGTGGCCCCCCGCTATGAAGAGGTCAACGCAGCTGCAGGTCAACATCAAGATGAAGAGGATACGAATCATGAAGGAGACCATGAGGACTCGTATGATGAACCAGACTCCACAGAGGAAGAGGCCCGACCCACTAAACGACGATGAAAAACAATGCCACAGGCGAAGTGGCCTAAGACTAAGGAAGACAAGCTGCTTGCTGAGTACAAGCACACAAAGTTTAATGACAAGACACGGAAGGCTGAAAGGTTTGAGCGGATCAAAAGAGTGGAGGTGGCGCCCAGTGCTGTGATTTGTTTTCAAACACTTGAAGAATTGAAGTTAAAGGATAGGGCCATGTATTTTCTCGGTGGAGAGAACACCATGTGGACTCGCTTGTATCAGCAGGACCTGCCTGCGTATCGGGAGATGTGTTCAGAGTTCCTGTCCACGTTCAGGTACCGTCTAAAGGTTAATGGAATACCAGTTTTTTTCCCGAGTTATTAATAACACCGTTTTTTGGTAAAGGTACAACGAGAAGAAAAAGCGGAACGATCAAGGCGGCCCACCTGAGGTGGGGGAGCGAAACCCCCCCGACATGAGGTGGAGTTCTGTTTATTCGGTAAGGTGTACGGGATGGATCTGTGGGGGTTTGGGGTATGCGCCGGTCTGTACAAAGACAAAGATGAGGAGGAGAGGAAGGAGTTCAACATATCCTTGAAGGATGCGCCAATTGACGTGTTGTCCGACTTTTGGAGGGCGATTGCTCCCCATACTGAAGAAGAGGCCTTCAAGAGGGAACGGGCGACACATATCAGGTAACGCTCGATGTTCATATTCATCTTTATGACTTTTAGTATTCTTTTATATAATGTTTTATGTCGAGTCTTGCAATGTTGTTATATCAAAAATGTACCACTTTGTTGTTTGTTGAGCTTTGTTATATCGAAAGAGTCAACAACAGTCGGATGATTAAAAAGGAAAAAGATACAATGTGAACAGTCGGGACTGAAAATGAACTTAATTGACCTTTTGAAAAAAAATAACGAAAGAAGAAGGGGTTAAACGTGTCGGGTAGACTGGCTGGGATTTTTTGTCTAGTTTGAAGTTGGTAATCAGTTTGTACACGGCTAAAGCCTAAGCCCGGCTAATTGTTTTTCTAGTTTATATGATGATGCATTGCTACGCCATATATACATGATGATGCTTGTTTTTTCCGTGTAAACAGGGACCCTTTGTTCCGCTACTTCCACCGCCTGAACACAAAGACGATAAACGGGCGTAGCCAGGGCGGAGAGCACATGTCCTCCGACCTTCATCAGTCCCACTTGAATGACTCCACTAGTCCTCCGCACCTTCATCAGTCCCACTTGAATGACTCCACTAGTCCTCCGCACCTTCATCAGTCCCACTATAATGACTCCACTAGTCCTCCGCAGCTTCAGTCGTCGCAGTTGAATGACTCCACTGGTCCTCCGCAGCTTCAGTCGTCGCAGTTGAATGAATCCACTGGTCCTCCGCCGCTTCAGTCGTCGTAGTTGAATGACTCCACTAGTCCTCCGCCGCTTCAACAGTCCTACTTGAATGACTCCACTAGTCCTCCGCACCTTCAGTCGTCGCAGTTGAATGACTCCACTGGCCCTCCGCCGCTTCATCAGTCCTCCCAGTATAATGACTCCACTGGTCCTCCGCAGCTTCAGTCGTCGCAGTTGAATGACTCCACTAGTCCTCCGCCGCTTCATCAGTCCTCCCAGTATAATGACTCCACTGGTCCTCCGCAGCTTCAGTCGTCGCAGTTGAATGACTCCACTAGTCCTCCGCCGCTTCATCAGTCCCACTTGAATGACTCCACTAGTCCTCCGCAGCTTCAGTCGTCGCAGTATAATGACTCCACTGGTCCTCCGCCGCTTCAGTCGTCGTAGTTGAATGACTCCACTAGTCCTCCGCCGCTTCAACAGTCCTACTTGAATGACTCCACTAGTCCTCCGCACCTTCATCAGTCCCACTATGATGACTCCACTAGTCCTCCGCAGCTTCAGTCCTCCCAGTATAATGACTCCACTGGTCCTCCGCAGCTTCAGTCGTCGCAGTTGAATGACTCCACTAGTCCTCCGCCGCTTCATCAGTCCCACTTGAATGACTCCACTAGTCCTCCGCACCTTCATCAGTCCCACTTGAATGACTCCACTAGTCCTCCGCACCTTCATCAGTCCCAGTATAATGACTCCACTGGTCCTCCGCAGCTTCAGTCGTCGCAGTTGAATGACTCCACTGGTCCTCCGCCGCTTCATCAGTCCCACTTGAATGACTCCACTAGTCCTCCGCACCTTCATCAGTCCCACTAATGATACTACTCCTCCGCACCTTCATCAGTCCCACTTGAATGACTCCACTAGTCCTCCGCACCTTCATCAGTCCCACTTGAATGACTCCACTAGTCCTCCGCACCTTCATCAGTCCCACTTGAATGACTCCACTAGTCCTCCGCACCTTCATCAGTCCCACTTGAATGACTCCACTAGTCCTCCGCACCTTCATCAGTCCCAGTATAATGACTCCACTGGTCCTCCGCAGCTTCAGTCGTCGCAGTTGAATGACTCCACTAGTCCTCCGCCGCTTCATCAGTCCCACTTGAATGACTCCACTAGTCCTCCGCACCTTCATCAGTCCTCCCAGTATAATGACTCCACTGGTCCTCCGCAGCTTCAGTCGTCGCAGTTGAATGACTCCACTAGTCCTCCGCCGCTTCATCAGTCCCACTTGAATGACTCCACTGGTCCTCCGCAGCTTCAGTCGTCGCAGTTGAATGACTCCACTGGTCCTCCGCCGCTTCATCAGTCCCACTTGAATGACTCCACTAGTCCTCCGCACCTTCATCAGTCCAGTATGAATGACTCCACTAGTCCTCCGCAGCTTCAGTCGTCGCAGTTGAATGACTCCACTAGTCCTCCGCAGCTTCAGTCGTCGCAGTTGAATGACTCCACTAGTCCTCCGCAGCTTCAGTCGTCGCAGTTGAATGACTCCACTAGTCCTCCGCAGCTTCAGTCGTCGCAGTTGAATGACTCCACTAGTCCTCCGCAGCTTCAGTCGTCGCAGTTGAATGACTCCACTAGTCCTCCGCAGCTTCAGTCGTCGCAGTTGAATGACTCCACTAGTCCTCCGCAGCTTCAGTCGTCGCAGTTGAATGACTCCACTAGTCCTCCGCAGCTTCAGTCGTCGCAGTTGAATGACTCCACTAGTCCTCCGCAGCTTCAGTCGTCGCAGTTGAATGACTCCACTAGTCCTCCGCAGCTTCAGTCGTCGCAGTTGAATGACTCCACTAGTCCTCCGCAGCTTCAGTCGTCGCAGTTGAATGACTCCACTAGTCCTCCGCAGCTTCAGTCGTCGCAGTTGAATGACTCCACTAGTCCTCCGCAGCTTCAGTCGTCGCAGTTGAATGACTCCACTAGTCCTCCGCAGCTTCAGTCGTCGCAGTTGAATGACTCCACTAGTCCTCCGCAGCTTCAGTCGTCGCAGTTGAATGACTCCACTAGTCCTCCGCAGCTTCAGTCGTCGCAGTTGAATGACTCCACTAGTCCTCCGCAGCTTCAGTCGTCGCAGTTGAATGACTCCACTAGTCCTCCGCAGCTTCAGTCGTCGCAGTTGAATGACTCCACTAGTCCTCCGCAGCTTCAGTCCTCCCAGTATAATGACTCCACTGGTCCTCCGCAGCTTCAGTCGTCGCAGTTGAATGACTCCACTGGTCCTCCGCCGCTTCATCAGTCCCACTTGAATGACTCCACTAGTCCTCCGCACCTTCATCAGTCCCACTATGATACTACTCCGGTTAATGCCTCCAACCCGTTTGATCAATCCACTGTTAATCAGTCGCACCAGTATGATGACTACAATGCTTTTACGCCGCTTGGTCAGAGCTCCAACCACTTTGATGAAACTCCGGGTGATGGCTTCTCACAGCTACATGATAATCTCCTTGATACATTTGCCATTAACCAACTTTCGTACACTTTTATCTAGCTATTATACATATGTTTCCGCCATAATTTGTGATACTTTTATTGTTCCGGATATTTCCTTTTGATTCACCGATGGTAAATTTGTATGTTCTAGTCATGCGTGATACAATGTGTTTTTCATGATAGTATTAAGAAACATGTATTACAATATTTTTATAAACTAGGTAACAAAAATTATAAACAATAAAATATATCATGGTTACTCAACTTGTTTTATTCTTACAAGGGATAATGAACGATGCGTGTAGTTAACACTGCCAAATAGTATATGTAATTTAACGATCTCAAAGACCTTCTATCCAATGTAACTAAATATGAATCTGTGAATGAAGAAACCAAGAAGAAACCGAAAGTCAAGACGATGGCAAAGAGAAGAAGTGAAAGAGTTTTA
Source organism: Erigeron breviscapus (assembly GCA_034093135.1). Lineage (NCBI taxonomy): Eukaryota > Viridiplantae > Streptophyta > Magnoliopsida > Asterales > Asteraceae > Erigeron > Erigeron breviscapus. Next base: position 11,156,225 of record CM067175.1, read on the forward strand.
AGGAATAAACTTGGCAAAACAACTCCCGGACCAGGATTAACGGCTGAAGATGCTATGTTGGTTGAGTACAGGTGATAAAACTAGTTTAAGTATTTGGACTTGTGTTAAGAAGATTGGTGTACTTGACTACTTTCTTAAGTTACGTAATTTTTGTGTTGGTGATTTTGTAAGGTTCATCCGGTTAAATACATTACGTAGACACAAATTCATTTTTGGTTGAATTGAATAGACGGCTAGTGAGATACAATACACAAACTTGAGATCTTTCATAAGCCTAGTAACATAATTCCATAATAATACAAACAATTGTTAGTTGATTTCATAAAGTATAACTTTGTCTATTTTTCAAACCCATACAAAATATTTCAAACTTTCATAAGCCTAGTAACATAATTCCATAATAATACAAACAATTGTTAGTTGATTTCATAAAGTATAACTTTGTCTATTTTTCAAACCCATACAAAATATTTCAAACTTTCATAAGCCTAGTAACATAATTCCATAAAAATACAACCAATTGTTAGTTGATTTCATAAACTATAAACTTTGTCTCCTTTTCAAACATATACATTTCAAATAAAAAAATTACTATCTATATTGTAATTGCAAGTGTTATACAAATTCCTAAAAAAATTTACATTAACCATAACAAAACTGGTCCGTTTATGTTACATGCTCCGTTTCTGATTACAAAACGGCACTGGCATATACACAGTTTTACGTAAAATGGACAGTTTTGGAAGTTCACCTAATACGTACCGTTTTGTGTAAAACGGTATCTAAAACGGAGGAATGACACCTGTCATTCCTCTGACATTTGGTTCAGATGACGTGTAATTCCCCTCTGAAATTTACTATCTACACACCGGGCATACGCTACGTTTTATATAAGACGTAGCATAAAACGTGGCGTTTAACGTAAAACAGGACATTTCGGTAGTGTGCGCTTCAAACAGTTGATGTGTGTAGATAGCACAGCCCTTAATTAATCTTACTATAAGATATTGCCATGTGTACATCAATTAATTACTCAAAAACTCATAGAAGTGTTTTCCAATTTCACCCTTAACTTCTCCTTTTTCTTTTTCTTTTAATCTATTTTATCAATACATTTACTTCATGATTTATAACTAAAAGAATTGACAGCCTCAAAATTATTACTTTAACAATATTACTCCGTATTATTTATCGTTGATCAGCCATGACATACCATTTCAAAGAACACGACACCACATCATGCATCATTAACAGTTATATATAACATCACAAAATATAAGTAATTAATCTATATACGTACGGACAATTACTGAATAAGTTTATATTAAGAGGGTATTTGGGATTGCTATTCGAAAGTAGATTATGTTGTTTGTATAACAAAAGGTGATATAGAATTATAGTGTTTGGAATTAATTATGTTGTTTAATATGCTATAATCAAATAATTAGTTTTTGAGTTTGGTAAATTACATAATTTGATGACTAAATCAGTCAAATGACCAAAAAGGACATTTTTACTTATATATAATTAAAATATTGAAACTCATATATGATAAATATGCGCAGTGATAATAATATACGAGTAACAACGATATAAAAATAATAAGCATTAACTATGATATACAAATCATTTATTTCATTTAGGTAAATGGAGATTATTCATGTATAAAGTAAACAAGTTTGTTATGTAATATCTCTCTATATAATTATGAGAGGATAGTTTTTTTTCCTTCTCTTTTCGTGCCAACTAGGCTTTTTGCTTAGGTGTCATCTTCTGGTAATTTTAATGTTTTTTTAGATATATTGACATTTAAATCTATATTTTTTAGTGCTTATGTGGCACTTCATTTGCCACATCATCATTTGTCTACGTGGACATTTGTTTTTTTTAATCAATTTTAAATAGCAAATAAAAAAGTCAAATACAAGATTAGAACTCATGACCTCTAACTTTTAATATTATGCACAAACCACTTGATCTAACTTAATATTTGTTTATTTTTTGCAAACTATGGTAGATATTAGTGAATATTAAAACTAATTAAAAGACATTGATAATATAATTGTCGATCTTTGTAACTTATCTCTTTCTATTTTCCTTTGTATTTAATTATCTTTGTACGTGAATATAATTTACTTTAATATAATATAAAACTAGATTATATTGATAATTTTATCTAATATTTTACTATCCGATTATATAACATTTATTAATACTCTTGACGTATATATGTTAATCATTGTTTTCAAGTAATATTACTTAAATATTATATTTGTAATCAATTTAATGTAATGTGTATATTACCATGCATCGCATGGGGCATAATCTAGTATATATATAAAAGATAGGGCTTTTCGTTTCTAAAGGTATCTAACTTGTCCATTTTTACTTTAGGAGGTACCAATCTTTAATTTCGTATATCGTGGGTTATGTTTTGTAAAACATCACATATTGTGGGGGGCAAAACCACTATCTGGTTTTATTAAAATGACGTGTCCTGTTTTGTGTGTGTTTGACTATTACTGTACACGTTGACTTCACTGTAGCAAGCAATTGAGTGGGAATATTTCACAGCCGATAAACACTGTAGGTAGTGGAATTTACTGTAGCGATAAAAAAAAATTATTTATATTTATACATATATACATACAGATTCACATACATATATTTTTACTTAAATATGTATATCTCTCTCTCTGGTCCCCATACTTTACAACACAACAAAAACAACATCGGATCTTTCAAAAACCCAAGATTAAATTACATGGTGATCATCATCTGCTTGTTTCTTCCATTTTTAGTTGTTGGTGATTAAGTGTGTTGAGATTTTATTAACTATACAACTCTTTGTATCGAAAATGGATGTTCATAATTTGAAAGAACTTCAAATTAGTTTATTCAAAACTTAGGGTTTATAGTGTAAATAATTAAAAATCAATTTAGTTAATCTTAGTCGACCTCAACTTCCCTTGTAAAGGGTTGCCAAATTCAAAAAACCTTAAATATATATGAAAGTCGAATTCGACTTCCCTTGTGAAAGGGAGGTCGAATTCCATACCTAATTTAATCCAAAAACGTTTAATTAAAAACCTTTTAATAAAACATGAACATCCTTAATTAGTTACGATTAATTAATTAAGCAAGTAAATTAATCTAGTTTAATTCACTTATGCAATAATTAATTAACCTAACTAATTATATATGCGGAATAAGTTAATAAAACAATTAACTAATTAATTCCCTAATTACGATCTATCATGCATACAATATAACCAACTAATCAATAAATAAATAGACAAAGAAAGAAACCTAACCTCTTTGTAGAAACCCGGAGATGAGAACTCCGTCACGTACTAGAGCCCAAGTGTAGGAACTCCTCTAAAGACTCGTACACACGAACGGATCTTCGGCACTTAGCTAAGTGCTAGCTATAACTTTACGTTATAACGAAACCCACCATAAAATAACTAGAATGCCTTTAGTCGAAACCCTAACCAAATTGGTTGAGAGAATTTCGACCAAGGCTCTCAAAAAGAGAAGAATTGAATGATTAAAACCCTTAGGAAAGCCCTCTATTTATAAGGGAAAAACCCTTGGAGGTTTCCTAGTTCTAATCAATGTGGGACAAGAAAAACCAAAGGTTTTTCTTTCCTTTTCTCTTGTGCGTGACCGACCCCATGGGGTATACATGGGTCAATCTTGTTTGGCCCATGGTCAAATGGATTGGCCCATGGTGCTTAGGTGCCGATCCGATTTCGACCCGGTTTGACCCGCTAGTCATTTCCAAATCTATTTTTGGAAACTTTCTAAAAACCAATTTTAGAAACTTCTAGTTATTATCTTTTACAATGGATATTTGTTATAAATATAAAGTTCAACTAAGCCCTCCCCATTCTTCGCATGCGACCCTAAAGGTTCATAGATATGAGGCCGTATAAATATATTGGAATATTCTCATAATTTCAACAAAGTGAAGGTATGATTTTTTCTTTATTTTCTTGACTTTATTAAGTAGTTTGGGTTTTGGGTTGGTACTAAGATATGTTTTAGTAGCTAAAAACGTTTGTATATAAACAAGATTTCAAGATAGAAACATCATCGTCATAATATTTGGGTTTCTGATAACTGTTCAGAAAAATTAGGGTTTCAAAATTTTTTATTTATTTTTGGGGTTATTTAGTTGGTAAGTTGCATGGGAAGCATGTCTTGAACAACGTGAGTAATATTATTTTATTAAATATTTATTTTTTTTTAATTTTTTTTTATCTTCAATTATTGTTACACATGAATGTGGGTACATTTGAGGTTGATGTTTACTTTGATGGTGTTTTCTACTATGGACCTACGAGGTATGTGGATGGTCAGGTATTAGAGTTACTTATGAAGAAATATGAATCGTTTGATGAATTAGTTGATATGCTAGAAAAAAACACTTTATCCATGGTGTGTGGTATATACTATGTGATTCCTGGGACTGATTTGCAAAGTGGGTTGCTTAGGATACAAGATGCATTTGATTTAGCACGTATGTATGATATTGCTTATTGCTATGGTAAGATTGATATGTATTTGAACCATTTGCAAACCCATGAGGAGGCATTAGAAGATTATTTGGCTTTGAAATCCAAGAAAGTAAACCCTGGTGAAATAGAAGATGGCAATGTCATTGGTTCCTCTAGTAAGCCCCCCCTAGTCGTGCCCCAGCTAGTTTAGAAGATGAAGCCATGGAGGATCCAGTTACTGTGGATGATGTAGAAACTAGGCCAGTAGATGCAGAAGATTTAGATGAAGATGAGGAAGTTGTAGAGGCCCCTGCTATAAAACTTGCTAGAAGGTTGTTCCAGGAAAATGATAAGGGAAAGGGGAAGGCAGTAGAAGAAGATGTGGTTAAGGATTCTGATTCAGACAGTGACTATGTATTTGAGGTTGATTGTTCTAGTAACAGTGAAAGTGAGAGCTTCTATAGACTATCTATCAGAGGGGGAAGATGAGCTAAGGGAGCTGAGACTAAGGAAGATTGAGGCCAAGAAACTGCCTAAAACTGCTAAACAGCCTACACTTGTTGGTCAGTTAGGGAACATAAACCCTGAAGCTGACATGGTTGTTGAGCATGATGAGTTCATTGCTTCTTTATTGAAGAAACTAAACGGGAATGAGGATGAGGAGCAACAGGATCCATTTCAGATGGCTGAAAATCTGGAGAGGTGGCCAATCCATAACAGGGATACACCGTGGAGACTTAAGAAACCTCAAGTGGGTGAGAGGTATGAGAATCATTATGCCTTTAAAGAGTGTTTGACTTACTATGGTTTAGCCAATGGATTCTCATTATGGTATGAAAAGAGCACTCAACAGAAGGTGATTGCCCTGGATGCTTGTTTCATGAAGAGCCCAGCTACTGGTGAGTTATTGACAGCTATAGGGAGGGATGGCAACAACCATATATACCCAATTGCATGGGCCTTGGTTAATGTTGAGAACAAAGACAATTGGTCTTGGTTTATGGAGTTACTTTCAGGAGACCTTGATATTGAGTGTGGAGTGGGAATCAGTATCATCTCTGATCAGCACAGTGACTATGTATTTGAGGTTGATTGTTCTAGTAACAGTGAAAGTGAGAGCTTCTATAGACTATCTATCAGAGGGGGAAGATGAGCTAAGGGAGCTGAGACTAAGGAAGATTGAGGCCAAGAAACTGCCTAAAACTGCTAAACAGCCTACACTTGTTGGTCAGTTAGGGAACATAAACCCTGAAGCTGACATGGTTGTTGAGCATGATGAGTTCATTGCTTCTTTATTGAAGAAACTAAACGGGAATGAGGATGAGGAGCAACAGGATCCATTTCAGATGGCTGAAAATCTGGAGAGGTGGCCAATCCATAACAGGGATACACCGTGGAGACTTAAGAAACCTCAAGTGGGTGAGAGGTATGAGAATCATTATGCCTTTAAAGAGTGTTTGACTTACTATGGTTTAGCCAATGGATTCTCATTATGGTATGAAAAGAGCACTCAACAGAAGGTGATTGCCCTGGATGCTTGTTTCATGAAGAGCCCAGCTACTGGTGAGTTATTGACAGCTATAGGGAGGGATGGCAACAACCATATATACCCAATTGCATGGGCCTTGGTTAATGTTGAGAACAAAGACAATTGGTCTTGGTTTATGGAGTTACTTTCAGGAGACCTTGATATTGAGTGTGGAGTGGGAATCAGTATCATCTCTGATCAGACAGTGACTATGTATTTGAGGTTGATTGTTCTAGTAACAGTGAAAGTGAGAGCTTCTATAGACTATCTATCAGAGGGGGAAGATGAGCTAAGGGAGCTGAGACTAAGGAAGATTGAGGCCAAGAAACTGCCTAAAACTGCTAAACAGCCTACACTTGTTGGTCAGTTAGGGAACATAAACCCTGAAGCTGACATGGTTGTTGAGCATGATGAGTTCATTGCTTCTTTATTGAAGAAACTAAACGGGAATGAGGATGAGGAGCAACAGGATCCATTTCAGATGGCTGAAAATCTGGAGAGGTGGCCAATCCATAACAGGGATACACCGTGGAGACTTAAGAAACCTCAAGTGGGTGAGAGGTATGAGAATCATTATGCCTTTAAAGAGTGTTTGACTTACTATGGTTTAGCCAATGGATTCTCATTATGGTATGAAAAGAGCACTCAACAGAAGGTGATTGCCCTGGATGCTTGTTTCATGAAGAGCCCAGCTACTGGTGAGTTATTGACAGCTATAGGGAGGGATGGCAACAACCATATATACCCAATTGCATGGGCCTTGGTTAATGTTGAGAACAAAGACAATTGGTCTTGGTTTATGGAGTTACTTTCAGGAGACCTTGATATTGAGTGTGGAGTGGGAATCAGTATCATCTCTGATCAGCACAAGGTATTCTTTTCAACCCTTATTAGTTAACTTGAATAATAATTATTTACTTTAAAGTTTTCTGCATATAAACTGTAGTATCATGTTACAGGGATTAATTGAAGCTGTGAAAGACATGTTGCCTTATGCTGAGCATAGGCAGTGTGCTAGACACATATATGAAGGATTTAGAAAGAGATTTACTGGTGTCCATTTTAGGTCTATGTTTTGGGCAACCTCAAAAGCTAGTTACCCTGCACTTTTCTTAAAGGTCATGAAAGATATTAGGGAAGCAGACCCTAGAGCACACCAATATCTAATGGATAAGAACCCAAGAACTTGGTCTAGGGCTTACTTCAAACTTAATAGAGGTTGTGAAAGTGTTGAAAATGGTTTTTCTAAATGTTTCAATTCTGTGATATTGAGTGTGAGGAATAAGCCTATCATTACCATGTTTGAAGCCATTAGAGCTATAATAATGGAAAGGCAATCTATGATGAGAGATTTATGCTCAAAGTGGAAGGGTGACATCTGTCCATCTATACAAAACAGATTGGAATGGGTGAAAGATCAGCAAAGGTATGTCAATTTAAAGGTTAAGATACATCTGTCACATTGTTGTCTTATAGTATTTCATATTTTATGGATTTGATTTGTAATGCTAGGTTTGGAAACCTTTTCATGCTGGAGGCCCACATTGGGAAGTTAGACAGTTATATGAATCATTTAAAGTGAACTTAACAGATAGATCATGTAGCTGTAGGATGTCGGAAATGTCAGGGATCCCATGTCCCCATGCTTGTGCTGTCATATTCAAGACTGGAAGACCCCCAGAGGATTATGTTCCAGGATGGTTTAGAAAACACAAGTACTTTGAAACTTATAACTACCATATCATGCCAGTGGGTGGGATGAGCACATAGGCCATTAACAATATGGAAAAACCCTAGCCACCACCAGCTAAGAGGATGCCTGGCAGACCTAAGAAAAAGAGAAGAAGAGCAGCACATGAAATGGGTAGTCAGAGGTCAAAAGTAGGTGGAGGTACCATTAACAGGATTAGTAGAGAGGGAGTGGTGATGACATGTGGAAGGTATGGTCAGAAAGGACACAACAGGGCTAAATGTGTAAATGAGGAGGTAGAAAGGCCGCCTAAGATGCCAAACAAAGGAGGGAGACCAAGGAAAGTACCAAATGTGGGTTATACTGATGGCCAAACTAGTGCCTCAATGCATACTCAGGCAACCAGAGGATATGCAACTGTTTCACTAGATTGTCAACATGTAGCACAAACAAGTGTGGAAGTTGGGGTTAATTCTAGAGGGAGTGCAAGGGCAACTGCTGGAGGTGAGAATGTGTATGAAGCAACTGTCAATTTAAGTGGTGGTAACCTAGATCAAGATAACCCAAGCCCAGTAGTGAGACCAAGTGCACAAGAAAATGAAGAACAATTCTCCACTCCAATACAAACCCAGGAAAGCCAAACTAGAAATCTTGATTCTCCACCTATTGTGCCAAAACCAAGATGGACCAAATGTAGAGTGTTACAAGATAAAAGCCCAATGAAAGCCACCAGTGCTGGACCATCTAGGAAATATGCAGACAATGTGGTCATCAATTCACATAGTGTTCTTACCAGGGCCTCTGCTGCTCTAGGTGTCACAAGTGTTGGGTATAAGAACTTGAAAACACAAGGTATGTATGCTATATAAATATATCTTCTTGTAATATGAATGGCTAGTCAGTCTATTAAATAGTCAATGAAAGTAATTGTGTACCTAATTATAGGTCCAAATAGGTTTCCAACTTGGTGGGGTGCAGGGCTATGTATTGATCCTGTGACTAATGAATCATTTATAGGTAGACCAGAATCTATCCCTGTGCCAATATGGCCTAAGGATGTGCCCATATCTAGTGCTAGTGAAGAACATGCAAAGAAACAACAAACTTTGGCAGCATTGAGGGCAAAGGCAAGTGACGAGGGAAAGAAGAGGGCTGTTGATGCAGTAAAGAGAATGATGGAGAGGGATGTACATGGTGGTGTTCAAAGGTCAACAAGTTCTGGTCATGAAACAAGATCTGTGGTCAGAATGAGTGCACTTCATGTGAAGCCTGCAAGTGAAGGAAAGGCTAAAATAGGTGAAAAGCAGGCTGCTCATGTGTCAAATGCAAGTGCTAGTGGTACTGGATGTGTTATCAGGAAAGCAGGGGGTGCAAACAAGCAAGTCAAAAGCCAACCATTACCAATTAAGAGGAGGGGACCAAGCCAAAAAATATTATCCAAGAAGCTGGGAAAGCATATTGATGGTCCTGGAAGCATTTATGACTCTGCAGTCTCCATTGAGTGATCAAAGTTGCTCTGCTTATCACATGTCCATGTTTTTTTGATGTCACTTTATGTTGTGTCATGTATGAACACTTTCAGGAAACTTTAACTTATGTACCACTGGAATGTATGATGCTATGTATAACACTAGTAACTAGGTTCTAGGAATGGTATAAAACTTTGGTGAAACAATCAGTTGAGGCTAAATGCCAAACTGAGCCAATTGGATCAGGCTGACTGCCTAGTTTTTGTAATGTATGATCATAACATATCATCCTTTGACCTTAATTTGTCTTCCTTAATATTTGGTTTTCTTTATTTGTCTGTACATTTTGCATAGTTTTCCATATACATCTCAAATTTCTGGGCAACATAGCCACATGAGGTTTTCTTTATTTGGTACTTCCTTAAAATTTGGCAATGTGCAAGTTTATAAACCATGTAACACAAAAGCATTTCCATTAACTTCAGATTTTTTTTACAAAACATATACACCAAAACAAACACATAGAAACATAATTACAAGTAGCAAAACAAACAACAATTTCTCATATATTTTCATGTTTGAGTTTTTCAGCTTCAATTCTTCCCTAAGCTTCAAGACCTCCAAAGTTGGTTCTCCATCTTCGTCACTCCTTGTAGAACCTCCAGTGACTGGTTTTCTCCCCATGTTTTGATGCAACTGGAATATCAAGTCTTTGTAGTAATCACTTGGAAGTTCATGATCCAAGAACCTATATACCCCACACTTATTTCTTGAATCCTTTTTTGGACAAGAGATGAACCTGCCTGGGTTCTTAGCTGTCCACGATGTACGAGGGGTTAATTTGAACCCACAGTCGCAATAGCCATAGCAGAAATTCTCTTTTGACCCGATAGAAGAAGATGAAGACACGACAGAGTTTAACTTTTTTGGGATTTACTCTTCGATCGTAAATTACGATTTGGGATTTAAGGGTTCTATTTGGGAATTAGGGTTGGGGTATATAAAGAGGATAAAAAGCCACGGTGGATTTTATATAATTAAATTAATGAAAAAACCACTATTATTACAAATACCACTACCCGGTTTTGACATATGCTAACATAGACGGTGTTTTACAAAACATAACCCACGATATACGAAATTAAAGATTGGTACCTCCTAAAGTAAAAAATGAACAAGTTCGATACCTTTAGAAATGAAAGCCCTAAAAGATATCCAGAGTCAATAAGTTAAGGACAATATAAAATAATTATACTTTTTGTTGATGTACATAATTAAGCCACGTTGAATAAAGGGTTAAATCCATAAAAAAGTAATATTTTTATCCAAAATTTCTAATAAAGAGAATCTATTTTGTTTTCATATATTTAAAGGAACGCATTATCAAAAACCAATCAATAAAGGAAATATTGTTAAGTGTTCTATTAGTCTTCCGTTAAATGTTCACGTGGCATTGCCATGTCATAAAAAAGTCCATATGAACTACCGACTGGTTGCCATGTCATAAAAATCCAACTTCATTTAATTATGGCTGCACTATTCAAGAACCGAAGAACATAAATTGTTAAAACCAATCAATCAATTAACTATTAAAACATTTGTATCCCAAAACAAAACATAACAAAAACTTCAAAACCCTCGCTTTGGATACCAGATCTGTTATAGCTTCAAAGTTCAAACCTCTTCCTTTCTCTTAAACAATCATATATATGTAACCCATTACCAGAGTTGACCGAAGCTACAAGAATCTTTTCACCGTCCACCGTAGATCTTTAGTTGTTATCTCCCTCAAGCTAATCCCCTTTTGTGTGGCCGTGAATAAGCAATTCCCGTCAGCCTCGACATCTCTTCTGTGGCTCAGCCTGAACACCACCGCCGATGGTGACGGTGGTGTTTAGGGTTAAATCGATGGCGGCGACGGTGGTTGGGTCTTTCCATGGTATTACCGCAACGTCGTTGGATCACAAATTAGCTTTCTTATTTCTCTTTTATTTTTTTTGAAAATTTTTGGATGGATTACAAGAATCTTGATGCTGATGATAATGATAATAGATAGCGTTGTTAAACTCTTACGAGTTACGAGTCGGCTCTTACGAGTCGAGTCGATTTACACCATAAACGGGTCGACTCGTTAGGTGACTCGTTTTTGTCCAGACTCTTATGAGTCACTGTATGAAAATTAGACCGAGTCACGAGTCGCAAACTTAAAATTATTGTAGTTTGATACTATGGTTATTTAATATATATTATACTTAATTTGCTACATTATTTTGTGTATTAACTATGTAGTTTTGATCATTTTATTGCGAATTTGGAGATAAATTATAAGTTTATGTCTCAAAACTATTGAATATGTAATGTTTTGTAAATTTATTAAGATAACGAACTTATATTTTGCTTCTAAAGACGTCACATATATATAACTATACTATGTTATGTAGTACTTAAAAATGTCCCGACTCTTACGAGTCGAGTCACGTTCTGAGTCACGAGTCAAAAAATCATGTTTTCAAGTCAAGTCAAAAGTTACGAGCCGACAATTATGATAAATAGATACAAACACAAACAATATATTGTATGTGTATTATATTATAGAAAGATAAATAAACAGATGTACTCTGATAGATGTCACGTGGATATTGATGTGGCATGTGATGTTGGAACTTAATGGAAACTAACGATATTCCTTTGTTGAATAATTTTTGAAAATGAAATCCTTTTAATAATCAAAACCTAAATAGATTCTTTTTATTAGGAATTTTGGATAAATATGTTACCATTTTATGGATTTAATTAGGTGGTCAGAAATCACAAATTGTAAATAAGTATGTGGAGGGACGTGATTTATGAAGGGTATTGATGTAAACTAATAAGCAGGAGAACAATATATTTTATCAGCATTTTCTTGCCGTAAGACGTTACATGCTTTTGGATTATCACGTTTGTAAAGGTCTAAAACGTTAAAAATCAATTTTTAAATTTTTTTTTACCAAACACCAAAAATAGATTTTTTTTCAAAACACAATAATCTAAAAATCATGTTTAAAAAGCAATCCCAAACACCTCCTAACATCTCTCAACACAAGTCATTTTAATAAAAATTTACAATTACTACAATCTTTTAACAGCAATATGGAATATAACTTACAACTACTACTGTTAAAAAAAATATACAACAATAATTTTATTTTATTTTATTTTTTGATTTTGACAATAAAGTATTTATTGTACATTCTAAGCACATGTATTACATAATAAATTGAACAAAATATTATCTTATATCTTAATATATACTATAAGACAGTTGAACTAATGACTTATTAACCAATTAAATCGTTCAATTTTCATCAAATTGACTTTCGCTTATGTCATCATTTAGATTAACTATAAATTAAAAATCCTAATAATCATTATCTAAATATATTATTATATTAGTATTTATATTAATTTGTAGAAAAAGTCTCATTAATTTACACTTTTTTTGTTTTTCATCAATAATTTACACTTTTTAGCCCTGAATACTTAATTTATATTTATTTTTAGCCATCAACTTGAGAGAATTTTTTAAAATTTACATTAAAACAATTTCAACATATGAAATATTGTCTACAAAAAACTATTTCAAAACCTAATGACTTATTAAGCAAGCAAATCGCTCAATTTCATCAAATTAACTACCGCTTATGTATTGTTTTTCATCAATAATTTACACTTTTTAGCCCTGAATACTTAATTTATATTTATTTTTAGCCATCAATAATTATCATAGGATAGGTGATTGAGAATAAACTATTCGTGTTAAGAGGCCCGCATCATGATCAAATACGTATATTTAAATGTCAAGTACAAGATCACAAGTATGTTTATATTTTAATTCTTAATTATTTTCCATAATAATATCACATTATGAATACAACTGGTTTCCAAAAATTCTATAATAGAGAAATTATTATAGCATGTGCCTTATGGAATGACTACGACAAACAATTCCATCAATATGTCTCAGCTAATAATGACAGTGACGAACCTGTGATTATTGTACTACAACTTGCAAAGTATAACACTTGGAACCATATATTTTCAATTATAAGTTTTTATGACTTAAATGTATGAAGATCGATCTAATATTGATAATATGGACACGAGTCTAAAATCTAGTTATGTACTATACTAGTTAATTAACCCGGGTTCAACCCGGGCATATTAAAGACTTTATAAAAACGTATATTCGCCATTAAAATTGCGACAGTTCAATGGTACTCAAAACCTCGGAATAGTATACCTAATAATTAGCTTATTAACGCGCATAATATGCAGATAATTTAAAAATCTGTTATGACAAAATTATCTAGATGATAGAACTTTAAAGACCATGTAAAAATTATTAGAGTTTTTTTAAAGAAAATAAAAACATTTTAAAAAATAACATCATAAAATAATAAAAACAAAATGCAATAAATTTTAAGAAGGAAAGTGTATATGATATCATAAATGAATTAATAAAAAAAGAATTAAACTTTAAGAAAGAATTTAAAGATGACAAATAAGTAATTTTTATAAAATGATGATGTCATTACAATGCTCTTTTATTTAATATAAAGATATTAAAAAACACATCGATAAGAATATCAACATATTTATTTTAGATCGATTAAAATGACATTAACAATACATAAATTTTCAATAAAAATTGGTTTATATATGTTAATGACAACGAAATATGCAGATTGATTGATTGAATATTATAATCAATAAATGAAAAGATTAAATTAAAATAAGTAAATGGAAGCTAGAGTTGCAGATACTCACCATGAATAATTAAAAAAGAAAATAACACGTTGTGAGCTTTCCAATAGATTTAGGCATTTAGCTATCATTAAATACAGTAATGGGCAATGTTTTCATAACCGGACCGGACAGCCAACCGGTCAACTTACTTACTGGTTATTGGTCGGATCGGTTGGACCGGATTAACCGGATAACATTATAAATATGATATATATAAAATAAATAAGTAAATATTTTTTAGAACACTACATTTATCCTATTTTTGTAGCCTGAATAAATGTATAGCTTCACCAATTATTTCATTACTTAAATATAACTAATAAATTAAAAATAATAATAAACTTGAAATACTATTGAAGAGTTGCGTGTAGTGACCACAAGTTCAGAGCATTCCATTTCCCAATATATTTGATATTTCCTTTGTCTAATAATAAATTAAAAGTAAGGACCATACGTGACACGTCCACAACACAACCACCACTTTAACTTTTTTAATTTTTATCCTATGATATTCCAAAAGAGAAACCTTTTTATCCTACCGCAGTTTCTTTCCATGTTCCCAATCAACGCCGTCTGTGACACCGGCCTCCTTAGCACCGACGATCTCATTGTCAGCAGCAGTGGCGCCATCTCTAAAAGGTGCCCTGACGATGGAGACATCTGAAGTCTGAACGAACCTCTTGAGGTAGCCATGACAGTCGTCGGTGTTGGCGGAGGTGTACCAAAGATCTCCTCCTTCAAGATCCGGTGTCACCATCTTAGCCCAGTTCAAAGAAAGTCAAAATCGGAACCGCCGGTTTCCGTTAAATCACCGGTTCTCGGCTCAACCGGCCGGTCTGATGCACGCCCGTTTCTACACAGGTAACCGGACCGTTATTGCCTCCGGGTCCCCGTCCGGTCGTGAAAACATTGGTAATGGGTGACATAATTAAAGAAAGTGAGGATATGATATGCTGCTATATTTTGGGAAGATAGGAACAAGAGGATTTTTAAAAATAATTGATTTACAGAGAAGGGGATGAAGTTTTATTGGAACTAGAGAGAAAATTGGGTTAAAGTTTGTATGGAATTTGATTTGCACGTGAGATTTGTTTCTATAGTCATTTATTTAAGCCAAAATCTAATTTCTTCGTATAAAGAGGGGGAGAAATTTTTGTGAAGAAAACACATTTCTCTTTAATTTGGATGGAAATGAAATTGCAAAGAGTGGATTTCTCGAGATTTGTATTTCTCCGTGTCATGTAATTCTCCAGGCTACCAAACACGGGAAATTAACTCATTTCCATTTCCGACCTTTGAATTCTCTTTACCAAACATGCCCAAATGTTTATTGATATTTATTCTTTTTATTTTTTTTAGAACAGCCAGAAAATGTTTATTGATATTGTTTTAGTAATATCCTTCAGGTTTTTTTATGTATGTTTGACTAACATGTGCTTTTGTATGTAATTGAGTGGTTCA
Source organism: Erigeron breviscapus (assembly GCA_034093135.1). NCBI lineage: Eukaryota > Viridiplantae > Streptophyta > Magnoliopsida > Asterales > Asteraceae > Erigeron > Erigeron breviscapus. The sequence goes on from CM067175.1 coordinate 11,171,663, forward strand.
CGTTATGAGTGTACTCCCCATATATTCTATTTGATTCCAATGTCATAAGATTATCCGTAAGTAGAGGATTCTTTATTTTTATCATATTTTTCTTGATGCCTTATGATGCTTACGTTGAACAGTCATTTTTCTAAGGTCTCAGAGGGCTTTATGCTGGCCTTAATCCTGTATTTTAGGCTCAACTATCTCGTGGTATCTATAACTATACTCGTAAGTCGTTGGACCGTTGGAGACCCATTTTATGATTTTTATTCATTAAACTTTCTATGTATGTTTCACGCATATTCGACTTCTTGACATACGTTTTGCATTTACAGTCATGCTAAACAGGGGTTTGAATCAGATTTAGAGAAAATTACATTTTTGGTCCCTCAATTTAGCAAGATTTTCAGTTATTGCCCTTAAGTGAATTAATTACGGAAAAAACCCTGAAGTTGGTCAATTTTTTCACTCCGTGACTAACAACCGTCTATTAGGTCCGTTAAGTGAGGGGCAAATTCATCATTTCACCATGATCCTTCTGCTTCTTCTTCCAAACTCAAACACAAACCCAGATTTTGAAAATCACGGCCGGAAAACGAAATGTCAACTGAAAAACACACACCGAGCACACACACACACACACTCGAAACACACACATCTGAGATCGGAAACAAGGGTTTTTGGATTCGGAAATGCTTGGATCGGGATCGGTTTTGGCTAGATTTGGTTGGATTCGAAGTGCAATTGCTTTGTTTCTTTCTTTTTGATTCAAACAAGTTTTTTCCGGCGAGTCAAGTTTTTCCGGCGAAGTCTAGATCGGATGTATTTTGGCTAGGGTTCGTGCGCGATTGATTTCTGAGTCGATTGCAACATGTTTCGTGTTCTGATTCGAAGAACAAGAGATAAATCTATATTTTAATTTTTTCGTTGTGATTTTCAAATTTCCGGCCGCCGTGATTTAAGTTGACATTTCGTTTTCTGCAAAACCTGACGAATCTGGGTTTGTGTTTGAGTGTGGAAGAAGAAGAAGAAGGATCATGGTGAAATGACGAATCTGCCCCTCACTTAACGGACCTAATAGACGGTTGTTAGTCGCAGTGAAAAGTGAAAAAATTGACCAACTTCAGGGTTTTTTCCTGTAATTAATTCACTTAAGGGGAATAACTGAAAATCTGCCAATTTGAGGGACCAAAAATGTAATTTTCTCTTAGTTGTATTTGCGGTTTAACTGCTTGCTTTTCCTATGTAATTTTTATGCTTTATCCCTATTCGTTACCTAATGTAGGTTAGGGTCAGATTTATTAATTGCCGTATATGAACTAATTTGGTATTACTTGTACTATAACATAGTGATGCTATATGAAGAGTTGTGAAGTTGAATCTAAACAAATGTATATGAAGAGTTGTGAAAAGACAGGTGCACATATTGTAACATCCCGAATTTTTAAGATCAATGAAAATTAACCTTTATTATAATTTTGACATTAAAATAGTTTCCTAGCATTTTATTTGTATATACGGGATTAAATTAGTTGGAACTTTAGTGACTAGCGGGTATAATACCCCAATATTTGAAATAAAACGTGGCCAAAGGATGAGCCATCTCCTGATGATTCACCATATTACTTTCCACCTAGTTTCTTCCTCCCCCTTTTTCTTCTCATTATCTATCAACACCTAATACAAGAATTCTAGTATTCTTATGATGATTAATCTCTCAAATTACAAGTAAATTTAATAACAATAATGCTAATAATATTCAAGGATTCTAGCTAGGAAGATTGGGATTTAGGTGGAGGTGTGGTGTATGTAATTCGATTTCAAGGAAGGAAGAAAAAGAGAAATTGTGAATTGAAACCCTAAATTATCTATTCCATTCTTTGAGGTATTGATTCTTTAACTTAATTTTAATTTTCTTTTTGTGAATTAGGGTTCTTGTAATGGTTAATTTGGGGATTTTAATGGGATGATTATATTTTGAATATATGATATAATTACCATGTAAAAATGTATTTATATCAATCTTGTGAGTTGTAAATCAATATGTTGAATGATAGAACAAAGGTTTGGTAATTGGTAGTAAGAGTAAATTTTTGACAGATTCTGCCTCTCATCTTGCAACGTGTAAAACACTGCTGTATCAGAATTTTCACTTGTTGATCACTATATTGTGTAAGATTTAAGTGGCCACTGGAATGGGATAAAAAGGTGGAGTAGAACTCTAGTTATGAATTTTTGAAGTCAGTGTGGTCATTCTGAATTTTCAGCAAAAATGATTCTGTGTCAGTTTTTAAAACGAGTGTAACACACTTATACGGGTCAAATCTTGTGTTGGTCACTGAAGATAAAATGTACCTAAATGTGTTAGCTCGGAGTGGCCACTGGAATGAGGTCAAAATATGGTGTAGAACTCAAGTTATGGTCATTTGAAGTCAGTAAGGTCAAAGCTGTTTAACAGCAACAGTTTTGGTTTTTAAAACGACCAGAAGTCACCTTTGAAGGACAATTCACATATTGGTCACTAAAGATAAAATGTAGGTATATGTGTCATATAAATTTGGCCACTGGAATCAAGTAAAAAGAGTGAGTAGAACTTGAGTTATGCTCGTTTGAAGGCAGCCTAGTCAAATATAAAAATGGTGATTTTGTTATAAAAGTGAGTTTGGCATTATGATAATGATATAAGAGATACATGTTTTGTGAACCAACCCAAGAATAATATAAGATTGTAAATGATGGGTTGGGTGTTGAAATGCTAGTGATTATGGCTAGACGGCCTAGTATGTGATTGATGATCCTATATGCGTTTGTGATTTGTTGCTAGGTTGAAGCATACATATATTGTGTTCTTGCGGTCATCTTGATTTATGATTTGGTTGTCGCGGAGGAGGTGAGTATTCTTGCATACCTTTATATATGCGTCGGGTCGATTACCATATGATGATGGATTTCATGTATGGTACTCGATTTGGCGTTAGAGCCCAATTTGGGGCAGTGTGATACTGTGATTATGAGGCCTAAGAACCTCTTGAGATATGATGTATGAGGCCTAAGAACCTCTTGTGAATGGGGCCTAAGAATCCCAAGTATTGATATTGATTGTGTTGATTTGCTTATATGGATCCATGTAATGCGTTAAAGTACAAAGTGAGCATGTAAATATGGTACGACGGTGCCATAGGCTACATGTAATAGTCCTTTGTGCGTTGCCCTCCTTCGTGTGTATAAACGTATGCAAGATTATTCACTAAGCTTTGCTTACTTTTTAGTTGTTTACCCTTTTTATAGGTTGTCCCGGAAGCGGAAGCAAAGTTAAGTAATATAAAGATTGAAGTTTGAAGTTGCTTTATGGATATTGATTGCTTTAGCTAAATGCGGAAATTGGTAACGTTGATAGGACCCGTAGAGACCCCTTTGAACTATTGGCTCATGATACATTGATTGTTTTGGTAAAATTTTGTTATGTCAAGTGTTAGACTCATGGAGTCTTGGTTATTTGTAATGAGTTATTGAAATAGTAGCATATTGGTTATGATTGAAATGTATTTTGGGAAAACTCATAATCCGTAACAGGTTTTGACGAAGATTTTACGAAAAGGTCATGCCGAAATTTCTAATTTTGTGTATGGTCTTTTATAACAAATTTTGATATATGTATTGGTTGAAGTTGTGAAAAGATTGTAAGTTGAGTCAAATGTCAAAAACGAATTTTTGGTCCTGTCGGGTGCTGAGATGCGGCACACCTTCATGAGGTGCGGCGCACATATTGTGTTTTTAAACTTATACGTCGCATTCTGATTCGCATGGAAACTTTCTGACCTTTTTGGACTGCGTTTATGCGCCGCATATATGTGGCATGCGCCGCATATATGCGTACAAAAAATTTTTTTACTACTTTTCGATTAAATTGGGTTGAGTCGTTTCACATATTCATCTTGCTTTGGTTGCAAAAGCAGTAGGCTTGGTAAGTCTTTAGCGCATCTATTGCTATATGCCTATATGATGTTTCATCGATCACAAAATGTTTTTTTTTATAATAGTATTAATTTAGTCTTATTATTATAGCTAAGTTATTACTTATCAGGTATGTCTTTTTATCAATCCTACATGGGTGGTGAAAACAAGATTATGATGTTCTGAATCGAAGGAAAGAAAGAGATATTGTGAATTTAACTTTTCCAGCATATTGTTTAACTTTTCCGGCCGCCGTGTTGTCTTTAAAATTTCATTTACTGAACTCGAGTTCGGTAAATCACCATATCCCATTTTTCTAAAGTGATTACTTAGAAAAATTTTCAAGCCAAAATGTCATTTTCCGAAGTCCTTGATTAGAAAATCTGGGTTTGTGTTTGAGTGTGGAAGATAAAGAAGTTGGAATCATGGTGAAATGACGAATCTGCCCCTCACTTAACGCACCAAATAGATGGCTGATAGTCGTGGAGTGAAAAGTGAAAAAATTGATCAACTTCAGGGTTTTTTCTGTAATTTATTTACTTAAGGGCAATAACTGAAAATCCTACCAACTTGAGAGACCAAAAATGTAATTTTCTCTTTATTTTATTCTCTTACATATTTAAATGTAGATGTGTTTAACTTTTTTTAGATTTTTGCTATAAGTATAACTAAAACTAACAATGGGGAGTCTAATTCCCAAATGAAAGGCGCAGGTTCGAATCCCGGTTTGTTCCTAATAACCATGGGGAACCATTGCTAGGAGTTTAACCAGGTAGCAACCTCTTGCGGGGTGGGGAAGCTAGGTACCAATATTGTACCTGGGATTGGATGTTCACCAATTTACATCTTTTCCCATATTATATTGGAACTAAATAGAAATTATAAATCCTGAAACTGTGGATGTTGAAACATGGAATTCTACTTTTTTGATGCTTAAAAATGTCTTCAAATTTAGGAATACATTCTATAACTTCCTTTTAAGAGATCCTAATTGTGAGACGGAGCTGAGAAAGTATTTTGCATACCACTTCATATACACTTTTGTTTATATAAGTTTTATATTTTTCTTTCCATTGAGTAATAGGTTTGAAGAAGTTAACACTAGATAAACCTATCACTATTGATGAAACAATAGATGATGAAACTATTGTTTAGTAATTTTTAGTTAGGATAATGGCAACAATATAAACAACTATGCATCAATGATTATGTTTTGTAATAAATTATTCGAGTGTCCATTTTAGGTAATCAAATTTATATTCTTGAGTATTGGATTTTATTACACTACTAGCTAATTAACCCGGGTTCAACCCGACTTATTAATAAAAGTTTTGTAATATTAAGTTACGTCGATGTCTAAGAACTATGAGATAGTTCAACCATAATCTCGAAATAGTATACCTTATATTTCGAATATATATATATATATAATTAGCTTATTAACCCGCATAATATGCGGATAATTTAAAAATCTATTATGATAAAACTATTTAGATGATGAAAATTTAAAAGACCATGTATAAAATATTAGAGTTTTCAAAAGAAAATAAAAACTTATTTCTTTTATAAAAAAGGACATCATAAATAACAAAAATAAAAATGAAATAAATTAACTTAAAGAAGGAAAGTGCTTATAGTATCATAAGTAAATTAAACAAAAAAAAAACTAAACTTTAAGAACTTGGAGATGACAAGTAAGCTATTTTTATAAAATGATGATGTCATAACAATTGTCTTTTATTTAATATACCTGGCTGATTGATAATATTAAGACGAAAAGAGATGGTGATACTATTTTTGAAATTGACATATAATCGTTTGAAAAAAATAAATTAGATAATTACATTTTAATTTACATTGGACTTAGGCTTAAAAAGAAATAAATCATAAATCAATTAGAAAATGATTTAAACTTTAAATAGGATGATGTCATAAATCAAGAAAATAAAAAAGAAATAATTGATATAAATAAGTCTAATAATGACAAGTAAGCATTATTTAGAAAATAATGATGTCATAAGAATCTTGTTTTATTTATATACTAGATTAAACCCGTCCGTTAGACGGTAACATATATAAATAATAACTCATATATGTTATTTACAATACTCGTAAGCTTTTAAACACTAAAATGTAATGCATATTTAGAAAATAAGTAGATTGACCACTAAATAATATTTCTTAATTTTATAACATATGAATGGCTGTATAGGTAATGTGAAAGTTAAAAAAAAAAAACTATGTATATGAACATCTTTATAGTAGAAGCAAAATTTATAAAAATATTAATATTTATAATTTATAAAAATCTAATCTAATATTGTATTGGGATACCAATGTATAATATTTATAGGTATTAGTTTATAATATATTTTTAACTAATAACTAAAGGATTAAAATTTTATCAAGTTGATGGCTAAAAATAAATATAAATAAAGTATTCAGGGATAAAAAGTGTAAGTTATTGATGTAAAATAAATAAGTGTAAATTAATGAGACTTTTTGTACAATATTAATATAAATAGTAATATAATAATATATTTGGATAATAATTATTAAGATTTTTAATTTATAAGTAAATTAAATGATGACATAAGCGAGAGTCAATTTGATGAAATTGAGCAATTTGATTGGTTAATAAGTCATTAGTTCAATTGTCTTATAGTTGTTATAAGACGTGTATAGATACAAACCAACGGTCAATAAAGATTAGCCTTGACTTTTGTTAATTGTCATTGCGAAAGAAACGACCAACGGGAATTGTCTTCTATGAAACTTGAACGGGATTCTTTTATCTGACGGTATTAGCTTCATTCTCGGGATGTATTTTTGTATAATATCTAATATATTAAGATATGTTAGTCATTACAAAAAAAAAGCATATACAAATTAAACAAAATTTATGTAGAAAAAAAATAATGAATGAATATATCTATGCAAAAAATCGATCAATATAGAACATTTTAAAATAATTGCTATGTGTAGTTGAATGGAATATCTTGTAACAAATAATTTCAAATAAGAGGTATGATATAATGAAATTTCTTATTGACCTTCTAGGCGTCTAAAATTCAGGTAACTTATCCCTATTGATAGCAACAATATATTAAATATTAAATTAAAACTAAACTACATTATTAACACGTACATATCTTTAAGCTAATTGGCCACCAAAACAAAAATTAACCATGAAATTACACATTGGATAAATGCTGATTTGGCAATTAAACATCATAGCCACATAAGCCTTGGGCAATCCTCTCTTAGTTATATAGAGAGAAGAGAAGAGATAACCATGTTTTTCAATATAATTTCATATATGATGTACATATACTGTATGCTGTAGGGCACTACGTTTTTTATAGTGCAACATATAACAACTGAAATATAATAATTATTTATATAATCTTTTGAAATTAAAAACAAGACCAAATTTCATAACAACTACAGGAAAATATAACAGCTCATGAATATATTTATTATTTTATTTTACACTTTGTAATGTAAAATTCAAGTAACAGAGAATGAGGCTTACATGAAAGTTTATATGATCTTTTGTATAAGAATGCCAGATGTAATATTTCGATTGAAAGGTTTAGAAAAGGAGATCATCATATGAATACACACAAGAGATTTTTTATATAGACGCAAGATACATATATATGTGATTGTCGATGTCATCATCAACTTTTGTTACCTCTGGGTTCGGTATAGACGTGCGAAGACTATTATTGGTTGGGGCGAGTGGATCAAAAATCCAACCCTAGCCTTCAAATGTTTTTTCGTTTTATCGTCTTTGGGTTGTATGTTATGTCTGGTACTTTGTTGTTGCTCTTGTTAGTTGTTGTAATTCGACTTCTAATATCTTGCTAGTAACTTTTTTTTAATAATACTTCTGCCACTAAAAAAAAATACGTATATGATTACTTTGGAGTCCAAAATTAAAGATTAGGGGTATTATAGTAGTGACATAAAATAACTAATGGATTACAAAAAATATAAGCATAGGTGGCATTAGGTTAATATTTAGGTGTATTAATTAGGTCTCCTAATAAAATTTTTTTTTTTTAGAGTTATCGACATAAATCGTCCCTGTGGTTTACTCAAAAAATCACGTTTCATCCCTGTGGTTCAATAACCTCATTGACAGTCCTTTATAGGAGGATAAGGTTCGTGTTTCGTCCTTTAAGATAACGGCGTTATCTTCTCCGTCAAAATCCCCACGTGTCTCTCACGTGAGGGTATTATAGTACTTTTCAAAGTATAAAGGACCAAACTTGAGTCTTTTCAATAACACTTTCTATATCCATATCTCTGTTATATCTCTATGCATTATCCAATCCACATAAAAATCATTATCACTTCACTATCAACAAATACAATTTGTAAAAAGAAAAACCCACAACATCATCATCATCAATCAACCCTAATCGAAATTTAATATAAAAAAAATGTATAGTGCATTGATATGTATAGATCTATGTGTTTGAGTTGCGAAAAGTCACTTTCATATCACATACTATAACTTCACCACCAGACCACCAACAAGCCGTTGCTGGTTGTTATGCCATCACCAGACCACGACAGCTCAGCCACCACTCCCCACACGATCATCAAAATCCGATACATGGATATAGATGGGTATATTTGTATATTTAGATCTTGAAGATAAAAATATAGATGGATTTCAATTGGTTTTGTTGTTGGGTATATGATTCGATCTGTTGTTTTCTTCCAACCACCACCACTTCCGGCCACCACCACTCTCGGCCACTTGCATCCATCTCCGTATACATAGATATAGATGGGTATATGTATAGATACAGATCTTGAAGGTATAAATAGAGATAGATATATAGAAGGATTTCAATTGGATTTATATTGGCTTCAATAACTGAGATCTGGTGTATTAACAAAAATGAAGTCAATTCAGCCATTGCATTTGGAAAGAAATTCTACATTCAGTGGTAAATCGAAATTCCATTTATTATGCCAGGAATGCCAAAATTGTTTCTTTTTTACTCTTGTGAAATGAATAGAAAATACTTGTTCTTTTTGTTTGTGTCCATGAGTTTGTGAATTGAGACATTCTTACTGTATTATTTTTTTTAATCATTGAGTTTATATATTTCATGTAAACGAGATATTTCATGTAAATACAGATTTATATATAGGTTTCCTTACTATATTAATAATTTTTGTTAATACCGATTTATATATGTATATTCTTACTTATTATTTTTTTTAATCATTGAGTTATAGATTATATATCATAGACAGAGACATGAATGCATGCAATATAAATAAATTGTAGATTTGAAGTAATTTTGGATATGAAAGATAAACATTGCTGGGTTTAAAGATTAAATTTTGAAGTAATTTGATTGAAAGATAAACATTGCTGGGTTTAAAGATTAAATTTTGAAGTAATTTGATTTTGAACATGAATATATGTTGACTTAAAGATAAAGTTTCCAGTTTTGAATGAGTATCCAATCTTGAAATTTCCAGCCAAATAGATCAAGTGTGGTCCTTTATATTTTGGAAAGTACTAAAATGCCCTCACGTGAGAGGCACGTGAGGATTTTGACGGAGAGAAGATAACGGCCGTGAACGTAAAGGACGAAATACGAACCTTATCCTCCTATAAAGGACTGACAATGAGGTTATTAAACCATAGGGATGAAACGTGATTTTTTGAGTAAACCACAGGGACGATTTATGTCGATAACTTTTTTTTTTATGTTGCCACAGTCATATGTCGTATGTGTGCAAATTTGCTTCTTGTGTAGGCAATCAAACTGCAAAAACAGAATAGTAGTGTCAATTTTTTGTTTCAGGAAATTAGAAGAAGAAAAGATTAAATTAAGCCACTCTTTTGGATGTATTGTTTGGAAAAAGGCATAATTCTTTTGGTTTTGTCAGAAGAAGTGGTTAAAAATTAAGAGAATACACATTTTTATGAGTATTATATTTATTGTGTTTGGTAAAATTGAGCATTGATTTTAGAATTTTGGTGTATAATAAAGAGAGAAATAAAGAAAAATCGTCAGACCACCAAAAAGACCACACCTCCATCACCCCATCAGAAAACCACCTGCCATATAAGACCCACACTACCGCCACCGCTAATCACCACACCACCAAAAATCGTCGGCACCTCACAATTCACCGCCGCCGTCAGCCCTGCTCATCACCAACTCCGTCAGACCCATTCATCACCACCACCAACGTCCCCCCCCACTCGACCCTCCACACCACATCTGGCAGCCGCAAACGGAGACCCACATGTTGTTGTGCTCGCATATCCGTCGGGCACCACACCGCCGACCTGTATCTAAATCTATAAAATCTGTTGTCACCATTTATATCTGGATCCATATATATCTAATCCGACCACCGCACCCCACCTCCGATCGATATTTATATCCAGATTTATACCTATATCTATAAAATCCGATCACCATAACGACGGCCTCCCCATCTCCGTCGTCACCATTTAGATATATATAGCAGATGGCCTGAAAGATTCGACGGTCTGATGGCCTGAAAAAGCCCAGCGGTGGTTGGCAGGAAAGTGGTGGTATCCCCATCTTCATTCATTCTTTTTTTGTTGTGTTCTCTGCCTTTGATTAATGGCAACCATTTCATTTGAATGGATGAATGAAATTGGATAGATTGATCTTCAAATAGAGATATATGTATTATTGTGTTTATGTATGTGTATAAATGTATTTAATTTTAGAATATCTAGGCTTTAAGTAAGTGAAACAAAAAGATGAAAAAATATCAGGTTTTTGTAAAGAGTTAATGACATAAATCGTCCCTGTGGTTTACCTAAATAGTCACGTATCGTCCTTTAGAGTGGAAATGACTAGAATACCCCTCACGTGGGAGGCACGTGAGGGGTTTAACGGAGAGAAGGTGACGGTCAAATAGTCAAAGGACCAAACATGAACCTTATCCTCCTATAAAGGACTGTCCTTGAGGTTTTTTGATTTTAAAGGACGAAAGGTGACTATTTAGGTAAACCACAGGGACGATTTATGTCATTAACTCTTTATTGTGTTTGGTAAATTGAGCATTGGTTTTAGAATTTTGGTGTATAATAAAGAGAGAAATAAAGAAAACGGAGAAGCATATGTTATGGTGTGTGGTACGACTAGTAGGGTCGGCTTTTAAAGTCTTGTGGGTACCAGAGAATATATGGCGACCCAACTCGTGACATTTGAATAGTTATTCAAACCTTTTTTATGCGTAGAGTACTAGAGTATTTTTCGATCCTATCCACTTTTATATTGTGTTTGCAAGGGTTACAGAATGCCTCCATCCACCATTCGTCTCACCATTCGTCCATATCTCGATGAGTGAATATCATTAGGAATGATTAGTCCTTCACGGCTTCACTCATCCTTTACACTAGTTCTGTAGAAATGAGTGAATATTTAAAGGATATGTAAGGTGTTTAATGAATTAGTGGTATATATGTTGTAGTTTAAACTAGTCCTCCATTTGAAATATTCTAAGGATTAGCTAGTTCTTGGTTGAAGTTGCCATTGAAGATGGCCTAATGTAATATAAAATAAAATTCAGAATCAGAATAAATCTTATTAATATAAAAATCAAAGTTTCGATACATGCATAATTATATAAGTGAGTGAAACGTTTTAAAAACCAGCATTTTAGCTGAAACAATGAGTTTAAATCGATTGAAATGAGTGAATAAACATGTACTCTATGTTTTAACGGAGTATAGATTTTAGATAAATATGATGGGTGAAACAAATTGTTTCTAAAGATTAAAAGAAATGTTTATCAATCAATGAAGATATATCTCACACATTAAAGAAATATATTTTGATCAGAATCATACTATATTATATTATGATAGGTCCCTAATGTACTTGATTGGAAGTCGTCTAGATAGCATGTTCTTCATATGAATATGCGTTAGATATCAAGCTCTCTAAACATATTTGGGATGAACACATGTATTTAATTTTCAAATATAATAGAATTGGACGAGTTTTATAGATCCCTAGGTCATAAAAAAATTCTCATCAAGAAATTTGAATTGGAGATTAATTCTGCAATGGCTTATCTAGCACAGACTCAGTTAAAACAACATATTTATCCGTCATTTGCAGTAATTCAAAACTTTCAGAAAACAAACAATGAAAAAGATATCAATCTTATCTGATAGAATCCTATCATAAGGACGTCAAGCATATTTTTTGATATGTAGAACACACTATATATCTTGATATTTGGTGTTTTTTGGGATTCTAGGTTTAAGCTAACTAATATACAGATGCTTTCCATGCATCATGCATACTATATTGCAAATACACTTAGGATAGTGTTTATTTTTATGGAGATCAACTTATTAGTTGACCCTTAAAAAATCAAAAAGTGAAATAAAAAAGTATTTTTATTTTTTATAATTAAAAAATGGAAAATGACGGATATGTCTAAAGATATGCCTAATAGATTAGATGTTTGACACATGTATCATGTGTTTGTTCTCTCTTAATATTTATAACTCATCATGCAATGTGTCATAATCTTATCCTTAAACATACTTTAGTCATACCAATTATGCCTATTTATCATTATCCTTAAAAAAAAACACAAAAGTATTTTTCTTTTTGATATTTTTTTTTATCTATATCTTTATTTTCATCCTTACTCTTTTATAAAACAAATTACCTTTTTTCCTTTTCAATTTTTCTACCTTTAAAATACTCAAAATGCTCTTATTAATACGAGGGATAGTGCCCGCGCGTTGCGGCGGTGAGATGGTGGGGTGATAGGTCAAGTCATAGAGTATGATAGCCAAAATGCCTTAGCCGTACGGGCTCCGCCCTCGGATTTAAAAATTCGTCGAAAGTATATCGAATGACATCTCTAATGAAAGAGCATGAAATTTTAAGAACACCCATACAATTTTTATAATTTATCGATATACGGTTTTTGAGATAAAAGATTTTGAATGAATTAGAGAAATAAAATGATTTATGGAGGAGAGAGAAAAAAATGAGTGGTTGAGATTTGAGGAGAGAGAAAAAAATGAGTGGTTGAGATTTAAGGTTATTATAGGTATATTAGGTAGAGATGTTTAAATTAGTGAATAAAGAATAGGGGTATTTTGGGTAGTTCAAATCATCTTTTCTTAAAAAAAAAGGCAAAATGCTTTATAAGATAGTATTAGATAAATAACATTATCAATGAGCTTATTGAATACCCAATATAACCCACACTACCCCTTAGTTTACAATATATACTTCTTAATTCCACTACCCCTTTTTACATTAATAACCTATAATACGCCGCCACCACCATCACGTTGTCGCTACCACCATAGCTGCCACATTGCACACGTATTCGTCTAGTATATGATAAAGTCAATAACTTTTGACCTTTTTCTTTAAACTTCTGAATATGTTTAGTTTTTAGTTTTTCTAATTTAGATTTGTGCATAAAAGTAAACAAAAAAAAATACAACAAATCTAGTACAATCATGATATAGATTTTCTTTTTAAATGCACACCCGTTTAACTCAACCCAAGCCCAGTCTAACAAACTACCCAGCCCATCATACCTACGTCGTACTTTGTTTACCCATTTAAGTGATCCCAACTTTTTTGTAAAATTTCTTCGTACATCTGATCAGAAAAAAAACGAAAAATGTGAAGTACATTTCAACAAATTGTGATCATGCTCTATTATATTAACATTTTTGCTTAGGATTATTGTTAGTAAAAGCATATTGCTTATCAGAACAAGCAATTTTGGATAAGCTAAGGCAGACATTTTATTTCACTGGTAATCAAGTTTAGTTAGCATATCAAACACCCCTTTCCGGCAAGGGATTCTTTTTGGGCCTACCTCTTCTTTGAGACACCGGCGTCTGTTTCCTTTCTTCTGGCGCCTCTGACTGCACACGTGGTGATGTTCCAAACGTGAAACCACCACCACGTTTTGCATTTTCGTCCCCCAATTCATTGGGGGACGGCCAAGCACTTCCCTTCGTTGGAAACAAGGGTGGCATCCAATTCATCATGCCATTGCTTTTACCCATTACAGAATTTGTCATTGCGAACCCCATAGGAAAATTTCCCCAACAACAATAATACTCTTCTTTTCCTGGCACGGCCAATGGCAACGAATCAGGAGGTATAACGACAACTTGAAACGCCCTTTCGCAATTCATACACCTTAAACAACATCCATCATACGCCTTAGGGTACTCGTATAAATTATAACAGTACGGACACACCGTCCATATATTTTCATCCGCACGCCTCACTGGAATCTTATCACGCGAAATTTGTTCATTTTTTGCCAATTCATTGTCATGGGCCATTTTCTTATCACACGAAATTTGTTGATTCTTTAACAATTCATTATCAAAAGCCATTTTCCGTGATGGGTCAGACAACACATCCCATGCATTTGACACGAGTCTAAATGCTGAATCAGCAAATGCATAATCATTATTTTCAGGATGCAAAAGAAGCCCAAGGCGACGATATTCTGATTTAATGAGATCCATATCATCATATTTTCGTCCACTTTCGAGTTGTAGAATTGCATACCAATCGTATTGATTGTTTATTCGTGTATTGCTGGCCGTAAGGACATCCACAATGGCTATGATCTGGTCCGACCGTTCAATTAAGGGATCCGTTTCTTGAGCCAAAAGTGCGAAATCACGAGCCCCATTGAGATCGTTGGATCGTAAGAGGCCGTCGGCGATTGCAAGGAGTCGATCGGCTTCTGCTCTGTCGTTGGTTTCCATATCGAAGATGATGTTTTATTAATTTTATTGTACGCTACTTTGTAATTAAGGTTGGTTTATAGGTGTATGAATGTATTGTTGTCTAGTTAAGTACTAACATAAGCCAACAAAAAAAAAAGAGAAAAATCATAACATATAGAAATGAGTAGTTCCAGGAAGTCACTTTAATCAAATTTGGACTTTGGTGTGTAAATACGCACATTTTTTAAGTCATAACTAATTAAAAGATCTCTTTTTTCTTTTTATAGATTTTTTTTTGTGCCGAAAGTACTTATAATAACCATTTAGCATGTTAATTAAGTGGTTAATTATCTTGTTCATAACAATAAATTAAAATTATTAAGGGCATGCTTGTTTGATGGTTTTTTATATACCAAGCAATGGAATATGGAAATAAGTGTAGTTTCATTTGTTTGTGTAAAAGATATGGAATCATTAGTTATTTATAATTACCTTAAGTCGACGAACAATTTATGAGAATAATTTATACTATTACTACTCTAATTTTAAGAGTTAATTTCATATATACCCCTCCTAAAACATGAAATATCATATTTACTCAAAACTTGCTTTAAGACCATTGTAAATCATGTATTGAAAAGTTGTAAATTGGGTATATATGATATTTAGGGGGTTTAGGAAGGGGATATATGATATTTGCCATAATTTTAATGATCAGCGTGAGTAGCCAATGTGATAACATTTGTTTTGTCACAACCAAAATCATCACAATAAGCTTGCCACATTAACATGATCACCGTGACAACGCTAACCATGAACACAACAATCTTCCATGATGATTCCACAAAACTGCCAATAGCCCTTAAACCAACTAGCAACCATTGAGCCACCTTCTTCGGGAACAAATATACCTTCACTATCGGCTTGCTTTCGTAAACCTTTTTAACTTCCTCGATTGTTCCCTTCAACTTGGAGCACTTTTCTTTCATCTTCGTGCTCGATATGAAACTACTCATCTCAACAAAAAGTTTTACCACATCAGCGTCACTTAGCTGATCACATTTTATCATATTTTCTTTTTTAAGAAGCTTCACATCGTTGACATTCGCGATTAATTCACACACCAGGCCAACAAAATCAATTAGTGGATAGTGATTGGAGTTTTTGGCGATTAACATTTCATAAGCAACCAGATTTCTTAAAATAGTATCAGATTCAACGTTCAAAGTAACACAAGGCAAGTGAAAATGCTTCCCATTAATCACTATTTTCGTAATGCCTTGGTGCTTAGGTAGACTATGAAACCTGAATCCGGCTCTTTTATGAAGTGTGGAAGCCGAAGGAATGCCAGATAATTTTTGGGTAAAATTTTTGAGAGCTGAGATTATTTGATTATATAGCTGGACTATCTCTTCTTGTTAAATGATCAAGTTCATAGTTTAAAAGATTTATTTACTCTATTGTTTGTATAAATGCAGAAATAGGACTAAGAGTACATCATTCTATCAAGCTAGGGACTAATTATGTACAATTTCTATTCTGGGCATCTTTGGAGCAGAAGTGTAGAAAAGAGAAAGATCAAGGACTATTATGAAACTTGAAGATATATATATACAACTCAAAACCCTTTTTAGGGTTATTCAATTATTCTGCTGCTGCTATTCGATTGTTTCTCTCTATATATTTTTCATATATATTTCTGTAATAATATATATATCATCATCTTGGTGATATATATATATTATGTTCTTCAATTCTTTAATCATATAATTCTGTAATCATAAACCTATTTCATATCTAAATTTTTCGTGTTTAATTGATTATATCTGTTCTTAATTGTGTTTGTTTCTATCTTATCTGTTGATTATCTGTTTGTTTGAGTGATAATTGTTGTTCTATATCTGTGTGTTATCTATTTGATATATTGAGTTTAAATGGATAAGGATAAGTCTGAAAAAACTGGTAATACTCCTCCTGTTTCACCTGTACATTCTAGGCATAGTTCTGAATCTGAATTTGATGATGTTACTAAAATAAGTAAACTGGATTTTGGTGATCCTCTCTATTTGCATGCAAGTGATACTACAAGTACTCCTTTAATTGGTTTTAAATTACTTGGAACTGAACATTATAAAGTATAGGCTTGTGCAATTGAATTGGCTTTGGAAACTAAAAATAAAACTGGATTTTGGTGATCCTCTCTATTTGCATGCAAGTGATACTACAAGTACTCCTTTAATTGGTTTTAAATTACTTGGAACTGAACATTATAAAGTATAGGCTTGTGCAATTGAATTGGCTTTGGAAACTAAAAATAAAACTGGATTTATAGATGGTACATGTTTGAAAAATCTTGATGATCATGTATTGTCTAAACAATGGGATAGGTGTAATGTTGTGGTTCTTAACTGGATTCTAGGTTGTGTTTCACAAAAGTTATATTTAGGACAAATTTACTCTAAAAATGCTTGTATTGTATGGCAAGAACTTAAGGATACATATGATAAAGTAGATGGATCTGTTACATTCAACTTATATCAAAAGATTAATTGTCTTACTCAAAATGGATCTTCTTTGTCTGATTATTATCACAAACTATCTGCTCTATGGAAACAATTTGATGCTATGATTCATTTACCTGCTTGTTCTTGTGCTGCTGCATCTGAAATTCAAAAACATGCTGATCTTATGAAGTTAATGCAATTTTTAATGGGATTAGATGATGCTTATATGTCTGTAAGAAGTAACTTGTTAACCAGAGAACCTCTTCCTTCTGTTAAAACTGCTTACTCTATTGTTTCTAGAGAGGAATCTCATAGAGGGGGGATGGGTGATAAATCTGTTCCTTCTTCTTCTGCTTTCATTGCTAAATCAAATTTCAATAGAAACTCTGGTTTTAAAGGGAATAAAAACTCTTTTGATACTAAAAAGACTTTTGATAATAATTTTGAGTCAAGAAAAACTTTTGATCAAAATCAAAGAGTTCTTAGACCTCCTAATCCTAATCTTCATTGTACTCATTGTAACAGAATTGGACATACTATTGATAGATGTTTTCTTTTGAAAAATAAAAATTCTTCAAATCAATTTAACAGATTTTCAAATAACAATGTTAATATGGATAAGTCTGGTTCTGGTTCTAATTCTTATGATAATTCTGGTTCTAATTCTTATTCTTCTTCTTCTAATTCTCTTACTTCTGATCAAGTGGCTAAACTGCTTAGTTTGTTAGATACCAAGCCTGCTTCTTCACCCAGTTTGCATGCCAATATGGCAAGTATGCCTATGTGTAGTAATTCATGGTTTCTAAGTTGTAACAGGTTTTTATTTGATGCTTTGATTAAATGGATCATTGATAGTGGTGCTAATCAACACATGACTATGTCTGCAAAAAATCTTACAAATGTAGTAGATATTTCTGATTTGAAACTAAAAATTGGACATCCAAATGATACTTGTGCTATTGTTAAACAAATAGGTAATCTACATCTTAAAAATGGTATTGTATTGTTTGATGTTCTTCTAGTACCTGAATATAATGTAAATCTTATGCCTGTTCATAAGCTAGCTAGAGATAACAACTTGTTCATAGGTTTTGATCCTAGTACATGCTACATTCAGGATTTACATCAAAAGAATGTGCTGGGGACTGGTAGTGAACAAGGTGGCTTGTATGTTTATGATGATCTTCCTCTTACTTCTTCTTCTGTTGTGTGCAACTCTGCTTCTGTTCCTTGTGAGTTTAAATTGTTATGGCATATGAGACTTGGTCATCCTGCTGATCAAGCATTATCTGTTTTCTCTAAAAAATTGAATCTTCCTTCTAATGTGATTGGTCCTTGTGATGTTTGTCATAAGGCCAAGCAAACTAGAGAACCTTTCCCTTTAAGTGATCATAAATCTGTTGGTTTGGGTGATTTAATTCATTTAGATGTATGGGGGCCATATAAAGTTACTAGTAAAGAAGGTTTTAAGTATTTTTTTAACTATTGTAGATGATTTTACAAGAGCAGTTTGGACTTTTATGCTAAAAAATAAAACTGAGGCTTTTGAAAATATAAAACAGTTTTTGGAATTAATAAGTACTCAATTTAATGAAAGAGTTAAAATTGTTAGAAGTGATAATGACACAGAGTTTTTAAACAAACAAATGACTCATTTGTTTACTTCAAAGGGAATTGTTCATCAGACTTCTGTTTCTTATACTCCTCAACAAAATGGGATTGTAGAGAGGAAACATAGACACCTTCTTAATGTTGCTAGGTCTCTTATGTTTCAGGGGGGAATACCTTTATATCTATGGAGTGATTGTGTGCTTACTGCTACTTACTTAATTAATAGGACTCCTTCCTCTGTTCTTAAAGGAAAAACACCTTATGAAAAAGTGTATGGAAATGAACCTTCTTTAAAACATTTAAGAGTTTTTGGTTGTTTATATTTTGCAAGCAAACTGAATATTTCTGACAAATTTGAAACAAGAGCTGAAAAATGTGTTTTAGTTGGTTTTTCAAACAATAAAAAAGGTTATAAACTTTATAGTCTTGAATCTAGATCTTATGTGTTTTCAAGAGATGTTAAGTTTTATGAGAATGTGTTTCCTTTTACAATGAAAAAAGAAATTTCTAAAACTGAGTCTTTAAATCAATTGAATTTTTTTGATATGATTGATACACTTAATCATAAGGAAAATAATTTTAAGCCCAATGATGAAGAGGAAGACAATGCAACTGAGGGAGGTGAGCTCTCTCATTTTTTTAACAGTCCAAAAGTAACTGTTCAAAGACAATTGCATGACTATTCTCCTGGCAGTTCTGATAGAACTACTGAGAATACTTTTGAGCATTACTTATCAGACAGTTCAAATGAGATTGTTAGAGATGAGGTTTAGCCTGCAATCTTGTTACAAGAAATGAATAATGAAATACAACTTGAGGGCAATGTAGATAATCTTAATGAAACTGGTCTTAGAAGAACTTCTAGACAGTCTGTTCTTTCTCAAAGAAATTAATAATGAAATACAACCTGAGGGCAATGTAGATAATCTAAATGAAACTGGTCTTAGAAGAACTTCTAGACAGTCTGTTCTTTCTCAAAGATTAAAAGATTTTGAAATTCAAGGAAAAGTTAAATATCCTTTAAACAAAGTGGTTAATTATTCTCATTTATCTACTGACTTGCATTGCTTTGCTACTTCTTTAAATAAAAGTTTTGAGCCTTTCTCTTTTAATGAAGCTTGTAAAGATATAAATTGGATAAATGCTATGAATGAAGAAATGGAAGCCTTAAATAGAAATAATACTTGGACTATTACTTCTTTGCCTGATAATAGAGAACCAATAGGATGTAAATGGATATACAAAATTAAATATAAGGCAAATGGTGAAATAGAAAGATATAAAGCAAGGCTAGTTGCTAAAGGATATAGACAAAAGGTTGGAATTGACTTTGATGAAACATTTTCACCAGTTGTGAAAATGGTAACTGTTAGGTGTCTTTTAACTGTTGTTGTTTCTAAAAATTGGCCTCTTTATCAATTAGATGTCAATAATGCTTTCTTGTATGGTGATTTAGAAGAAGAAGTTTATATGAAAATTCCTCAAGGATATTCTAATAAAAAAACATGGTTTGTAAGCTTAATAAGTCTCTATATGGTTTAAAACAAGCTCCAAGACAGTGGAACTCTAAATTAAGTGGTGCTTTACTTGAATACTAGCTAATCAACCCGGGTTCAACCCGGGACGCTTAATTAAAAATCTAAAACCAAAAAATATATAGAAATATGTATGTAATTTGTTGTCAATACATTATAATTTGATACGGAGATAGCAACATACTTGTAAAGATGAACATTAATATATAAAACCGATTAGGGTGATGAAAAATTAAAAAGTAACTATCATAAATCAATGGTAGATATGAAACTAAAATTAAAGAGTTAGGATACAGTCGATTATTTTTCATATTAATTAAAAAAATTAAGGTTAAAAAAATAATATGAAAAAAAGAGATGACATATTGCCTAATATAAAAAATAGTTTTTGAAAGAAAAGAAAATCTATTATGACATCATATATTTTTAAAAATAGCTTAGGAAAAAATGGTGGCATGCCACATAAGTAAAAAGCTTCTAGAAACAATCTTGTTTTATTTATATAAGAGATGGGTTTGTTCAAAGTAAGTGTGACTACTCTTTGTTTACTAGGACTCTTGATGATACTTTTGTTGCTCTGCTTGTGTATGTAGATGATATTGTGTTGACTGGTAATAGTCAAACTGAAATTGATAAGGTTAAAGAATTTATGAATTCTAAGTTCAAAATTAAAGATTTAGGAAAGTTAAAGTACTTTCTTGGCATTGAAGTTCTTGACAATAATTCTGGGTTGTATTTAACCCAAAGAAAATATTGTTTAGAATTGTTGAATGAATTTGGCCTCTTAGGTTGTAAACCTATTAACATTCCTCTTGAAATGCATATGACCTTAAAACCTGGTTCTTTACCTTTACTTGAAGACATGACTGTTTATCAAAAGTTAATTGGAAAGTTAATTTATTTAACTTTGACAAGACCTGACATTAGTTATGTTGTTCAATGCTTATCTCAATATATGCACTCTCCTACTCAAGAACATTTCAATCATGGGCTTAGGGTTCTGAGATATCTCAAAGCTGCTCCAGGTAAAGGTTTACATATTAAGAAAAGTGATAATCTTGATCTTGTGGGTTATGTTGATTCTGATTGGGCTAGATGCCTTACTACCAGAAAATCTGTTACTGGCTTTGTAAGTCCCAACTCAATAGATGGTACTACCTGAAGACACCTCTATGTCGATGGTGAGGTTACTTTGCAATATACACACTGATCTGGAGACGACCAGTTGCAGTATGTATATACCAGGTTAATGGTTAGATTACTTATTAAGGTGACAAAGTGTAATAAGTAAAGACAATGCAGTAAATAAATACTTGTAAAGTAAATCTGGTGAGATCGATATGTAATTTTTCAAGTGTAATTTATTTATTATCGTTAAATAAATTACAAGGTTGTTGCGGAACCAAGATAATACAAATATGTAAATATCCTAACAACCTATGAAGTACAATGATCTAATACTTGGAAATTCTCTTTAACAATCGAAACACTTAAAGTTGTGAAATGTTCCTTTTTGCGATTGAGAGAATATTGCACAAGTTCACCAAGAAATGCAAATGTCTGAATATGCAAAGTTATTTCTTGGTTGTGCAAAGACCTCTATTTATAGATAAAGTTGTCATTGGGATTCCAACTTTATTGTACAAATATGGTTGAGAGCATTTAAGGAAGCAATGCGACTTCCAATTAAATGCTGTATAAAGTATGACATAAAGTCACTTTATCCAACCTGCTTTATGTACTTTTGTACTTTAAACAAAGACAATTTCTATTGTCCGGTTAATAGCACATAAAGCATAAAGGTCTTTCTCGTAATCAGTGTAAAGCTTTGTAAATGCTTTAAACTGATATTCTCCAGTTTCTATCTGAATAGAATGTCAACTGGGCTTCGCTGCCATTGTCATTCTCCATCTTCCATTTGTTGTCTTCGACTTCAATTGGAATATCTTCATATCTGGTCAGATCTCAACTGGAGGAAGTCTTCAGTTGCGTTAACTGTACGTTGCAACTGGACTTCATATATTTCTGGAAAATTTCTTCAGGTCTCCAGATGCAACTGGAGACTGGCCAGTTTACCAGTAAACTGGTCCTAACAAATTCCCCCTAATTGTCCTGAAATATTGCCAAGTCTTTTCTAGTTCTTGTATCTATACAAGTATGAACTGGAAAGACTTGCTTGACTAAATCTATTTAAATTTTCCAAGGCATTTTTATAGATCATTAAATGCCTTGGGTATTTCTTTTAAGTTTGTTAGATTTAATCTGTTATCTATCCTGTTGTTACAATCTGGTAACTTCATTTATACAGGAAAATGAAATTTACATCAGTTACAAGAAAGTAAAATAAAATTACAAGATGATAACTGGAAGGAAAACTTATACAGATGGCCCCTTCGCCAGTTTTCCTTCTCTTGAAGCTGTAGAGATGGGTTGGTTGTCTTCAGGATCAAAGTTCAGTTTTTCTTCAACACTTTCCTTGAACTTGATAAGACTTTGAAGCACATGAATCCAACCTCTTTCCAACTTGTTCTTCTGCTGCCTAGCCTCCAACACATTCAACATCTCCACATGCTCAGAATGGTCATACCTATGGATGTCTGGATCTTCAGTATAGCAGAAAGGTCCATTGGAATACTTAACACCAACATAGAAACATTTTGTTCCTGGCTTGATCGAAATATTTACATCAATGATCTTGCCAGGGTGATATCTCCGCTGTAGCACTTCACTTAGATATGCCCTTGCCTCAGATTTATTTGCCAGTTTGATCTGGCCAGTGCTCAGTTTCTGCACTGCAGCTCGGATATCTCTAGTTGTGGGCTCATTTGGTTGCACCCAAGTCCTCAAATCTGCATCTTTTGGCAGTGATTTTAATTTTCCTTTGGACTTGGGTGGATTCAGTATTCTCCTGACCACTTTCTTGACATTCTCCATTCTCCTTTGAATTCCACTGGCCCTAATCTCTATGGCCTTCTCCACTGATATAGCAATGTTCTTGGCATCATATTCAGCCTCATCATCAGGATAATGTTTGTCCAGCTCGATATCAAGCATTTCATTCAACATACCAATTATCCTTTGATCAGTTTTAACTTTCAAGTACTGCTCCAGTGGGATGCCTAACAGATTGACATCACTAGCATCAAGTAACTTCATTCTCACCAGTTGTCCTCTGGCAACCAATTGGTTAGCTTGCTTTTGCTTCTTTCTTTCTTTTATACCATCACCAATTCTTGCCAGTCTTTTGCTATCACTTTCAGACACTGGAGGAAGTTGATCAGGATTACCAGTTTCAAGCACACTGACATCAGTACCAGTTGCTTTTGTTTGTGTATTAGTGGCCAGCGCAATACTCTTTCCCTTGTCTATATTCCCCCTATCAACCACATCTTCAAATTGTTCAATAACTTGCCCACTAGCATCAGTACTAGTGGCTACAACAATTGCCTTGTCACCTGGAGCTTCAACAGTTGTACTTGGTGCATGGATTGATCTTTCCCCCTTGGCAGCATCTAGTCCTTGACGAACAACATCAAAGTCAAACTGGCTAGATGGCAAGCGACCTAGAGGTTGTCATGATTTTAAGTCCTTGCACTCCTTGAACACTCCACAAATCATGCGAACTGTCCTCCACAAATGATTCACTTCTTTAGACTGAGTCAGAACATTGGCAGATGTTTGTTCCTGACTAGTCTTGATGGTATTCAAAAGGGTAAGATCATCTGTAGAAAGCCCAGTTGCAACCAATTCTCTTTCCCTCACAATTTCCTTCTCTTTTTCTTTTCCTACTTCAGTTGTCAGTTTGTCTAAAGCTGTTGAATGTTCAGACACTTTGGCAGCCAGATTATCGAGACTATCCTTCAACAAATCAACCTGTGTAGTGATTGGGGTCAGGTCAACTCGTGAAGGGGTAATCTTGGTGATCTCAGACATCACCCTTTGAACCAATACTTCTTCCCTCTCTTCCAAGGTATCCTTAATGATCTGACCAACTGAAGTTGGCAACTGCTGCCCAAGCTCAGTCACATTAAGAGCAGGTCGATCAACCAATTCCTTGACCTGTCTTTCAATCTCCTTCAGTTCAGTTTCAGATGATCTGATAGTTGTGCCAAGTAAACTGGAGATTGATGAGGTGACTTTTGTTTGAGTTAGGTCAAAGGCTTCCTTTAGAGAAGTGGCCAGATTGTTACAGCCAGTGACCAACTCATTGAGCTTGTGAAATACCAAGTCTTCATTCTGTGCAAACCTATTAATCCCCAGGTCCACCACTTTTTGATTGGTCAGACTGTCTTTGTTGTACCTGGAGATTGACTTGGCATTTTTCTCAATTGTCTTATGAACATCCTCCACCCGTTTGATCAGGTCTTGGATGTCGGTTGAGAAAGAGACAAATTGAGTGTCTAGTGACGGAGGGGGAAGTGTCACTGGACCAGCAACAGGGACTACTGGAGTGACTGGAGGAGGCACATGAAGGGAAACCTCACCAGGTGACTGACCAGTAGTCAATGAAGTAGAAACAGAAGGGGTTAAAGAAGAAGAGGTAGGAAAAAAAGTGGCTGAATGTACTGAGTATTCTCAGGTACATTAGCCAGCGGCGGTGGTGGCATGTGTCTATTTCTAGGCACAAATAGTGAAGATATAAGGGATCGTGGTCTTTCTTGTGGAATTTGAGTGAGTATTTGTGTGGAGGAAACTGAAACTGTTGGTTCTGGGGGCGGATCAAGAGATGAAGGGAGTTGATCTTGTACAGAAGCATCAACTATCTCTTGATCAGAAGCTGTTCCTTCAGAATCCGAAGACTCTAGCTGGAACTCATCAACATCCATGCCCAGATTCATGAATGATAGAGATGGCTGGTCAGATTGATCAGTCTCCTGATGACCTTCTCCAGTTTCCTGGAAGGTTTCATCAGTTGGTGGTGCAGTTGCCGTAGCAACTTCACCAGGGATAGAGGTCACTGGGATTGCCTCAGTTATAACTGCTCTATCCACAGTCATAACATCACTGGCCGTAGAGTTTGGAGCTTCAGTCTCCAGTTGTGACTGGCCGAAGACATCATCAGCTCGTGCAAGAAAATAAGTGTCAGAAATTTGTCCAGACTCAAATTGTGCAGACACGGACTCTACTCTGGGTTGGGGTAGCCCAATATTTTCTTCACCACTCTCTCCTACAGAAAATTCGAGAGTGGTTGCTTGCGGTTCACCCATTTGACTATCTCCAGCAACCTGTTGGGAGGAAGCTGGAGGGCTTGGTTGGGTTTCTACTGTCAGTGGCAAGTTCTGACTATTTCCTAAGACGACATGATCTGGTTGCCTTTGGAACACCCTGGAGACCTGTTGGGAGGTCTCCAGTGACAGTTGAGGGAACTGACAAGCTGGAGCTGGAAGGGTTAGACAGTTGTTCAGGCCCAACAACTGTCACTAATCCAGCAGACGAACTGGTGGGTCCCTCATTATTTTGAGGCCCGCCTAGTTGCCTTTCTGACTCACCTTGGACTGGTGCATCAGTTTTAGCGAATGCCAGCCGCATTCTTTCTGGAATCTCAACCTCCCCAGTTGTTGATGCTAGGGAGTCAAGATTCCTTAACATTTCTGGGGCAGTGTACAAAGATTGAGTGTTATGATATTCAACACTCCCCAGAATTTCAAGGAAACAGAGGATAAATACCTGGAGAAGGGGATGCACAGTCCCCTGGTGCCCTTCAGCTTTTGAGCAAGGCCCCTGAACAGGATATCAGCAAAATCCACTCTGAGTCCGTACCACAAGCAGTAGGCCATTTCTGCTTGTGTGGAGTTTATCTGGTCTAATCCACCAGAACTCCCACCCATGCTCTCCACCAGATGGATTAAGAAGTACTTCCAAGATGGAGAGAGACCTTTCATGGTCATGGGTCCCTTTGTCTTCAACACCCCATTTTCCAAGCAATCCTTGTGTCCCATGTCAAGGAGAACTTGTCTAAAATTTTGGTTGGGGGAGATGACAACTGGAGATTCTCCTTGTCTCCAGTAGTTGAGGTGTAAAGCATTCCTCAATGTTTCTGCCGTTAATGTACACTCGACTGTTCCATTTTTAAGAGTGAAGGAGATGGATGAACAGTCGTCGGAGAGTTGTGTAGTGTACCAAAACTCACACAAGTAATCATGATCATATAACTTGCGTGGGTTAAGAGAGAAAGACTCGCCGATTGGAGAATCACGAAGAAAGCGTTGGATTCGTCCAATGAGAGTATCGGCAGTCTGAACCCCTTGCAAACTAGCCATCGGATTATTTGGGTTTAATTTGATGAGCATAGTATTGCCAGGAGCACCAGGTGCCTGTTTGACACCTGGTGAGGGAACATATGGGACAGTGAGGAGATTTATATCTCTTGATCTGGATGATTTAGGTGCCATTGAAAGTGAAATTGAGAATTTTGGAATTAGGGTTCTTGATTTATGAAACAGAGAGAGAAAAGAAGCAATTGTTGATGATTGGGAAGTAAATGAAAGAATGTAAAAGGAAGTAAATGGTAACCAGAGTAAATGTGGGGGTATTTATAAGGGTACAAAATCCCAATATAAATAAGAAAATATTATTTTAATCCCCAAATTTTCTAAAACAAAAGATATTTTGATTTATGGAAAATTTGAATTTCAAAAATATTTAATACCATCAAGTCAGCATTAAATGCTACGACGGCTGGTATTCCCACGTGCCCACTAACCTTTCACAATCCCCATAAAAGGTTCATCTTTTTACAAAAAATCTTTCACACGTCATTCGACGGTTGCAAGTGGGAAAATACACTTGAGTACCATCACGTGTCACAAATATTGACCAAGTATTTTTCCAACGTTATGAAATCTGGTTGACCACCAGTTTTAAGATAAGACTGAACATGTACACTGGAGGATTAATCCAGTGCCAGTTTCCAACTGGAGAGTTCTCCAGTTGCCATTTTCAAACAAAAAATTTTTAGTAAGAAAGTTATTTTTAGTCTTTCCCCCTAAAATGATGATCCAAAAATCGATTAGTGCCAGGATAATATCACAAAGGCGTTCGATAGCATGGCAAGCAAAGATTATCTGGACCTCCTCAACTGGAGAACTTCATCAGTGTCACTGACGTGTTCATAACAAAATCTCCAGTTTTAAGGATTTAACATTCCCAGTTCACTGATGAGATGTTTAAAAGTTTTCTCATCAAGAGGTTTTGTAAAAACATCAGCGAGCTGTTTGTCAGTGGGGATGAAATGTATTTCAATATCTCCTTTCATAACATGATCACGAATAAATGATACCTGATGTCAATATGCTTTGTCTTAGAGTGCATCACTGGGTTGTGAGATATAGCAATTGCACTGGTGTTGTCACAAAAGATTGGGGTCCTTGTATACTTCTGACCATAATCTAGTAACTGGTTCTTGATCCATAGAATCTGGGCACAACAACTGGCCGCAGATATGTACTCTGCCTCAGCAGTGGACATAGAGACTGACGTCTGCTTCTTGCTGGTCCAACTCACCAATTTTCCTCCAAGGAAATGACAACCTCCAGTTGTTGACTTTCTATCTATCTTACAGCCTGCATGATCTGAATCTGAATAACCCATTAGATTTAACCCTGAGCCTTTGGGATACCAAAGACCAAGGCTAGGACACCTTTCAGGTATCTGAAGATGCGCTTAACAGCATGCAAATGTGATTCTTTTGGGTTAGCCTGAAATCTGGCACATAGACATGTTGCAAACATTATATCTGGTCGAATGGCAGTTAAATACATCAGTGAACCAACCATGCCACGATATTCAGTGGTGTTCACTGGTTTGCCAGTTGGGTCAGAGTCCAAATTTAAAGGTGCTGCAATAGGAGTGTTTTTAGATGGGATTGAATCATATTTGTATTTTCTTAACAAATCTCTGACATATTTTTCTTGGTTTATGAAAATACCATTTTCAGTTTGCTTAATTTGAAGACCTAAGAAAAATGTTAATTCACCCATTAAACTCATTTTATACTCAGATGACATGATTTTAGAAAACCTTTTACACATTGCATCAAAGTCAACGCCCTCTGCTTGACAATAACCCTTGGCAACTAATCTGGCTTTGTTTCTTACAACATTTCCATCTTCATCCATCTTGTTTCAGTAGACCCATCTTGTACCAATGGGTTCTTTCTTTAACCCTGGTGGACAAGGAACAAGTTCCCATACATTGTTCCTTTCAAACTGGATGAGCTCTTCTTGCATAGCATCCACCCAGATTGGGTCTGCCATAGCCTCATCAATCTTCTTTGGTTCAATTAGTGATAAGAAGGTGACATTCAAGCATTGCTCACTTGTGGCTCTTCTAGTCTGAACCCTACTATTTGGATTTCCAACAATCTGTTCGATTGGATGTGCTCTTGTCCACTTAGTGTATTGACTAGGTTGGTGTACAACAATATCAGTGCAAGTCACCAGGTGATCCTCTTCAGGTGTTACAACTGGAGGAGGATCAGCCCAAACTACTTCTATATCCTCATCAGAGTCAATGAGGTCACGATTTGCATCATGAAATTCTTCAGTTGAAGGCATTTCTTGAGGAACTGGAGAAGTTGGAGTTTGAACTGGTGCTGATATTGGAGTGACACGTACATCTGATCAAATCACCAGTTTCTGTGGTAAGTTGAAACTGATGGAGGGATAGAATGGAGTGTCACTGGAGGATTTCTTCTTTTGTACTGGTTCCAGTTGAGTGTAACTGGAAACATCTTCTGGTGAAACAGCTGACTGATGAACTTGGTCAGTTTCACCAAAACTTAATGGAACGACTGGAGATATATCAAGGTTTGGTCTCTTATTGATTGCATTATTTGATTCATCAAATGCGACATGAATTGTCTCATGAACCTTTTGGAGTCTATAATTATAAACTCTAAAGGCCTTTCGAATATCTGAATAGCCTAAAAATACACCTTCGTCAGCTTTTGCATCAAACTTTCCAAGCTGACTGGAATCATTTAGAATATAAACTGGACAACCAAATACATGGAAATATCCAATATTTGGTTTTCGATTCCTGAGCACTTCATAGGCGGTCTTCTTGTGTCTCTTGATGTAGACTGACCGGTTTTGGGTGTGACAAGCTGTTGCCACTACTTCAGCCCAAAAACTGGTGGGAAGACCTGATTCAGATAGCATGCTTCTGGCAGCTTCTATCAGTGTGCGATTCTTTCTTTCCATAACTCCATTTTGCTCTGGAGAGTGTGCTGATGAGAAGTTTTGAGAGATGCCAGTGTCATTACAAAATGTTTTAAGTACTTTGTTCTGAAATTCAGTGTCATTATCACTTCGTAACTGACAAACTTTTCGAGTGTACTTGACCTCAATTCTTTTGATGAGAGAGATGATTTCAGCTGGTGCATCACTTTTGGATATGAGGAATACCACCCAGCAGTATCTGGAGAATTCATCAACCACAACTAGAGTGTACTTCTTTCCGGCTCTAGTTTGAACATTCACTGGACCAAAGAGATCCATATGAAGCATGTGAAGAGGTTCAGTGATGCTAAAGTTTTGCCTCGTCTTGAAACTGGCCCTTTTCTGCTTGCACATCTCACACCCTGGATATGGCTTTTCTTTATTGAAAGAATTCTGAGGTATCCCATCCACCAATTGTTTTCAAGACAATTTGTTAATATTTTTGAAATTAAGATGGGATAATCTTTTATGCCATAGCCAGTTGGTGTCCTCATCAGCCTTGGTATAGAAGCACTGCTCTTTTGGAGCTGGTTCCATATCCATGATGTACACATTTCCCTTCCTTGGTGCAACCATTACCACTTTCCAATCCTTGTTAAATATGGTGCCTTGAGCAATATCGAACAAAACTCTGTAGCCATCATCACAAAGTTGGCTTACACTGACCAGGTTGTATTTTAAACCATTCACAAATGCAACTCTTTTGAATTTGACCTGTCCGTTATTGAGCACACCATATCATTAGCCCGATTGTTGTTAGGGACAGGGGGACCAGTTTGATTGTTCAACTGACTAGATCTGCATTCCTTCATAAAATGACCTTTCTTGCCACACTTATAGCATGTAAGATTAGTCTTGTCTAGAGAGTTGGAGCTGGAAGCATTGTTGGAACCATTAAATCTATTAGATTTATGCTTAAACCTGTTGAAGGTTTTAGCAATCATGGCTACCAGATCATCATTGTCAGTTTCATCACAATCATCACTGATTTCAGTGGTCAGACCTGAGTTCAGAAAACTGTTCAACATCTCCTTCATAGAATGTGACTGGACATTCTCAGTAGATATTAAAGCAGCACAAGGTTTCTCAGTTATACTAGAAACCTTTGAACTCTGGGCATGATTTAAAGCATCCTGCTCAGCCACCAGTCTCTGTGCATTGTTATCTTCAGTGAATCTGAAGGCTCCATAAAGAGACGTAAGAGTGTGGTTGTGCAGGGTCTTACCTTGTCTTAGGACAAGAATCATGTTTTCCCATTTGGAAATAAGAATATCACAAAACTTCTCAAGAAGAATATCCTTATCCTTCTCTACACCCAGCCCTCTCAGTTGATTAATCACACTGGTGAATCTGGTATACGTACCAGTCATGCTCTCATTGGGTAAAGCAAAGAAGGATTCATACTTCTTGTTTAGAGCAACTTTCCTGGTGACAATGGTGTCATCACCTCCTTCAAACTGAAGGACCAATTCATCCCACATTGCCTTGGCACTGGGGAACAACACAAGTGTTGGAATAAGGTCTTCAGGATTTTCTCTAGAGCCTCTTCTAGATCCAGTAGGATCAAGAAAAGGACTCACCCCTTGAGACATGGGTACATGTAGGCCATCCTTAAGGATTCTCAACATGTATCTCTCTATCCCACCAAAATGCAAGAGCATTCTGGCCTTCCATGTACCAAAAGTCTCGCTGTTTCCATCGAATTTGGGAACAAGAGTATTGGAATAATGTACATGGACATGGTTAGGGGGAGTAGGAGGAGGGGGAGGATTAGTATTAACATTTTGAATAGGTGGATTATTAGCATTAGGGTTTTCACCTTGACCAGAACCATCGTCACCTTCAGTAGTAGTCATCTAAGCAGATCTAGGCAAATATATTAGCCTTCTGCTCTGATACCACTTGTAAGTCCCAACTCAATAGATGGTACTACCTGAAGACACCTCTATGTCGATGGTGAGGTTACTTTGCAATATATACACTGATCTGGAGACGACCAGTTGCAGTATGTATATACCAGGTTAATGGTTAGATTACTTATTAAGGTGACAAAGTGTAATAAGTAAAGACAATGCAGTAAATAAATACTTGTAAAGTAAATCTGGTGAGATCGATATGTAATTTTTCAAGTGTAATTTATTTATTATCGTTAAATAAATTACAAGGTTGTTGCGGAACCAAGATAATACAAATATGTAAATATCCTAACAACCTATGAAGTACAATGATCTAATACTTGGAAATTCTCTTTAACAATCGAAACACTTAAAGATGTGAAATGTTCCTTTTTGCGATTGAGAGAATATTGCACAAGTTCACCAAGAAATGCAAATGTCTGAATATGCAAAGTTATTTCTTGGTTGTGCAAAGACCTCTATTTATAGATAAAGTTGTCATTGGGATTCCAACTTTATCGTACAAATATGGTTGAGATCATTTAAGGAAGCAATGAGACTTCCAATTAAATGTTGTATAAAGTATGACATAAAGTCACTTTATCCAACCTGCTTTATGTACTTTTGTACTTTAAACAAAGACAATTTCTATTGTCCGGTTAATAGCACATAAAGCATAAAGGTCTTCCTCGTAATCAGTGTAAAACTTTGTAAATGCTTTAAACTGATATTCTCCAGTTTCTATCTGAATAGAATGTCAACTGGGCTTCGCTGCCATTGTCATTCTCCATCTTCCATTTGTTGTCTTCGACTTTAATTGGAATGTCTTCATATCTGGTCAGATCTCAACTGGAGGAAGTCTTCAGTTGCGTTAACTGTACGTTGCAACTGGACTTCATATATTTCTGGACAATTTCTTCAGGTCTCCAGATGCAACTGGAGACTGGCCAGTTTATCAGTAAACTGGTCCTAACAGGCTTTACTTTTTTTCTGGGCAAAACTCTTATTTCTTGGAAAAGTAAAAAACAGAATACTATTGCCAAGTCCTCTGCTGAAGCAGAATATAGGGCTTTGGCATCTGTTACTTGTGAAAGTATTTGGCTTTTGAATCTTATGAGTGATATTGGTATTAAGATCAATCTTCCTGTTAACTTGTTTTGTGATAGCAAAGCAGCTATACAAATAGCTGCAAATCCAGTCTTCCATGAGAGGACTAAACACTTTGAAATTGATTTGTTTTTTGTAAGAGAAAAGGTTTGTGCAGGAGTAATTAAAATCAATAAAATTCACTCTGATCTTAATATTGCAGATGTTTTTACTAAGAGTTTAGGTTCAAAGCAACATTTCTTTTTATGTGAAAAACTTGGGCTCATAGATATGTTTAAACCATGAACTGGAGGGGGGATGTTAAATGATCAAGTTCATAGTTTAAAAGATTTATTTACTCTATTGTTTGTATAAATGCAGAAATAGGACTAAGAGTACATCATTCTATCAAGCTAGGGACTAATTATGTACAATTTCTATTCTGGGCATCTTTGGAGCAGAAGTGTAGAAAAGAGAAAGATCAAGGACTATTATGAAACTTGAAGATATATATATACAACTCAAAACCCTTTTTAGGGTTATTCAATTATTCTGCTGCTGCTATTCGATTATTTCTCTCTATATATTTTTTATATATATTTCTGTAAAATATATATATATATATATATATATATATATATATTTATGTTCTTCAATTCTTCAATCATATAATTGTGTAATCATAAACCTATTCTCTATTCATATTAATAATAATAAACGTAATAATAATAATAATAATAATAATAATAATAATAATAATAATAATAATAATAATAATAATCTCTTGATTGTTTTGTTCTTGATCTGATTGTTTATATCAGATTTTAGTTTGATTTTGATATTCTTACACTTCTTTTGGAAATTGCTCTAATTTTTCTTCATAACTTGTACTAAAAGTTTGGAAAGATGGGGGAAATAATACAACACCACCTTAGAAAACCATCTTTTGATGATAGACCAGAAGTTGTCTTCCATTTCTACAACTGCGTGTTCTTCCTCTAATGAGACGTTGTTTAGGATCGAATGGTACATAAAATCGAGCAAATGTTCTACATGAATAGGAGCTTGTGATAGTGAGCACAATTCAAGTGGTGAATGGATCTCACAAAAAGCTCGAAATGTTGAAGATGAAAAATTATCATCACTTAACGATGTATGCAAAGCCTTGTCGATTTCTTTTAACACCATAAAAGGAATTTGGTTCGGTAACATCAGTATATCTTGTGCTAATAATCTTCCATTTGGATCAATTTCCGGACGAAACATCGTTTCTTCCACTTCTTCAATTTGAATTTCTGAAGTCACTAAATCGATTTTTATAGGTTTCGCCAATATGTTAACTGAATCTGTATCTTGATGTGACTTTTTCTCCCGAGAAACTCGATCTCTTTCCTTTTGATCTTCATAAAGACTTTTATATGTATGCAATAGGTCCAGCAAGAACAAACCATCAATAGCGAAAATCCAAGCCAACGAAACATTATCATCTTGAAGGAACATATCGTAGTAAGAACGAACAACAGGAACGAGTTTTTGGACATTATTGTTGGAATGTGATCACGTTAAATAAACGCATGTCCAGAAATCATTTAAGCCTACGGGGTCACACAAAATGACACGTAAACTCTATGTAATTAATTAATATATTAAATGTAATATATTGATTAATATGATCATGAAATGATTAATAAACTAAATTAAATGTTTAATAAGTGTTTATTAATTAAAAGAGGAGGTGTTAAAGTGAAATTAGGAATTAGTGTTGTTTCCTAATTCCACAAAAGGGGGGCCGAAAATTCTAGGGCCTTTTAGGCTTTGGGATTGCTTGTCCACCAAGTTGAAAACCCTTACAATTAAGCCTATAAATAGAGGGCTAATTCCAAGGGTTTTTCACATAATTACACAAGACATTTAGACTTGTAAATCTCTCCTCTTTCTCCTCTTTCTTTCGGCCGAACCAAGCAACAAAAACCCAAGGGGTTTTCGGTTTTTAGGGTTTTGACTTTTAGGGGTTTTACACAACGGGGTTGTGAGTTCGTGATCGGGTACTAGCATACATCATAGGGGTGTCAAGTGTGCGATCGTAGAGGGGTTTTACTTTAAACCCTAAATAATAATAATCATATTATTATTAATATTATTGGAAGCTTACGCTAAAAGGTACATATTCAATTCTCTCTTTGTTAATTAATATGATTGCATATACGTTTCTATCCGCTGCGTACTCGTGTTTGTTATATGTTTATGTGCATAAATTCTAACAGTGGTATCACGAGCCTAATATGTGATATATTAGTTACAAAGTTCAAAACTTGAAGGGGGGTTTAGGGTTGGTTTGAATTTAATTAATTATTAAATATTAAAATTGTTTTCTTTATTTATTTTTTAATTAAAAATCGATTTTAATAAAATAAAATTAGGGTTTTGTTTTATTAATTCAACCTATTTAATATTAATGGTTAATTGAAACCCTCTAAGCAAGTTTTGATTATGTGAATTGGCATGTTTATTAGATATAAATTGCATGTTATGTATCTTTTTATTTAAAGTAGTTAAATAGAAGTAAAAATTATAAAGAATTCATGCAAAATTCTTTATGATTATTACTTAGATATTTAGATATAAATTGCTTATCTTAATGGTCCAATAATTAGGGTTAATTATTTGATAATTGTGTGACTATGTGAATTTTTCGTGTGATTTATTCTGCTTGACATCAGTTCACTAAAAAATTCATTTAAAATCAACCGTAATGAGTTAGGAGTTTCCCTTTGGACAGTAGATGCCCAACTCATAGGGCTACAACTTTGTAGTTCTGGTCGAAGCTTGATTCGGTCTGGAAACAGGTCTAAACTGGTCGTGAAGCTACTGGAAATTTCCAGTCAGCATGTTTATGTGTAATTACTTGCTAATTGTTTGTTTAAAGGCTTACGCAATCAAGGTAACTTGATGTATGTGGTCCTCTTCTTTTAAGGGGGAGCCGAATTAGACATATACATTAACCATAGTGACCATGTTTAGGTGGCCCACCATAACTCGTTGCATGATTAATTAGTTAATAGTTAGTAAGTTTATTATTTTGCTTCTTTTATTGAGATATAAATGGTGATGCAAAATTGTTGTTAGGTCGAAAATCGACCAAGTATAATTTGTTCAGAAATAGCTGAAGCTCAGTGAAGAATACTTGTATAGAATTCTGTGGTCGCTCAGAATTTGTTCACTGAAGCTTCACTTCAGTTCAGATCAACGTATCAGAAACCCGTTCAGAATGAAGTCAAAGACTGAAGTCTGAAGAATGAGAATCAGTTCAGATGTGGAGCTCAGAAACTGATTCTACCTGATCGAAGACTGAAGCATCTCAGTGTAAAGGTACTTACACACTTTTACACTGATTACGAGGAAGACTTTTTACTTTACATATCTTTTACCCGGTTAATAGAATTAACTATTAATTAAAGTACAAGGTAAAGTAAAGGTTGGGAATAAGGTTTGATAAGTCACATCAACGACTTATATACCTAAACCTTAAAAGTACACATGTAAGGAATTAGCTTTAATTCCTTAAATACACCCAACCATATTTGTACGATCTGGTCCACGTCATCATGGACTTAGTCTATAAATATAAGTCTTCTCACAACTTGCAAATGGCTTGAAACCTTTGCATTGCAACTTGTGAGATATACTCTAAGTAATCCTTACGAGTATTTCCAAGTTATTAGATCACTTGTATTTCTAGGTTGTTTAGATATTTACACTTGGGTGTTTATCTTTGTTCCGCAACAATCCTTGTATTTGTTTATATATCAATAAATCAAATACCTTGAAAAATACATTGTGTCTCAATGCTACATACTTGATCTATACATATTATTTATATAGTTTCAGCCCTTATTGTTTCTTGCATTTACTTTCAGTACCTGTATCGTATTGTTCATCCATATCTGGATCGTATTCTGAACTGGTCATCTTCCAGTTAGAATTACTTGCCAGTCGGGTATTTAAGCTATATTTGGGACTTACAATTGGTATCAGAGCAGCAAGGTTGAATTATTTTAATTCATTAACCTTTGATCTGCAAAGATGGCTGACCAAATGTTCAATACAGGCCCTGAACCTAATGCTAACGCTAATACAACTCCACCCCTATCATCAACAACAATATACCATCACATAATGTGCATGTACACTTTCCGAATAATCCTGTTCCCAAATTTGATGGGAACAGTGAAAACTTTCAAACATGGAAAGCATGCATGCTCAAATATATTGCTGGTGTTGAAAGACATTTGACCGATATTCTTAAAGAATGACCCTTTGTCCCCATGAATGCCTCCACTGTTGTCAGAAATGCCGATGGGACTCCTAGGGTTTCACCTAAGGAGAAGGATCATTGGTCTGAAGAAGATCATAGGCTGGTAGACCTTGATACCAAGCTGCAAAATATGATCTTGTATGCTGTTCCTGAAACTCTTATGCCCACCCTGGTTTTACTTGAAAATTCAAAATTAATGTGGGAGGAACTCATGACACAATTTGAAGGCACCAATGAGACAATTGTCACAAGAAAAGTTGCTTTGAATAAAAGATATGAGTCTTTTTTTGCTATCCCTGGTGAAACTTTAACACAAACTTACATCAGATTCACTAATCTGGTAAATCAACTGAAAGCCCTGGGTGTAACTAAAGATAAAGAAATTTTGTTGGAAAAGTTTTGTGACATCTTACCTTCTAAATGGGAAAACTTGATCTTGGTTTTGAGACAAGGAAAAACCTTGCACAGTCACACTCTAGCCTCCCTATATGGAGCCTTCAGGTACACTGAAGAGAACAAGGCTGAGAGAGCTATGGCTGAGCAAGATGCCAAAAATCATGCTTCTACCAGTTCAGTCATGGTTCATAATTCTGAACCACATGGGACTGCTTTATTATCTTCTGAGAGTGATCATTCTGACTCAATGAAGAAGATGATCTCTGAAATGTTAAAAACTGGTATTTCTGATAATGTAACTCATAGTTGTGATGAGGATGACAATGATGATCTGGTTGCCATGCTGGCTAAAATGTTCAATCGTTTTAAGGCCAAATCTAATCGATCTGGCAAATCATTTGCTTCCAGCGCTTCTATTGATAAGTCTAATCTTGAATGCTTTAAGTGTGGCAAGAAAGGACATTTCATGAAGGAATGTAGATCTAGTCAACCGTCATCATCACAATTTACCCCTAATCGTTCTATTTTTCAGAAACCTGATGACAGCTATAAGGCTAAATACAAGAAGCTGAAAGCCCAAATAGCTCTCATGGCTCAAAACAACTTAAGCAATAATAGTTGTATGATTGCCAAGACTGAAAAATGGGAGGAATCTGATGAATCATCTGATGATGAAGAAGAAGTAAGGGATATGTGTTTCATGGCACGTGAAGATCAAGGTCATCTGGTCAAATCTGATGTTGAATCTGGTCGTTGGTGGATATTGTCATGAAAAAGGTTAGTGACTTTGGCTTTGAAAGCAATGAGGAACAAAAACTGGACCTTTTGGTTCTTTTAGAGGCAGACATTTCTTTTGTCGAAACTGTGCGTTCAGAAAGTCTAAAAATGTTTGAAAATAATACTTCTGAACTGAACGCCAGTCAGGCCAGACTAAAAGAACTGAAAGATGTTCATTTGGCTTTAAAAAGTTATCAGTCTATGGTTGCCACTTTAGAGTTGGAAAAAGAAGAATTAAAAACTATCCTTGAAAAAGAACAAGCAATCATTAAATCTTGGATGAAAGCACCAAGGCCAGATGCTGCAATTAAAAATACCTTTGCAACTCAAAGAATAGCATATGAATCTGGTGATCTTCATTTGGCATCTATAATCACTGATTTAGATGCTCTTCCAAAGGAAATAAAACCTGAAATCATTTTTCCTAAAGTTGGCAAGCAGAAAACTGTGTCTGATAAGGCCCAGGAACAATCTGAGGGTAAATCTGAAACAGCTCAGACAACTAGTTCAGAAAGGAAGGCTAAAACCAAAAAGCCATCCCCTCAGACTTCATCTAAGGTTTCTAAAAGCCAAAAGAAGAAGAAAAATATCTCCCCCACTGAGCCTTCTACCTCAGATTCAGGTAAGGCTCAGGTGTCTAATGATGAATCTATTTTGTTGAGGTTAGAGAGTCAATTTTAGTTATTGGCTAGACAAGTGCAGAGTTGTAATGCACGTTTAAAAAATATTGAAACCACACCTCTTCAACCTAAACAAAATGCAAAACCTTTTTCCAAACAAATCAAGCTAAAATCTGAGAAGAAAAAGGTTGAGCTCCCCATCAAACCAACTGTTTTTATGTCATCTGAAATTATGACTGAGATCCCCTTTGATCCTTCTGTTCCTTATAAACCAAAGAAATCTGAGACTGCTAGGGGAGAGTCTAGCGAACCCATCACCAGATGGGTTCCCAAAAAGAACTAATCTTTGTGTTTGTGCAGGGAGACCGAAAGAAGAATATATGGTATCTTGACAGCGCTGCTGGCAGAACCATGACTGGTTATCAGACCCTGCTGGAGGAATACAGGGTGCAAGAGGGGCCCTCAATAACATTTGGAAATGATGAAAATGGAAAAACTGAGGGATATGGCGTTGTGAATAATGGACAAGTCAAATTCACACGTGTTGCATATGTGAACGGTTTGAAATATAACCTGATCAGTGTCAGTCAACTATGTGATGATGGCTTCAAGGTATTATTTGATATTTCACAAGGCACCATATTCAACAGGGATGGAAAGGTAGTTTTGATTGCACCAAGAAAAGGAAACATCTATATCATTGATATGAATAGTTCACCCACTGAACAATGTTTCTACACAAAGGCTGATGAAGACACAAATTGGTTGTGGCACAAGAGATTATCCCATCTGAACTTCAAGAACATTAATAAGTTGTCAAGAAAACAACTTGTTGATGGGATACCCTCAATGTCTTTCAACAAAGACAAGCCATGTCCAGGCTGTGAAATGGGTAAGCAGAAAAGAGCTTCATTCAAGTCAAAACAATGTTTCAGTATAACTGAACCTCTTCACATGCTTCACATGGATCTCTTTGGACCGGTGAATGTTCAGACAAGAGCAGGAAAGAAATATACCCTTGTTGTTGTTGATGAATACTCAAGATACTGCTGGGTAATTTTCCTCAGATCTAAGAGTGAAGCTGCTGCTGAAATCATTGTTCTCATCAAACAAATTGAACTCAAGCATAAGCGAAAAGTTTGTCAGCTCAGAAGTGACAATGGCACTGAATTCAGAAATGCCACTCTGGAGTCCTTCTGCACTGAAACTGGCATATCTCAGAACTTCTCCTCAGCCCACACACCAGAACAGAATGGTGTTGTAGAAAGAAAGAATCGTACGCTGATTGAAGCTGCTAGAAGTATGCTGAATGAATCTGGTCTTCCCAAGAATTTCTGGGCTGAAGCTGTTGCAACTGCTCGCTACACTCAGAACAGATCTGTCTATCTCAAAAGACACAAGAAGACAGCCTATGAAGTACTCAGAAATAGAAAGCCTAATATTGGATATTTCCATGTATTTGGATGTCCAGTATACATTCTGAATGATTCCAGTCAGCTTGGAAAATTTGATGCAAAAGCTGATGAAGGGTACTTCCTAGGATATTCATCAAATCGCAAAGCCTTTAGAGTCTTTAACAAGAGACTTGAAAAGGTTGATGAGTCAATTCATGTTACCTTTGATGAATCTAACTCTGCAATCTTTAAGAATTCCATTCCCGTACCACCCTCAGAAAGTCCAATAAGTTTCGGTGATTCTGATCCTATTGCTGAATCTGATCAGTCACCTAAACCTGCTTCTGAACATTTAAGTTCAGAACCAAGAATAATCAAGTCAAGCAACATTCCATTTTATCCCTCAGTCAGTTTTAAACTACCGTCTGAACTAACTATTGGATCAGATGTACATGCTGCTTCACCTCAGATATCAGGCTCCACTGAAGTACCCCAATCTGAACAGTTTCATGATGCAAATCATGATCTGCAGGAGGAAGATGATGAGACTGAGGTAGTCTTTTCTGAAGTACCTCCTGAAGTATCTCAGAGGAGTTCTTGCACTGATATCATAGTTCATCCTGGCCAATACACTAAGTGGACTAAAGCACATCCTATCGAGCAAATCATTGGGGATTCCACTAGTGGGGTTCTGACCAGAAGAGCCACAAGTGATCAATGCTTAAATGTCAGCTTCTTATCTCTAATAGAACCAAAGAAGATTGACGAGGCTATGAACGACCCTAGCTGGATTGAAGCCATGCAAGACGAGCTCAATCAGTTTAAGAGGAACGATGTTTGGGAACTTGTTCCTTGTCCCAGTAATCTAAAGAAAGAACCAATTGGGACAAGATGGGTCTTCAGAAACAAGATGGACGAAGATGGTCATGTTATTCGAAACAAGGCAAGACTTGTTGCAAAGGGTTACTCACAAGAAGAAGGAGTAGACTTTGATGAAACTTTTGCACCAGTTGCTAGACTGGAAGCTATCAGAATTTTCTTAGCTTTTGCAGCTCATCATGAGTTCAAAGTCTATCATATGGATGTTAAAAGTGCATTCTTAAATGGTGAATTGGAAGAAGTTGTGTATGTATATCAGCCACCAGGATTCATAAATGAAGAAAGACCTCATTGGGTGTACAGACTGAACAAAGCTTTATATGGTCTGAGACAAGACCTAGAGCCTGGTATGATACTCTTACTAAGCATCTTCTGAAAAATGGTTTTAAAAGGGGTGCAATAGATAACACTTTATTCATATTGCATGATAAAAATGATATCTTACTTGTACAAGTTTATGTTGATGATATTGTGTTTGGGTCTACGAATAACAAAATGTGTGAACAGTTTTCTAAAATAATGTCATCTGAGTATGAAATGAGTATGATGGCGAACTGACATATTTTCTAGGTCTTCAAGTGAAACAAACCAGTGATGGTATTTTTGTAAATCAGGAAAAATATGTCAGAGACTTATTAAAGAAATATCAATTTGATTCAGTCTCATCGAAAGATACTCCTATTTCTGCACCATTAACTTTGGACTCAGATCCCAATGGAAAACCAGTTGATCCCACAAAATATCGTGGTATGGTGGGATCCCTTATGTACTTAACTGCTAGTAGACCTGACATAATGTTTGCAACATGCCTTTGTGCAAGATTTCAATCTGATCCCAGAGATGCACACGCAAATGCGGTGAAAAGGATTTTCAGATACCTTAAAGGTGTCCCCAGACTTGGTCTTTGGTATCCAAAGGCTCAAGTCTAGATCTAATGGGTTATTCAGATTCTGATCATGCAGGTTGTAAGATAGATAGGAAAAGTACCACAGGTGGTTGTCATTTCCTAGGTGGCAAATTGGTTAGTTGGACAAGCAAGAAGCAGACTGCAGTATCACTCTCCACAGCTGAAGCTGAATACATTTCTGCAGCCAGTTGCTGCGCTCAGATTTTGTGGATGAAGAACCAACTAACTGATTATGGTGTTAAGTATACAAAGACTCCAATATTTTGTGATAACACCAGTGCCATTGCCATCTCTCACAATCCTGTTATGCACTCCAAAACCAAGCACATCGACCTCAGGTATCATTTTATTAGAGATCACATTATTAAAGGTGACATAGAGCTTCATTTCATTCCCACTGATAAACAACTCGCTGATGTTTTTACAAAACCCTTGGATGTCAAAACGTTTAAACATCTCATCAGTGAGTTAGGTATGCTAAATCCTGTATAGCATCACCTCAGGGGGAAGTGTAAAATATTTTTATGTTAAAAAGCAT
This sequence comes from Erigeron breviscapus, assembly GCA_034093135.1. Taxonomy (NCBI): domain Eukaryota; kingdom Viridiplantae; phylum Streptophyta; class Magnoliopsida; order Asterales; family Asteraceae; genus Erigeron; species Erigeron breviscapus. Next base: position 11,214,039 of record CM067175.1, read on the forward strand.
TACTCTCTAAGGGGGAACTTTGCTTTCAGAAAAATATTTTGACTGAAATGCTTCAGAATTTCTGAAATGATTTCAGAATAATTGTATAAACTGAGATGGATCAGATTTCTTGATTCTGATCATGCTCAGATTTGGTATATCATTTCTGAAATGAGTCTGTCCTTTATAATGTATTTTGATACTTGGTCTTTGAGTGAACACGTGAGGGTTACTGTTTAACGTTTAAATAATGATGTTTTTGGCTGACGTGGCACACAAGTGGCACCGTAAAAGGAAAGTAATGATCACTCTTTCTTAAATGTGTTGAAAAGTTTTTTGAAAATGTGGGGTCATAGCCGTCGTTGCATTAAATGCGGACGTGTACCACAAAATTATTTTCGGACTTCAAACCCGATCAAAACTGATTTCATTTTAATAATATTTCATTTTTGGGTTTGAATTTCAAAAATCATTTTATTTTATTTATTTGGAAAAACCTTTTGTATTCCATCATAAATATAAATACCCTTTTCCAAAACAATTCCTTCATTTACTTCTCCTTACATTTACTCCCAATCATCATTCTCTCTCTACTTCTCATTCCTTCATAACTTCAAAACCCTAAATTCATCTTTCACTTTCAGTTTTCCCTTGCAGATATAATGGCTAAAGTAGTCAAATCTTTAATTGATTTCGAATATAAACCATCTAAGGCAGTCAAGGCCAGTGCTCAATGGCCACAAGGGTTCGATGCGTCGACCCTTAGATTCAATATGAATAATTTTATGGCCGCACTGAATACCAAAGGCAAAAATTTAATGGGGAGGATAAATACATTTCTTGAACAATCCCCTCTCCATTACGCCTTGACTGCTGATCCTCAGGTAATGTATCATCGATACTTACTTGAATTCTGGTATACTGTTACTCTTAGCAAAGATGAAAAGTCCATTGCTTTTTCTTTACATGAAGGCACAAAGCAGTATATCCTTTCACTTGATGGGTTTCGGGAGGCCCTTCATTTGAACTACCTTCCCTCCTCTTCAGCCTATGCTAAAAGCCTCAAAGGGATTAATTTCAGGGAAGTTCTGCTGGCCACTGGTCATAATGACATGGTTGATGCAGATGGCAATCTGAAGACATCTGGACACATCTTTCTGTCTGGATTTGGAAATAGTTGGAAATATTTTTGGACTCAGATTTTCGAGTGCCTTGGAGGAAATTATGGTGGCTTGGACCAGATTTCCTTGACACAAGTAGAAATAGGGTACTACTTGTGGCATGAGATTGAGGTGGACTTTGCTGAGATACTTTTCTCTCAGCTGGTAGCAAAATTAAAGGGAAAAAAAGAAGTCCACATATCTCATTCCCTAGATTTCTGAGCGTTTGCTTCATAAGCATGCTTGGAGATGCGTATCACTTTGAGGGGCTTGAATCTTCGGCGATAGAGTTCTGCAGGGATCTATCAAAGCTTCCTACTTCAGATCCAGAACCAGAACTCTCCGCTGCAATGCTTCAGGTAATTTCTAAAACTGAAACAGCACGACCGGCTGGCTCAGA